>WAAB01024044.1:0-32780 GCA_013389865.1 Piaya cayana | reverse complement strand
GTGCTTCATGATAGCACTCAAGATCACCTGCTCCATGACTTTCCCTGGTACTGAGGTCAGACTGACGGGCCTGTAGTTCCCTGGATCCTCCCTGCGACCCTTCTTGTAGATGGGCACGAGATCAGCCAGCCTCCAGTGCAGTGGAACTTCCCCAGTCTTCCAGGACTGTTGGAAGATGATGGAAAGGGGTTTGGCCAGTACATCCGCCAGCTCCCTCAATACCCTAGGGTGAATCCCATCTGGTCCCACAGACGTGTGGGTATCTAGTTGAGCAAGCAAGGCTCTGACCACCTCCTCTTGGACCATGGGAGTATCATTTTGCTCCTTGAGTTCCTGGGTTTGTACACAGAGGGAACAGCTTTCTTTACAACTAAAGACTGATGCAAAGACGGCATTAAGTACTTCAGCCTTTTCCTCATCCCCTGTAACTGTTGTTCTTTCTGTGTTCAATAGGGACTGTATGGTCTCCCTAGTCCTCCTTTTATTGGTTATATATTTATAGAAAGATTTTTTGTTATCTTTCACAGACTTAGCCAATCTGATTTCTAGTTGAGCCTTATCCCCTAGACCCCCAAGATAGAAATAAACTGGAGTTTTGTCTGGATCAAAGGCAACAGTAGCCATACATGGCAGCAAGGCATCACAGAGAAGACTTCTAAAACCCCTTAGCAATATCTCGACAAGTCAAACCACAAAAAAAAAGAAAAAAACAAACCAACTCATACAAACAACAACAAGCCTCCCTCCCCCCGGATTTAGAGAGAATCTCATCATCAAGACTGTGTCAGAAACAAAGAAAATAGATTGATTTTGTATTTTTGTATCTTGTTAGTAACTATTAACCTTATATCATACACAGCTATTCTGACAATTGATACCCAAGATCACTGTAAACTTTATATATTGAAGAATTAATATTTCCAGTTTAGCCACATCAAATACAAAGAGTCATCATTCTAAAAAAGCAGCAAGTGGTTTTGCTACATCTGCCACATCAACACTCTATTCTACCATTCTGTTGTTAAAACATTTGCCTGAGAAGGAAATCAGTCACCTGGCACTAAGTATGTTTAGCACACAATTTGCCTACTCAGCTTTTAAAAACAAGAGTGAAGAAAATTCCTCAACTCCTTAGCCACTGGTGCACAAAGATAAAAGAATTTTTCAGTTCAGGCTTGGACCATTCTCATTGCTTTCCTCTGGTCTTACTCTACTAGGTCCAGGATTTTCTATGTGAGGTGCTCAAAATTAGATGTAATGCGTAAGTGGAGATATTCTTAGAGCTGAGCAACACACAAAAGTTTTCATTTGCATATCCCAGACTTTTTTTTCATAGGGCACAACATTTTATATCTCACAATGATATTTTGGGCCAATGTGATTGGTAACAATATGAGGCCACTGACTTGTGTTCTCTTTGTCTGCAGAGTTTCTGTCTGGCCCATTCCCCCTACCCTTTGTCTACACAGACAAATCCTCTTCCTATAGTATTGCAGTTGGCATTCAGCCTTTTCCAGTTCTGTGATTCCACCAACTGGCCAAGATTACCTTGTATGAGTTCAGAGTGCTAAAATCTTCTCCACAGAGCTTTTTACCATTCACAGATATATTAAGTGCAATCTTTACTTCATTATCCATAACATTAACAAAAAAACCCACCACCCAAATACTAACAGACTCAGGTTGCCGAAGGACATACAAGATATTTCTCTTTCTACCTGCATATGTTGATGCTGTAAGCTAACATATGTCACAGAGTTAGAAAGCATCATGGAAACACAGGATAATGTAAAGCTAGTTTAACCTTGCAAAAAGCAAAAACTGACAGCAGCTGCTGTAGATCACAAATGAGTCAGTCTTCCAGATACAAGATCTTTGCTTTTAAAGAATTATTAATCTTGCCTCAATTAGACAGCATGTGATTCAACGTCTGCATTGTTATAAACTCCACAGGGAGAAGCCTTTTATACATTAAAACATAGGATTTTTAGTGCTGGATCATTTGGAAAGTGTTCTCTGATTGCTAATCAAAACCATCTGACATCTTTCTTCTGATTGACAAGTGTTAAGAGCTTGATGTTGACCACAAAATCATCCATAGTAATTCTGCACTCACTTTAAAAACTGGACAATGAAGGGGTTGGAACACAGAATTTGTCTATCATTAAATTTGTCTATTTAGGGGAAATGGAGAGCAAGGAGAACAAACAATAAGGAAGCTTCCACTGACTGTTCTTGTGACACAAGATCAGTGCACCTATGCATCTGTGTGCATGGATTTAATTTTCAGGGCAAGCACTTTTCATAGACAGCAAATCTGATATAAAATATAATATACACTTATATAAAATAATAGGAAAAAAGGAGATGAAAGTTAAGACTCAGATTTCTTCTGATTTTCACCTTCCCTGGAGGTATTTAAAAGACAAGGTGCTGAGGGGCATGGTTTAGTTTTTGATAGGAATGGTTGGACTCAATGATCTGGTGGGTCTCTTCCAACCTGGTTATTCTATGATTCTATGACTTAGAACAGAATTAAGGAAAACTGTCCCACAACCTTAAAGGTGCACTTACTTTTTCCCTGAGAAGGTCCTTTAAATTGATAAAACCACTGCCTGAAGATCGATTAAATTACCAGCTAATTAGATACAGATCTAATGAAAATATTGGACAGCACTGGGAAAATAATGTGTGCCTTTAAGGAATCTGAAAAAATGAAGTCTCTTGTGTTTCTGAGGTCTGACAGACACCATGTCTATGGCAGAGAATGGTATAAGTGCAGGCTTGAATTATTTATGTTTTTTAGGACAGCTTTACAGAATAAGGTGTTCCAGACTACAATGAAATTCATGTTTTAGGCTACCTTCTACTTGTAATAATTAAATGAAGAATAATCCCCAAAGAAGTACAGTTCCATGCTAGCTTAAACTTTTAAAATTAAGCAAAAACTAACAAACTACTACTGCATCCAAATTTTGCATCTTCTTTTCCTCCAAATTAAGCCAGGATGTGTTTTTCTGGCTTATTATGCAGAAAGGATTGTCTCTCTTATGCACACTCAAATCTCACCAAGTCTTCTCAGGTCAAGATGCTGGATTTCAGCATGCTCTTCTATTCTTATCAAGATATAATAGAAGGAAGACTACAAGTATTTTCAAAGAGTATCATTTGAAAAAGAAAAAAAAGAGAGGAGAAAATAACAGTAATTTTTTTAAAGGTGATAGTGAAAAAACCCCAAATAGACAGACATAAAATCACCCCTGGACTTTTCTACTCATGAATTGTATTATAGATGTACAAGCTCAGAGTCTTCTGGAATGTGGCATCCTGAGCAGTCAGTAAGCTCCTTGAATAACTCTTCTTGTTCTTTGCTCAAGTGGTTTCGACGACTCATCTGCCACTCTGAGTGGTTCAGAAGAGGAGGACTAATATCCCAACCTGTTCCCCAGTCAGTGATAGAGAGAGGAAACCCTGCCACTGCCTTCCAGTTTAGAGTGAAGAACAGAACCAGGAGGCACATTTATGAGTTAACACAAAGAGCAAACAAAAAAAGCAAGCAAGTTCCGTGCTATTCTGTAGTACTCTATTCTCAAGAGCAGCCAGAGAGAAACAAATAGAAGAAAAGCTCTTTATCTTCATTTTTCTGGAATGACAGACTATCGCCAGTAATGGTCACAGCCTCAAGGGTCCTTCAGAGCACTCCAATACCACAAGCAACTAATTTTCTCAGGACCTAATGTACTGGACGGACACATGTAGAGTTATTTTATGACTCTGTATCAATATCCTATTTCCTGTATTAAAAAGTTATAAAATGTATCATATACTTTTAGGTTTCTCTTTGAACAGGTATGTTCACATGTTGACTTTTAAAATGAAAGCATCAATTTAAAATTAATGTATCTACAGCTTCTCTTCTAACTGACAACACTAGAAATCCCATGCGGTACTCTACATTATAAATTATTGTGGAACAAAATCATAGAATCATAGAATAACCAGGTTGGAAGAGACCCACTGGATCATCGAGTCCAACATTTCCTATCAAACACTAAACCATGCCCCTTAGCACCTTGTCCACCTGTGCCTTAGAAACCTCCAGGGAAGGTGAATCAACCACCTCCCTGGGCAGCCTGTGCTAGTGCCTAATGACCCTTTCCGTGAAAAACTTCCTCCTGATGTCTAGCCTAAATCAACCCTGGCAGAGCTTGAGGCCATTTCCTCTTGTCCTGACCCCTGTCACTTGGGAGAAGAGGCCATCACCCTCCTCTCTACAACCTCCTTTCAGGTACTTGTAGAGAGCAATGAGGTCTCCTCTCAGCCTCCTCTTCTCCAGGTTAAACAACCCCACCTCTTTCAGCAGTTCCTCATAAGGCCTGTTCTCCAGCCCCTTCACAAGCTTTGTTGTTCTTCTCTGGACTTTGCTCCAGAGCCTCAACATCCTTCTTGTGGTGAGGGGTCCAGAACGGAACACAGGATTCAAGGAGTGGTCTCACCAGAAATTACAAAAACTTATGTGAAAGGAAGCTTTATCATTTCTAGTCTTTCTTTTTAGGAGATGTTGAAGCAAAAAAGTCACTCGTTGCCCAACTGTTTAAAACTTGCATCATCTCCTGAAAAATTCTCTGTGCCATGCTCAGTTCCATTTGGCACAGAGGAAGCACAGAAGACACCTCACTAAATGCACCCTTTGGTTCAGGCAGATGGGAGAGCGCTTAATACCATTCCAGTCCTGATCTCACTTGTTCCTTCAGAACAGATGCATTATATAAGATAGTAGATGATGACATTTGAGATAATTCAAAAAACACTGATAAAATGAAATTGTATCAAGATACAAACAGCCATCTGCCATGATTTCAAGGATTCACCTGGTAGTCACTTTTCTCCTGATTTGAACTTCAGGATACAGAGAATTTTGTATTTATACCTTTGGAAGTGGCATATAAAACTGTATTTCTTAGGGATACACAAATGTGTTTCGTTCTGTTGTTGGAAGCAACCTGTAGCCATTTACACAAGTCCAGACACTAGGAGAAGCGGTAAATGTGTCTTTTGCAGTATGGGAGATATACCATGTTATTTATAACTCATACCAGAACAGCATTCAGATGCCCAAGGACATACAGTAACATTATACCAACTTAATCCACCATCAACCCATCAACAGGTGGCATGACAGGAACTTCACTTAACCCAAGACAGTACTTAAAGTGAAATCCCCCAAAAGATCAAAGGACTTTGAAACTGAAAAGCAGTTTTATTTGGGCAGGAATTATAATAGGGAACTTTAAAAAGAGAATAACAAACCTCCAAACCTCAGTCTGTGAGATAAAGAACAAAGTACAGTAGGAAATTATTTCCTATCCAGTCATGGTGTCTTTACAAGTAGGATTCTTCTCCCTAGACTTTTGGCGTGGGTCACAATAAAGTCCATACAATTTCCTGATCATTCCTGTTCTCACTGTGAAACATTAAAGCAAATGAATGAAACTCTAAAACAGAAGTAAAACATTACAATAAACATGAAAAAGAAATGCTGTCTAATAGGGTAGGCTGGACAGGTATTTCATAGGATAGGAAATAAAGTTGCTATTATCCTCATCTTACAATATTTCAGAGAGAGAGAGGCATTCACAGCACCTCACCCATCATTACAGAGAAAATCTGTGACTGAATAAAGACTTGAGCCCAGTTTCCACATCCAGCAGGCCTTAGGCTTTAGCAAGAAGTATCATACCCTTGCTGTATAGCAAGATTTTGAATAAGGACATCTGGCATCCTTTGCCCTTGCCGTATTTATTGTCAACAGACAAGGCAAGGAGAGCTGTTACATAGTGCCAAGTGCAGAGCTTCAGAGTTTCTTAATAAATATCATACACAAAAGTCCAATAGATGACTAATTCTATACAGGTGTACTAATGGTGGATTGACCTTGTCTGGATGACAGGTGCCCTCAGCAGAACGGGGTAGGGAGAAATAAAATGGAAAAATACTTCTGCATCAAGACAAACACAGTTCAATAGAAGCAAAAGCAAAGGGTATGTGCAGAAGCAAATGAAAACAAAAGATTTATTCTCTACTCCCCATCAGGAGGCAATGTTCAGTCACTTCCTAGGAAGTGGGGCTTCAGTATGTGTAGTGCTTGCTCCAGAAGACAAATAATATAATGAATGTCCCACCACCACCACTACCACCATCCATTCCTTTCTCTTAGTTTCTATCACCAAGTAGACGTCATATGGTATGGAATATTCCTTTAGTTAGTTTGTGGCAGCTGTCCTGGGTATGACTCCTCACAAGATTTTGCCCACTCCCAGCCTGCTGGTGATGGGGGAAAGTTGGAAAGGCAGCCTTGATGCTGTGCAAGCACTGCTCAGTGGTAGCCAAAACACTGGTGTGTCATTAGCATCTCTCTGACTACCAACCAAAGCACCATGAGGAAAATTAACTCCATCTAAGCCAGACCCATACAATACTATACTTCATGGCTGTTACAAACTCTTCACTCAATTTAATAATAAATGAGAAGCAGTCCTGAACATGAAGAGGTAGGTTCCTGCCTGGACCATTGAACTGATAGCATCTGCTTCGTGACACAGAACTCTCAAACACATAAATATTCAACAAGAAAAAAATAAATGTCTAAGTAGAAAAACATGGATCTTCTAGCTGACAAAGAGGACTACAAACTTCTGCTTTTGCTCTCTACATCCTCCTTTACACAGAAATTTCCACACCAGAGAACTTGCTGGGTTACCAGGATGGCAGCAAAGACTATGTTTTCCATTCTGAGTTTCACCAATACAATTTCCAAGAATACAGAAACATGGAATATAGTTTGAAAAGGTGTATTATAAGAACTGAATGACCACACCTAGTTTCCTGTATTTACTCCTCTTCAAAACAGCTGAAAAAAATGAACCTTACAAAATACACCACAGCTGCAAAATATGTTTTTCATGAGAGTTTTTTCTATTCTCCTTCTCAAAAGTTACAGGATAATGAAATTTCACATCTCCTAGTTATTGGTATGTGAAGAAGTTACCCAACAAGAGCTAGCAGACAGAAAAGGATTTCCAGTGGCTGGAAAGCAATGCTAGAAAGAGTCAGCTACACTAAAAGGATTTTTTTATTGCTCAGATGGTAGTGAAATTACCAACTGGAATTACTCACCAAAGGTGTAGAGCATTCTCAATGAGCTGGACACTTAAACTTAGAATTTGCATCTCTCTAAAAGCTTTCTTTGGTTTTCTCATTGGGCTGAGTGTGGAACTGCAGGGCTTGCTCCACTTACTTCATTAGAAACATACTTTAATGCTATCTGGGAAAAGGATTCAGTGGTTACAAAATCATGAACTGAAATTAATAAATTGTTACGGTGATCTGCCTAAAGTGTACTTAGACTGTCAACAGAAATGAGGGCTGAAACACATCATTTCATCCCTCTGCTAAACTCCTTAGCTAACTTCAGTGAAAGCAGAGCTACTTTCCTTCAGCAGCTGCTATGTGCACACTGTTGGTTTTGGGAGATGTAACATTCTGTCTAGAAAGCTGCCCGGAGAAGAAGGATCTAGGAGTGTTGGTTGACAGCTGATTGAACAGGAGCCAGCAGTGTGCCCAGGTGGTCATGAAGGCAAATGGCATCCTGGCTTGTATCAGAAACAGCATGACCAGCAGGTCCGGGGCGGGGGGGGGGTGTGAGGGGGTGTTATTCTCCCTCTGTACTTGGCACTGGTAAGACTGCTCCTTGAATCCTGTGTTCAGTTCTGGACCCTCACCACCAGAAGGATGTTGAGGCTCTGGAGCAAGTCCAGAGAAGAACAACAAAGCTTGTGAAGAGGCTGGAGAACAGGCCTTATGAGGAGCGGCTGAGAGAGCTGGGGTTGTTAGGCCTGGAGAAGAGGAGGCTGAGGGGAGACCTCATTGCTCTCTATAACTACCCAAAAGGAGATTGTAGAGAGGAGGGAGCTGGCCTCTTCTCCCAAGTGACAGGGGACAGGACAAGAGGGAATGGCCTCAAGCTCCTCCAGGGGAGACTTAGGCTGGACATTAGGAAAAAAATTTTCACGGAAAGGGTCATTGGGCACTGGCACAGGCTGCCCAGGGAGGTGGTTGATTCACCTTCCCTGGAGGTGTTTAAGGCACAGGTGGACGAGGTCCTGAGGGACATTGTTTAGTGTTTGATGGGAATGGTTGGACTCAATGATCCGATGGGTCTCTTCCAACCTGGTTATTCTATGAGTCTATGATTCTAAAAAAGACACCAAGGGTTGCTGGCAGAACCACTCCAGCCCATTTGTTTCTTCAGGAAAAAGTAAATAATGTTTTTAAAAGAGAGCTTAACTTCATCATAGCTAATGAATATTTGCACTGCTCAATTTTAATTTTGCATCAGTTCAGCATGTATTAAAATTTTTACATTCACAGGTCTAAAATCCAAAGCCATTATTATGTAAAACATCTATAGCAGTACCTCAACACTGATCTTCACCACAGGGAGTAAACAAATGCTGAATGACGTTAAATCTCTTATGTGGGCTCTAAGTTTCAGAGTTGATAACAATTAGAAGCTTATGCACATCCTATCAGTTTTGCCCAAGGCAGTTTGTGATGTCAAGATGGTTGACATCGTTAAACAAGTTCCGGCCTCAAAGTCAAGCGGTCTGAAAGTTTGCTTATTGGTGCATGAAATGAGCTCTGCAGCAGAGACTGGGTATCATTGTACTTCAGATCATCATTAGCTTTTTGTTTACTTATTTTAACTTGTAATTTGTGGAAAAAATTCAAAAACTAAGGAAAGTTAGAAGATGCCTACCACTGAATGTCCTGGCCCCAACATCCCTTAGCTTCCAACACAATAAAGAAATAAATTATTATACTTGTTGAATTCACTTTCCCTTTAATAATTGTGATCTTTAGTGAGAACCAAAAGATCAAAATGTTAAGCAGGAATTGTATTTTTTTTTAATGAAATATTGTGGAACTGGAAATATCATTGGTTGAAACTGCTACAACAAGAATTCTACTGATGATGGAGTTCCAATACTTGCTCTATATTCCCTGACACAGGTAGTATATTAGGGCACATAGTTGAGCTCCCAAAGTTCATTCACAATCAAATGATCTGAAGGCACCCTACACACCTAGTTTCTTGCTAAACGGTGTCCCTAAACTTGAAGGGAAGTAGAAATACATTCCAGTCAGTCATGGCATATACACTGCCCTCTCCCATTCCAACTCAATGTGCTTTCTGAGGACTTCAATGTGTTCAGATAGGGCCAGATGCAACTCACATTCTGGCTTTAAATGCAAGTAGTTCATTGGCTCCTTAAATTCTGTTAAGTTGTATTTTACCTATCGATAAGCCTAAAACGCATCTTATTGTGGAAAACCAGCAAACATTCAAGGTTAGGTAAACTTCTTTGCTGCTATTTTTTGCCTGTGAAATGAATCCAACTATTGATACAGCAAGTTTTTCTTGAAACTTCAGGAACCTAAGAAGTTGCTATTCATTTTTACATGGGAGTGATTACAATGGCAATATTTATACAGATTCTATGGTCTTTGCAGTAGACAGATAGTATCAAGTAGTCCTTCAAATGCTTCATTAAATGACCAAGAAAAACAGGAAAGTAAAAACTTCTGTTACAGTTGCATTTTCTCACTATCATTTATTATTACTCTATGAATGCAAAATAAGTCAGTGTACCTCCAGAATATTTTTGAACCTCTAGAGCAGGGACTGTCTGTTACACACCCAAAATTCAAACAAAAGGCCCTGCTCCTTGATGAATTTCAGCATACAGTTCCAATTTCACAGTACTTTCAGAATTGCAGTTCCACTGTCCTTCAGTGCTTTTTCAAGCTTATGATAAAAAATATCTTCCCATTACAAATAAGGTGGCTGTTCTTTCTTTCACGTCTTCCTTTTACACTCTTAGATTATCCAATACTAGCACTGTTTTATCACTTTTAGAAGTCCTTAAAAAACTTATAAATGAGCACTTGAAGAATCCATGGACTCATCTGCCCATTTAATTATTTCCCCAACTAAAAAGGCTGCCTGTGTGGACATACATTTTGTAATACTGTTTTATAAATATTTAAGTATCTACTGCAGTTCAAAGATGCTAGCAACAATTTTAGTTAGGAACAGCAACTTCACACCTTTTAGAATATTCTGGATAGTAAAAAGGATCTTTCACATATGATTTGTGTATGCAACTTGTATTTCAGTCCTTGCTGAGTAGGAGAAGCATTTTAAGATGTCAGATTCTAATTAAGAAGTAAAACGTACCTTCCTCTATATTCAGTTCCTGGCAGATGCCACAAGATTAAGTGGACCAGGATGTTACTTTGGTTTCAAGCAATTAGAGCGTATTCCCTTTGTGCTTTCCCCAAACACCATCTAACCAGTCTATGGTAAAGGAAAGTATGAATGTGTCACAATATCAGCAAACTCAACACCAAGGCTTGGGAAAAAAAATGTAAAATTCAAACATCCCTAGACTTGGAAAGTAGACTTAGCTCAGGGCCTCTTCCAGTTTTAAAATCCAAATTATGATTTTCAAGTGCTTAACTATCATGGAGAGGGAAGCTCTGCACAACCAGTATGATTGATAAACAAGCTCCGGTTTATTAGCAAGTGTGGATAGGTTATATAGTTTTCTTAACAAGGCATAGGAGAGGTGTTTACTTAACAACAGACTTCTAATTGGCTACTTCCTTAAAAATCATGACTACATATTTTTTCTACTTGCAGGCTACAGCTGTATCCAAGTTCCTCCTTTCCCAGGCTCAGTATCTCTTGCTTAGCATCCTGTTATTGTACAGCAGGGGCATCTTGTCCTTGTCATATTGCAGGTGGTAAGATATACAAAGTTGGTACACAGAGGAGTTATCTAATAGCTGTTCCAGCGAGCCCTGGCCTTGCTGGCACAGCCACTCTCCCACACTTAACTAGGGCAGCATGTTGCCTATATACAATTGTTTGAAAATTAAAAGCATGGTGTTGACTGTGAGTAGAGGAAGGTTCTCGGTAACAGCAGCACTGACTAACCTTATAGGAAGTTGCTGTTATACAGCATTTAAGTTATAGTTAAAATAACTTTTGGAAGAGGCTTCTCATGATATAGAGCATAGTGTACAAACCACCTTTGAAAGCCTCTGCTTTGATGGTTTGGGAGTCTAATAAAAGCTTAAATGTATAAGTATAAACATTCACATATACTTTATCCTTTGTACCCTACCATTGCCACTAGGATTGCTACTAGAGCTGCCTGAAGTGCCAAGTCACAGGCAGAGCCAAAACAACCAGCATTTAACTCCACTGCTGAGGGCGAGTAGCAGAGTTTTTGGGGCTAATGAGCATAGAATAAACTTCCCCAAACCAGCATTTTCTGCGCCCCCTCTCCCCCCCCCCAAATCCCAGCTCAACAGCATGGGAGAGGAGTCAAGCCTAAGGTTGTGCAGGAATTCAAGCCCAGACCTGAATCCAGCCCAGTTGCAGCTCCTTACCCTCTAAAAAGCAATAAAGCAGAAAGTCCCAGAACAGGTTCAGCCTCCTCACAAACTGGCAGTCTCTGGTTAAAGGATGCAAGCAGTGTGGGAAACTTGTTGTAAGCATTAAAATCAGCTAGTGTGACTCTGCCTGCCTGCCAGGGACCAGCCTAACAAAGGATGTGACATTCCAATATAATCACTTTTCACAAAACCAATGGCTGGTTTAGAGACCATGTATCCATAGCACAGCTTCTTCTCAGTTCACTTGCTTTTCTACAGATGTTTCCTCAAAAGCATGCTGGAATTAGAATGAAATTTTAGTGACTTTTCTCCCTATTGCTTTTACTATCATCACCTGACAGTTAATCTGCTTTCATTTCCAACTATCCTATATGGACCTGTCTAGTATCAGGTGCTATGAAATGTGGCTTCTGCACTGCTGAATACATAGCTGGTATTTTGGGTTCCTTTCTGTCCTGATAGTTGCAGTGTCTTTGTTAAGTTTAGCACAAGGTGATAGAGAAATAGTCGCCAGGCAAGTAATCATGTATTTCCTCACTGAGAAGAGCTATGGATGCACTAGATTAATTTCCTAATATCTCTAAGTTGAATCAGTTGACAGCTGAATTGTTGTCATCTAAATTAGCCAACTGCACGTTGCCTGCACAAGATCATTTTACTTCTTTTCCAAAAAGGTAGTGTTAGGTATTTCTGCTCTCTCTGCTTAGTAGCACTCTGGATGAATCTCAAACAACAGATCTAAGTATAAATTGCACTAAATGCACCCTGGGTTATTCTGATCCAAAGACTCCCAATAGTAATGGGAAGTTTCAAACTAATATTAAATTTTTATAGTAATTGGAGAATAAAACTAGTGCCCCAACTCATTCCAAGTACAAATGATAGACTTGTAGGAGAACGGTGGTTCTCTTGTGCCATGCTGAGAAACTACAGGATCCATAGCACCATAAAAAAGAAGAAGAGACTCACTGCTGGGAATTTCTTTGACATGGCCTCCAGCCATTGCATTTCATAGGCTGTGACTGCAACTTCAATTGCTGTATTTGCAATGCATTGCAACAATATCACTGCATTTTCTACTCCTGTCTGGAACCTGGGTAACAGAATCTGTTTTTCCCTGAACAGTCCTGTGCATATAAACAAATAAATTGCAGGCAGATATTCCCAAACACAGCATTCCTGGTGTGGCAAATGGCCAGAACTTTACCATAATTTTGTGTTTGAGTGTGTTCTTCCATTTTTAAGGAACAAGGAAAATCAGTACTGCCAAAAGCGCTGCTCGTCCAGATGATGTATGGTATTTTGATTATCTGGAAGATAGCAGTCCAAGTTACAATGCAGAATTTCCACAAAACACATAGTATTTAATAATCAGTGAAGAAATCCAGTCAGGCACCTTCCCTATCCATTTATCAAAGCATGTGGAATTCTCATTTCATGACAGATGAAGCAATACATACTGAGGTAAAAAAATGAATCTACAACCAGTGCATTTTAAGAAACAAAATGAACAAAATATCATGGCAGATATGTGGAGTTCTGACAACTACTTTTTGTTGTCATTTTTCACCATTTCATTTCCTCAGCTGAAATCTAAAGAGAGCCATAGAAATCACAGTCTTGCAGCAGTGATTTGCACAGACACAATTCTATCATTAGCTTCCAGGACATTTAATGACATGATGCAGGAAAGCAAACACTTGCTGTAGTGACAGACACAGGAAGACACGTAGCTGTCCTGACTCAAATCTTGACCAAGGAGGAAAAGATCTGTGTTAAGGCTGGGTCGTTTCTTGCCTTAAGAGGCAGCAAGCCCAAGGGTTGGTCTTATGGTAAACAAATCCACAAAGTGACAGCAAAAACCTTGGTATCATTTTTAGAAAACTAGAGTTCTGAGACACAGGGAGCTGTAATATATATCAGGCTCAGTAAGAACACTTCATGTACAGATGTGTGTCACATTATCTCCATATTCATTCCAATCAAAAGGTCTGGCAGGTCAGACTGTTACGCTGAGATCTTTGAGCCTGTATCTGTTGTTTCAGTTTCCCATCTATTTACAAGCATTTGGTCAAGTGTTCCACATTTTAAAGGGCATGAGGGTTAAGTGCCACTGAGAACAGAAAGCCTGTGCAGCCACAAAAGGCACCACTGCATTTATAGAGCAGCCTAAGAACGTACAAGTTATAAAATAAAAAAATGGTGTTCTGAGATTCCTGCTTTTTGACCAAACTGTGCCTGATCTAGTTTTATGTATTAGCAGTAAACAAATAAGAGATGTATTTATTTCTGAACAGACTCTGCCGGCTATCCCTGGGCAGGGAGGAAAGGTTCCTTTTTAGCTGTGTTTTGGCCTTACAGTAAACCTTTTTTTAATGGCTGTAGGTGTTGTACAACAGCTACAATATGTAGGCAAAGCACATCAAATAGTTCCTTCAGGCCCTGATAACTTAGTCATAATTTATATCTTAATCTATAACTAGTCTTGGACAATCAAGTCTTCAGTCTTAATGTAGTTCATTTTATCCTGGTCTGAAGAGCCTACGTTTTTTCAGGGATATAATTCAAGGCCAGTTCCAAAGCTTATCATAACCACTGGAAACATTCTCTTTGACACCAAAAGGCCTTGTATTTGTCTGTCAGTGAAGAAGTTTAAACTTTCTAAATCAACAGTGGTGTTATTCCCAGAGACTTCCATGTGAGAAAAAACATGTTGCATAAATTCTTTCTCTTGTCTGAGATAATTCCATACAGAAATGATGCAAATAACAAAAGGTGAGATTCCTATTGCCTCTACAGACTTTTAGCCAGAGGTAGTATATAAGGGGAAGGAAAAGGTGAAAAAAGCAGATTTTCTTTTGATAGGAGAATCAGATGAGGAGAAAAACAGTGCCGTGCTTTGTCAGATGAGAATGCAAAAGACTGCTATCTGTAGACCAATTGGCACAAATATCACGGAGGAAGTAAGTACCTTGAGATTTTTGTGTGTCCTAGAAGTTACTTTGTACAATGTTATTATCAGAATTGTTTCCTATGAGCATAAAACCAACAGCAGCAACAAAGGTTAGCACCATCCCCATATAAATTTAAAGAGCTTCTTAAAGGAGAGTTTTGAAGAGGCACTGACTACTGTAATGAAATGCTTTCATTCTACATGGTTGATGTTAACTGCATTCCCTGATAAAACAGAAAGTTCTCCCTTCATTAACCAGTAGAGAAACTGGTACTCCGGTATGCAGTTAAGGCAACTAAGGACAACTTCCACTTGTACAGTTTTTCTCCAGGACAATGTAGTGTTTCTCTCCACAAGTACCAAGGCAGTTCCTTTCACAAAATGTCTAAACATATATTAGTTCAGAATTACACACCCAGTTATTTATGGAAACTTCTTGCACAAAAAGAACTGCTGTTAACAGTCTTGGGCTGTGATTTAGCAGCTTGTAATTATTGTTTTTGTTACACCTCCCCCCTCTGAAGAATGGTTCCCTTGAAGGTCCTTCCTAAGTAGAAGTCTTCATTAGAAAGAAGAAAATGTGTATTAATCCATAAATAATAATAATAACTTTGACTTTAAAAGTTATACCACTTAAAAAATATACCACTTACTCATGCAAACAAGAATGTCATAGACAAGGGTTTTTATAGTCTGTTTGGAGAAGTCTTGGGTTCAATTGTACTGTACAAATAAAATACATTATTATTTTATTTGTCATAAAACCAATAATGCAGGGAAAGCCTCAAGGATCAGCCTTTGCTTTCTGGAATAGGATGGATTTCTTTTCCTCTTTAGACCCTGCAGTGATGACATTCAAATCATTGAGACGTCATATTCTTTGGTGGGACCTTAATTAAGGCTCTCCATTTCCAATCCCACTGGAAGAATTACACTAGAGATACCAATACTGTCATATTTTATTGTTACTTGAGTAAGATGTACCAATATTCTCTGCTTCTGATTCATAAAAGGATATTTTACAATATTAGACTTTGCTACAGTTTCATGAGTAATAAGTGAAGGACTTGGATCCTCCTCATATAAAAGGTTTTGTGAGAAGAAAACAGTAGAAATTAATTTATTGGTAGCTCTAAAATTCAGTGTCTTCTTTAACATTCCTTTCCTGGTGGTGTATGTAATTAATAAGTGTTGCATTGCCCCATTAAGGCAAATTTTATCTCCTATAAAATAAAATTCTGAAAACTTAACCTTGGCCAATGTTTTGGGGTGTACGCATCAACACGTCATGGAAACTTTAAAACTGGAAAAATAACTATAATCAAGTATAAACAGCACATACATTATGTAAGATTCTACTTCAGACTATTATAGAATGTGAAGACCAAGTGCGGAGCCACATTTATCCATTGCACCATGAGGTGTCTGTTATTTCAGCTGTATTTAAAAAGGCTTTAAAAGAAAGCAAGGGCTTTAGAGACATGGATTTATTCATTGAGGTCAAAGCACATCTATGTATTGTCTTGTGCTTTAACAGAGTGAAAAATACGCCATCACTATATATGTAAAAATTAAATAAGTTAATTATGATACAGCTTTTCTTCTTCTTCTACATGTGGGCTATTTATTTTAATGTGAGTGAGCCTAGCTTTATTGTTATGCACTCATTTTGTATTTTAAGCAGCATGTACTAAAGATATTTATGCAGTCTTTGGTATATTTTTAGGTAGAAAATAATTAAAAAATAAATGTGCGAAGCATCTTTCAGCTGATTGTAAGCAGATTGCTCAGCATACAATGCTCAGAAATAGGAAACTCAAACAAAGAAAAAGCCTTTTACTCTGGAGATTTTAAGTCTACCTGCTCCAAAACAAGCATATCTGGGCTACAAAATACAGTCTGTGCTAATCTCTTGTAGCTTTGTAATGTATTTTTTTCCACTTGCAAGCAACTTGTACCCCTTTATTTCAGACTAACAGAAGCATAAATGTCAAGGTCATACTTTTCCAGTTTGCTGAAGCAATCTGATGCTATGACTATGCAGGCCAGCTGCCAGCAGAACTCAACTTTAAATATCTTATAAGAGTATCACTGCATATCTAGTTTAGTTCTGCCCTGCAATTTAAAACTGTAGTGCAGGTAAAGAATTTCTCATCCAATCAGCCTCATGTTGTTCATATACAGAAAGGCATCACATTGTTTTAAAGAGATACAGGAAATAAGGCAAATGACAAAGGGATTTTATGCCTTTTGAAAAGGACAAAATGGAGCAGTAATGGATCTTGAATGGTGTGGTTGGTATATTGCAGAGCTGAAATAATAAGCAAGAGAGAAAGAGCCTTCTAGGAAGGAGTATCCCTGTCTAAAGAACGAGACATGACCTACAAATGGTAGGTGAGCATTATTTAGGTCTGAAGATGATACAAGATAATATAAAAGAAAGAAGCAAATAACAAACAAAACTCAAAATTTATTTAGATATTTTAATGCAGTAAACACCACCAGCAATGGCAATACACCTGTCAATAGATTGACCTTGATATACCTGCTGGCTATCAAAGGAGTTTCTGGACATTCCACAGCACAGCTGAAGAGCTTTTCAAAACTACAAGCAAAATATGGGGACAGAGAACAAAAACACCCCCATGTAGGCCATTACCATCTTCTTTCAGCTTGATTGCTCTCACAGGTTATATTAATCACATTGCCTACAGTCATTGTGAAACGAAAAATTAGGTTATGAAAATAAACAGTCAAGTGATGGCTTAGCTCAATTAGTCTTTAGTTTTCCCAGATACACCACCACTTAGGGTCACAAACTAATTGTGTGTTACTTTCCTCCCAGGAGCTCACCTTGGCTAAAGAATTTAATGGCATTAAAATGTTTATGCAAGAGACTGTAAGACTTTTTGACCACATATACTTACAAGAAATAAAAAATCAGCTGCATAGACTAAATCCAATTCCCACCAGAAAAATATGAGTGTTAAAATTGATAGAAGATCCATATCTTTGACTGTTTCAGCAAAGGAACCTTAATTCTTTGCTATGTTATTGTAAGCATTCACAAATTTTCCTATAAGTAACAGGTACTGAAAGAGAAGCACCTGCTGTATCATTGTGCTTCTTAACTAAAAGCATAAAAGACCAAAATAGCAGTGTGGAACACTGCCATTGTTGGCTGAGTGTTCAATACATTAAGAAATGTTTTATATGTTGCTTAAAGAATGGTCTGCCTCAACTAGAAGGTTATTTCATACTTGGAGCATGGGCTCCATGTAGGCAGAAAGCGTAAAAAAATGACACAAAATTCATATAGAAATAGGGATGAGAAATATCAATGGTGAGGTGGGGAGAGGAAGTATGGATGTGACTCTACATTTAAGCTGAAGAGGAGATTAAGGACTTTTTCCAAGGTCTGAATTTGAGAAAGGGAGCCAGTGTGCAAGCACAACAAATGAAGATAAAGAATCAAGACTGTAGCAAGTGTAGATCACTGAAAGTACAAATGAAATGTTCTTCCAGAAAGCATCATTCTAGAACAGATTTGACACATCTTGAAAGTGCTATATGTCAGTTTATAGTCAGTTAAAGGAGTGCTATATTCTCTTTACAAGTCTATGCGTGCGTGACAGAGACAGATAGAGAATGCCCAACGTTACAAACAACTGGAAAAGGTTCCAAGATAATATCAAGCTACTCTCTCAGAGGCCTGACTCTCATCTTTTCTTAAGCTTAATGAGGCTACCTAACACAATCAGCAGATAATGGGGTAGAGCAACTACAGATTTCTATAACTATGTCCATGCAGCAGCATAGAGACACCATTGCTGGTGTCTTAGTCGGTATGGGACTGTTCTGCAAAACTATACGAGCCAAATTACAGAAATATAAATGCCACAGATAGAGATGTATTCTATAAATATGCTCAGTCAGCTGTTTCTGAGATTTTAAAGATTTCAGTTAAACTAATGAATATTCCTGGAGGGAAAATAGAGTTGATTCATAGAGTTTCTATTGACATAAAAAGGAAACATTTCTGGGTGTAGCCAGAGAGCCTCTCTAGCAATGGAATTATGCAATTGATCGTCTACCTTCTGAAATGCCTATTTTGAATACAGTTCATCCCAAATCAACATTTAGAATCCTGGAGAATGAAAAATTAGGCCAATCAGGTTCAAGTCTATAAAACAATATTTAAAAACCTGTAAGTCAGTATCAAATCAGTAGGGGCAACTCAATACCGGTAGTAGTCACCAGAGTACACACATTTGTATTAGTGGTTAAAGTGAAAATTCTTTACGCAATTACTTTATTTGTCTGAAACACTGATATTATCCAAAATAGGCTGTAATAATTCCTCATAAAGCTGCTTAGTTGACATCAAAGGCTGAAAGCTCAAAAGTATTATTTTTAAAGGATCAAAGTACTGTTCCTACATTTCAAGATCCAGAAAAAATAACAACTCTCCTTGACTTATGAAGACTTGCCGATATTCAGCTTTATGCTATATCGTCTCGTTGCTGTGAATTTTGAGAATGCTGCCTGTTACTGAACTCCCTGCCCACCACAGTCCAATGTAAAACCTCTGCCTATAGACCTACAAGACTACATGGATATAGTGCTTCCAAATCACTTTGTTTACACAATCTAAATCTAATAGGAAGAAATAAGAGAATACTACAGTGCAAAGCCAAAGCTCTCAGGCATTAACTGATGACAGGAATGACATTCCTCGCAATTTGTCTGTACCTTATGGTTAATCCTGAATTCCACTGATAACACTAAGACCTCCAACTAGAATAATGGCATCCATATGTATAGGAGTTTACTAGAAGAGACATTACCTGTAGGTTTCCGTCTAAACAGAATTTGAATACAAGAGCTTCATGACCAAGAGATCTTTGATCTGAAAATTCTGTAGCATGACTCCAAGCCACTAAGGGCCTCATTAGACACATCTTTTGCAACCAACACTTGCCTTCCCAAAGCAGTCACCAGGTGCTGCACTTTTGAGAGTTCTAATGGGGAAATCCACATCAATGAAGGATGGAAATCTCTTTTCTATTCACCAAAGAAAATCACATCAAGGTCAGAATTAGAAATTCTTGAATCTCAGACATTAATACAATTATTTTGTATTAATTAAATTACAAACTATTTCAACTTCAATAACTCACAACTGCAGTTTCTCTACAGCTTCAGTGGCAGTAACAAAACAGTTTCAAAATGTGAAGTTTTTAGTGCAGTAGTTAAACATTATTTAGATATGTGTAACTTGACTAGTCAGTTGAAACCTTAATTTTCAAGCATCAGATGTACATACCAGCTATCTACCTCATATCCAGCTATCTACCTAATTTTCAGTGAATCCCAAGTTAATTCTCTAACTCCACCACTCATGCAGACAATTTTTCTCCCCATGCTAAAGCAAAACCTGAAGAAATACAACTAAAACAATCCATAGCACTTATTAAATTGTGAATGTTCTTCTTACCAAACCTTCACAGTCACACTGAAGTCTCCAGATGTTCCAATCACAACGAAACCAGAAATACAGCATACTTCTTTTTAAATTGAAACCAGTCTGCTAAAAGAGGTAGCAGACAGCTTGAAAAGCCTATCTGGAAACATCAGTGGTGCATACTGCCTCCTAAATTACTCCATTTATTTATCAGCAGCCAAGTCATGTGGCTTCAGCAATACAAATTTCACACTGCATGAGAAAAGCAGTCTTAGATTTAAAACTGGTTTGGAGGAGCAAAAAGATTATAGAAAACTCACATATGGAGGCTTACAAAGGATCAGAACTTTATGCTGGGATCAGCATTACTTCTCCCACAGGTTTGTTCTCGGAAAATGTTGCTATAGTGTAGAGTAGCTGCATGTCAAATCATGATCTCAGTACTACCTTGAGGCATTGTAATCAGAATGTAATCTGAATATTCAATCATTAATAATTCAATAATCAATAATCTGTATATTTTCTTATATTTTTACACAGAAACCTCAGAGCTGTGTAGAAAAAACAGGTGAGATTGGGCAAAATTTGACCTAGAAATTAATTCAGAGCATATCATATTCTTTGCCTTCTCACCATTTTCTCAAGGACAATGGATTTCCCAGACAGAATCTGCCTTTAGAAAACAATTCTAGCTGAGGAGAGTATATAGCTTTGGCTGCTGTTTAGTGTGGGTTCAATGCTAATCCAGTTTTCATAGAGAACATCCTTAATATCATTCAAATTATTATGGCCATGGACATACAAAATTCTAAAAGCTTATGTGATATTCATGGTTTTCCTGATGACACTTTAAAAGGCACTTTGTTTATTGGGACAAGGCAACACACCATAAAACCCATTCATTTAAAATATCCTGGGGTAGGTTTGAAACCATATTTCACACCTTTAATCTCATGTGACTACGTGTTATTTTTGATCAAGCATGTTTCTTTGCGGTAAAATCCTTCCTCTGCAATAGTTTTTAGACACAATGAAACCTCTGTTTTGGCAAAATGGTTCTGTGAAGATGTTAATTTAAATATAATGTTATTTTTGGTGGCAGGAATTATACATGTTAATAACTGGTTTTTCAAATTACATAATTATATAGTTTTTAAGTCGTATGAAGATAAGTACAGACCAACAAAGGAAGAGAAAATAATTACACTGCTCAGTGCTTTCTGTATTTTTTTCTGGCTTTCATGTGTTTTGATGACTTTACATGAACTGAGTATTGCATCACAAATGAAAGCACAGCAGAACATAAAGATCTGTCAGTTCTTGTACCACTTGCCACTCTAGACTCTGGTTTTTTTCATAGTAAATCTCCTTTTCAACCAGCAAGGGAGGTGGGTAGAGCTCATGTTTGTGATGGAAACGCCACCACCTTAAAAATCCTAAGCTGTGTTTTATGAAATGCAAAATAAGTTACACTTGGTTACAACAGAGCAAAGGCACATAGAAAAAAATCTCAGTGTTTGCTGTTGTGGGGAATCTCCCTACTTACTGGGCACCGCTCATCTCTATCAAGGCTGACAGAGATGCTTAAAAGTCTAGGATGCTTCGCTTATGGGAAATGCATTTCTATTTTCTCTTCCATCTAGATCCACAATATACAAAGACCTTGTGGAGTATCAATAAACCGATCAGATACCTATTTCTGGTGATATCATGCCTGAATATGTACAGATAAATCAAAAGAATGTTCAAGGGCTTGACTGGTCACACAGTGGAGAATGCTGAGAGAATTACCCCGATTCTGGTTTGTCTCATTACAGCAAATGACATGGTCATAGTCCACAGATGCAATCTGAGTGTTTGGCCTTCATTTTTCCATCGAAAATGAGTAGTCAAGAATATATATATGAAAATATATATATATATATGTTTAATTATCTTACTTTTAACTGAATCTCAGTAACATTCCAGTGGTATCCTATGTTGTTATGTAGGTGTATCATGAAGCATACCCACTGATGGGTTAAAACTCACTGGATGGCCAAGCCTAAACTGTCATAGTGCAGTGCTACCAGGCTTGGGGAAGAGTGCTANGTTGTACTGAGGTGGGTGTTAGTATCATCTCCCAACTGACAGGATGGGAGGGAATGGCCTCAAGCTGTCCCAGGGGAGGTTCAGATTAGACCTTTGGAAAAAAATTTGCACTGAAAGGGTTCTCAGGCAGTGGAACCAGCTGTGCAGGGAGGTGGTTGAGTCACCATCCCTGGAAGTATTTAAAAGTCAGGTAGATGAAGTGCTTAGGGATATGATTTAGTAGTGGGCAGGTGCAGCTGGACTTGATATTCCCAAAGGTCTTTTCCAACCTAGTGATTCTATGATTCTATGATCAGAAGTCAAGATTGAGACAAATTTTCTGCATCCTATTTAACAGATTATCAGCTAATGCAATGACAGTTAGGCAAGTAGGGTAGAAAAGGTGGAAAAGCAGCAAAATACAATAAAAGAGGAGGAGCAGATGCAGCTGGTACAGCTCATCAGATTCTTCAAAATGTCTTTCTGACAAACTTGCTCTAGATGCTCCAAGAGTCAGACTACTTATACTGTTTTGAAAGATAGTACCTATGTGTAGGATGGCATGTAATACTGAGTTCAAGTCATGGAGGAAAAGCATGAAATGAATGCTTCAGAAAAAGCTATTAAAACAGAACAGAGAACAGAATAAGGTAACAGAAATTTCCCAAGCTATCTATGAACTTATATACATACATTCATACTTCTCTGTTGAAAGGAAAAAAGAGCTCAAGGAATTCAGGGTGATGAACTGGAACAGCCTCTCCAAAACAGCATCTTGGGCAGTAAGCCAGCAGCCAACTCAACTGTCTGCAAATTCCCCAAAACTGAACATTAGTCTGACAAAAACCTCAGAGTTAAATGACCCCCATCTCTAAAATATTGTTTTTCTTTCAGATCTACTCCTTCCATAAGGCTATATCTGAATCAATAAAATGAACAGGATCTTAGGGGAAACAAATAGTCTATCTCTTTGAGTAGTATTAAGTGTGTGGGCATTGCTCACAAAACATCCTCACATTTATGGCTACCACTACTAGCTACCAGCTAGTCTGACAATATCTCCCAGAAGTAGTTATAAAAATGAAAATCCAAAAAATCATTCTGCAGGACTGATTAATGCAAGTTTATTGCAAACATGCATTGCCATTTCAAGAAACTCATAATTACAGACATAATGTTAGATCAGTTCAAAAGAGGGAGTGTATACTGTAATTGCTCTTGTTCAAGACAACTGTTATTTACATGTCATCAGCCTTGTTATTGAACTACCTTAGGCAAACAACACAAAACTAGTAACTATTCTATTGCAACTTTTTCACCTTTACTTTCCCATATACCACAGTAAAAAAAAAAAGCTGCTTCCATTATAAGTTCATGGCAGTATGATTTTGTCATTGTAATGTCAGTTCAGAGCAAAAGGATGCAGTGGCAATGGAACAAGTACATTGCCATGATATTGTACCAGGATATTGTACTAGATTTGTTTATATTTTGCATTAGGAAGCAGACTGTCAGCCACATACCATCAACTATAGACATTGTATGTGACAGAAAGAATTCATGTTTTGTCAAATGCTTCTTGATCTGCTGATCCTATGTTTTTAGTGAACAGTATTAGCACATTCAGCAAGGAAAGATATCAAGGTACAGTATCCCAGGTGAGGCTATTTAAGTTTGTAATTTCTCAACAACAAATAACATCTAGAAACTGCTTTAAATACACTATATTTTTCTTATAGTTTTGAACACTTTTATCACAGATCTAGATTTGCATTAGTGATCTACATTAAAGATTCCCTTTTTTATTAATAATCAAGTATTTTTCATTGTGAAGATGTATAATGTTCTGGTCTGAATTAGATTTTTCCTAGGAAAAAACACATCATGGTTCAATACTGTATTTTCAGAATGAACAGGAACAGGCGGTGTCCCTGTATATTTACAGCTGTCTGCTCATCAGTAAGAGACCAATTAAAAAATAAGTAGAGAGAAATAAACTTTTTTTTTACTGTTCTTTCTCTGAAATCCTGGGCTATGAAAATATCCAATTGTAGTATTTACTTATTATACCCTCTCAAATATTAAACTTCTGAATCATTAACCTCTTCCCTTTTCTGCAGCACCCCTCACATATTTATACAGTTGTGTTAATAGGAGATAAAAGTCAGTTCTACAAAGAGCCAACCCCTTCACCTCAAGCGGCTTCGGTGCAGGCATTTCTGCTGGCAGGTTATTCCATACACAAGACAGTACTGCACGCACTGGAATCCAACGTAGGACCAGGTTAGGGTGTCAGGATATATGATTCAATGGGATGCTCATTTGAACTAATAAGTCTCTTCTTGTTCTGCATATGTTATTTTTAATAACTAAATCCAGAGTCTTAAAGCTTACAATGATTTAACACTTAAATGATTCTACATATTCTGTGAGTAATTCCATTATCTTTTTAAATCTTATCTTACTATCAGGCATCTGTCTGCTACCCTTTTCCTATCCTCATTTTAGCCTGTCCTATACATTTCCCCTGTACCCATGCAGTTCTTGGTTAGACTTTTTTTTAAGGAAATAACCAATATTCATATGCTAAGGCTAGTTTAGTGTCTTCTTTTTTTCCCAGAATACATGCTCATTATACTGGATGAATAATGTTTTGAAGAAACTAAAGAAACATGATATCCAAACTGGACTTAATGCTTCATAATTTACAAAACAAGTAGTGTTTGTGAGTCTCTAAAATCAAATCTACATAATCAAACTGGACCAGGTGCTAGAGTACTTCATCGGTTGATTTTTTAAGACACTCTTCATCATTCCCGGGGTTTATCCTACACAAATGGCAAGATCATTACTTTGAAATCTAGTGCTGAGATTAGAAATGGAGCAATAGAAAAATCCCTTCAAGATACAGCTCAGATTCAAGTTGGCCAGCAGCAGGACTTAACCTTCCAGCAGGAGTGACTAGGTAAGCAGGAGAGAAAAAGTTGGATCATTTGCTCTACAGTGTATGTAGATTTTAGCTGACACTGCTGTTTATGAGACAGAGTTTTCTAATCTAGGGAAGCACAATTTTATTCACAAAGGCCAAACAACCTGGGTGGCAATCTCATGCCACCTTCTACAAGAACGGGTGACTTAAAAGGCAAGTTTCCTGTCCTGTTTCCTTGATTGTGCAGGAATGCTCTTTCAATCCCAATGCTTGGATGCACATCTTTTGATATATAAATTGATGAAGTACTACACAGAGTTACTGAAATGTGAAAAAACAACCTCATACAAATATCAAGCAGATTTGGGGTGTTCTAGATTGTTGAAATTTTTTTGTACAAATATCTTGACCTATTTTGAGTTTGTCTCACAAACTGATAGTTTCAGAAATAAATTTGCATAAATTTGACTATGTTTGGGTTTTTTTCATAATTTGCTCTATAAAGCCAAAAATGTTTTTCATGCCCTACTAGGTCACGAAATAGCAAGATCGACCTTATATACCCTGAACTATTACTAGCACTATCTGCATGTTTCACTATGTCAGCTATCTCCATTTAATTACACACAATATCTGGAATTCTGCTTACTGCAGTAGTAAAGGTAAATCTAAGTACTTCTGCTTACAATATTTTTCACTGAGGGAAACTATATTCAACTCACAAGGGCCACTTAGTGGCTTTCACACATTTGCATGAAGACTAATTGATGAGACTCATTGGTTATTGGATATCCTAACATACACATAAAGGACAGTAATTTGCTGACAATGCCCCTTGAAGCGCTTTGTCCATAAATTTCTACAATTGTCCTGTATGTAGGTCAGAATAAATAAATAAAATCACGAGAGCTTTGGATTTTCCAAATTGTTTATGAAGGCATTGCTGACAAATCCCTCCCACTGTCAAGCAAGGACAAGAAGACAGGTCAGCTACCAGCTGCACATGAAACTGCCATCATGTTTCTGTTCATTGCACATAGGACCTGAAAGAAATGACATTGGAATTTTAACTGCTCCGTAATGTTGATGAGGATATTCCAAGGATATGATGAGGATATGTTGCAGCCCAACATTTGCATCTCCATCCCGCTAGTCACTTCCATTTCTGACAAGCACGCTTGTCTTCTCTTGTAAACAGCCCCATTAAAGTGCAAATGGCTGGCATAGCAACCCCAATACTAACATGCTAGAGTAGAGGAGAGTAGGCTTTGACTTTACTGATTGAACTAAACAAAGATTACGTAGATTCATAATAGAAATGGCTGCAATGATTTCAAACATGTGTAAACTGATATTCCCTCTGTGACTGTTAAAAGCACAGCTGGACTTTTCCTTTTTTCTATGGCACACCATAACGACCTGGAAATGCATAGGAACACACTACCTGTTTCCATTTGTGAAAGAAAGTTTTATAACTTACTTTCTCTCCTGCTGTTATTGGTTGTGGTGAGTGGGACTTAACAGATAGGTGTAGGAAAGAAAAGAGAAAGTGGTTTGCCTACTTTTTATTTTCTAATAGAGTAAACAATATTGTTAGCAAAAATTAGCAGGTTTTAGCCTGTGTTTTCCCTAAAATCCAGGGGTTTTATCCTTCATAAATTTCGACACAGCAACAACAAAAATGCCACCATGAAAATAATGACTTTCTGACTGTTTACCAATAACTGAGGTGGATGAACACTTTACTTTTCACAAAACAGTGTAATAATTTGTATGGCAAAGCTTTATAAGCTGTAGTAACCAAAAGGGTTCCCTTTACTGGTTGCTGCAAGGCTAATGCATTGAAACTAATTTCTATCAAGGTAAAGAGCAGAGCAACAGTATAGAACAGAGATCAAATAATGCATATTCAAGCTCATAGAGCAAAGATTAATTGCACTCTAGTAGTTGTTTAATTTGATCTTGGAAATGAGACTAGCAACTGTTTATTTTTACAGGAAGTTAAAAGTACGGTTCAGAGGTTTAATTCTTACAAGATGATGCTTTCAATGAGCAATTTAATTGGACTCCATACATGTAAGTTTATATATAAACAAAAATACACATGCATAAAAAAGTGTGATATTAAGAAATGTCTAATCACTCCTTGATTTTAGATCAAAACATGAATGAACGCTAGGATAGTGAAGAAATGTGAACTGTCACAACCCGGATCCCCAAGCCACACACTTGTGTCCGGTCCTGACAGGGAGGGAAAGTGGATTCATTTGTCTGTGTGGCAATCCGGAGGCCAATAAGGTCACTCTCAGGGTGAATATCAAAACAGTATTTATTTCTTGCTCCAGCAAGCATAAACACACCAAGATACCGGGGCACACAACAAAGACACTGGGGGGAGGGGGGGTGGTGGTGGTGCAACCACACAAAGTTACAGAAATTAATCCCTGTAAACAACCCAAGTCCCTAGGATCCAATCCAACACACATGCCATGAGGTAATGGGGGAGAGAGAGAGAGAAAGAGAGAAAGAAAGGGAAAGAAATCACCAAATTGAAGGCAGCAAATGATCTTGGGAACATGTGGTCCAGGCCTCGTGGTCCAGGCTGCTCCGATCAAAGTGTGTCAGTCAGTGCCAGCATGGAGGTGAGACCCGACTTCTCCCTTCTGAGCCCTTATATCCCCAAGTTCATTTTGGCGGGCTCCGGAAGTGAGCAGGTAGGGGGATAGTGGGTGCAGCAGCAATGGCTGCATCCTCTCCTCCCCCGCCAAAGCCAGCTCTGGAGCTTGACTTCACCGCTGCGAGGGGGAGCTGTGTCTGCTCCTGCACTGCCTCCCGCTGAACCTTGCACCACAGCCGAGCAGGTGCCACAAGTGGGCAGTCTCTGACAAAATGTTTAAGGCAAATAGATAAACACAGTCTGACTTGACAGGAACCCAAATATTTGCGATGTGAGTGTTGGGTATCCATCCAATATAACAGTCAAACCAAAAGACAACACTGAATGAGTGGACTTAGGGATGGATTTTAGGCAACTTGTATACAAATCTGATTGCAGATTCTGGTCCTTAAGTCAGTATAATTCAGGTGGATTTTTTTTATAAACTTTGGGAACACCTTATCCTGAAGCTGGATTTGTATTTTCCTTAGTGTAATTGGAAGGAAGTGAATTATCAAAACCATGGTGTTACCAAACACACAAGCTTATGAGCCAAGCTTCCCCAAAGCGAAGGAAAATCAAGGTATTCCCTTAGCTTTCCAGGGCTAAGGATCATATCTGCTCTTTTGCAGACTTAGGAAATCACTCATCTTTTCTGTGCCTTAGGACACTGTGTAGAATGCAAAGACCTGAGCAATAACATGGCAAATACATCTGGAGATTGAGGTCTTCAGGTTACTGAGACATCTGAACAGACCTTTAGAAAAGTGATATATTTGGCAGTCTGCTGCATTAGAGAATGGATTGGAGACTCCACAGTTTGACCCATGGCAAGGTGTTTTTTGTTAAATTTAGACACACTGTACTTGTAAAGTTTAAGGTAAATTTATCATGTTTATGTTATATTAACCATATATATATTGAAGTGCAATCCTTCATAATACCAAGACTATGTTGAACTGCTGGAGAGTTAAAAAGCAACAAAACAAAATCTCAGAACTTGTTTAGTACAAGTAATTTGTTCAGCATCATATTAATATATGAAGAGCTCTTCTCAGCAACATTAAACTCTGCCTTTTGGAGACCACATGATACTGCAAGAAAATGCTAGGAGAAAATTCTAACAGTTATCATAAATAAAGCACTTGTCACATTACCCATAAGTGTAGAGGTCTTGCTACTTTGTTATGCTTCAGTAATGGGTATAATGGTTTTATTTGCATAAGCCCCAGATCCTATTATACTGTAGCTGCTGTTTCTTTAGCTCTTAAAATCACACTGGCTTCCTGAACTACCATGTTTGGGGTTGTTTGTAAACATACACAAACATTTGTTATGTGTTTAAGAAGTGAAGTATTTGCGTAATGCATTTAGACCAGGAACAAAAAAATTAGAGTAAAAGACATTTCTGCCTGCAGAACTGAACTCATTGAAGTGTCTAACCAAGGAAAGAAATGCATTTCCACTGCTGTTTCATTGACACTGCCAAACAGGCCCTACATACACCATGCTTCCCTAAATGATGGAGAATTTAAAATGATGCATCTTCATAAGTTTATGCTCGATAAAGTGATGGTTTGGGGGAAAAGACTTTTTTTTCTGCAAGGGAGATTTTTATGTGGTCTTATTATTAGAAAAAATCAAAATGACTCTTCCTATTTCCTTAATTCACATACTCTCAAGTGCACCCCAGCCAGCCTATTTTCCTTACATCCAGTCTAAACCTCCCCTGACTCAATTTGAGGCCATTTTCTCTCTTCCCATCACAGGTCCCTGCTTAGGACAGTAGGTGAATCTCCTCGCAGCCTCCCTCACCTTCCCAGTTGCCCTTGCACAAGGCTGTATATGTTTGCAGAAAATGTCCCAACTTTAATCCCCTCTCAAACTTCTATAGAATGGTCAAGAAGTCAAAACTATAATTAACTATGTGCATTTGAACTGTACTGCTTCCCAGTTCAGAGAATAATACTCATTGAACAAAGAAATACCTAATGAGAGAGGGAGTCTGCTGACGACAGCTCCTGCACAGCTACCATCTGAGATGAGCAGAGCAGGTATTTGGCCAAAGATTTCTCATTTCTTCATACCCCACTGCTGCAGAAAGGAATAAACCCCAATGGAGCCACTGAAATCTGGTGAAAGTTCAAAATGTTATATTTTACTGCTACAGTCTGGTAAGATTAAAATAGAAGAGGAAGGTATATTGATGGATGTACAGACTGCGGGTATCAGGGCAGTAGTCAAAAAGTTCTTCCACATAGCACAGAATGTAACGCCATCCTCTACAGCTGTTCAGCAGCTTGCTCAGCAGCATAGATTTTTTTTTTTATCTCTATGAAAATTCATAGGAAGCAGTGCCACCGAGCCTTTTAATATCATGCTATTAAACTTCACGGACATTTGTTGTTGATTGTCACTGACAGAGGTAAGGCTGTATCTGCCCTGTGAAAGCACTGAATCAAACTCAAAATCCAACTGCAGGTGGCAGAGATGCAAGGACACCACAGCTTGCGTTGACTAGAGGTAAGAGAACAAAAGCCCATATTTCAGAACCAATGCAGTTTACTGATGGGTCTTACAATCTCAAGGATCTTTCACAGCCTGTGTGAGTTATTTCAACAAGCTCTGGGCTCTTGTCCAAGTAAGCTATTCAAATCTCAGACAGGCTAAGGACTGCTATCGTAGTAGGCACTGACATCTTGTCAAGAGCTTTGACCAGTCAAAACAGGAACAGAGAACGAGCCGCTTCCACACCCCTGCAGGCAGACTGTTGGCAGGGTGAGAGAGAGACAGGCTTAAAGAAGCATTTCTTCTGTGAGTGTATTGAGGGTCAGAGTCACTATCGCAGGTGAGACAGCAGGGATACACAAGACAGAAACAGAGGAAAGCAATCAGAATGCTTTTCCTCTCCTCATGAAAAAGACTAATGTCAGCTTGTTGGCTTGTTTGTACCTTGTAGCACAAAAGCCAAAGTACAGTTGTACTGAGTGACATANCCTCCTCTTTTCCAGGCTAAACAGCCCCAGTTCCCTCAGCTGCTCCTCATAAGACTCGTTCTCCAGCCCCTTCACCAGCTTTGTTGCCCTTCCCTGGACACGCTCCAGGACTTCAATGTCTTTCTTGGAGTGAGGGGACTGAAACACAGGACTCAAAGTTCAGCCTCACCAGTATCAAGTACAGGGTCACAGTCACTTTCCTGGTCTCACTGGCCACACTGGTTTTAATACAGGCCAGACCTCTAGCGAGAGGGTAGGAATCACCTCACAGAAAGAGGCAAGAAGAAATTTTTAGCTGAATATTATTACATCATACTTGCTTGGGCATCTAGAAAGCCACTGAAAAGATGTTTGCATTCTTCACATACATAGGCAGAAATTTTATGACCCTTAAAAACACTTCAGAAGAAAGCTTCTCCTTCATTAGTACCTGAATCCCCAAAGTAAATCTACAGTATCCACAACCAAAAATGAAAGAAGACCAAATTAAAACCCTTTTCTGGCTAGGCTTTGTTGTGGAGGTGCCAACTTACCATTAAAGTGAGGCAGAACACAGAAAACTTGTGTTCATGCTTTTAGGTGGTCTCTAATGAAGAGGGAAGGGAACATAATTGCTGTGAACAAGGTAAGCATGAAGACTAGATGCTGTATGAAATAGAGTGAAAAAACATTATCATATAAGTCAGAAACATCCGTTTTAGTTTCCAAAATCTGTCCTCTATGAAAAGCTGTCTCCTGATGCACTCTCTTATTAAGGGTGTTGTGTCACTGCCGCCAAGAGAAGACACAAGTAGGATATACACTGTATGTTGTCATTGTCACTATAGACAATCTTTTTAAAATAAACATCTTCAACATCCACAGTGAGATCCTGTTTGCAGCTAAGATCTTGATCTACCTTTTCAGGCCTAAAAAAAATCTCCTGGCTTTTAGGCATAGGAATCTTCCTTTCCTTTTCCAATATGGCTCTGGCTGGGATAGAGTGAACATTCTTCCTAGTAGTTAGCATGAGGGTATGTTTTGGATTTGTGTTGAATACAGTGTTGATAACAGGGTTGCTTCAGGTACTGCTGAGCAGTGTTTACTCAGCATCAATGCCTTTCTTGCTCCTCACCTAACCTGACCAGTGAGGATGCTCAGGGTGCACAAGGAATTGGGAGTGGATGTGTCTGGGATTGCTGACCCAAACTGACCAAAAGGATTTTCTTCCCCATATGACATCACACTCAGGATATAGAGCTGTAGGAAGAATTTGGGGTTCATTATCATCAGACAAAATAGTTCAGACTACCAGTCTAAGCCCTGACAAAAGAATTTAATCCTCATTAGGGACTATTTTTTTTTACTCTTGGAAGGGATGTTGACATCTAATGCATTATTTTTCACAACCCCTATTTATTATGATTCTCCTTTTCTGTTTTGCAAGTATCACAAGATGCACTTCTCATTGATTTTTCCGTTCACAGCAGCTGGTGAACAAGTAAAAACCTCAAGGACCCTCCACTGCTTTGAAGGCACCAGGCACACAAAGGAGCACACCATGAACAAAAACCTCGTTGAAACAAAAAGTAACATTTAGCTCACCTATGGCAGAGCCCTACTGAAGACTAAGACTTGAGGGAGTGTTAGATTAATTAGTTCTACCAATACAAAAATGTGTTTAACAAACAAAAAAAAAATATTGTCCCAAAGAAGGCCACAAAATTTACTGCTAGATGATAGGGATGGAGATGTGGCTGATAGGCACAAGTTCATTGTAAATTTAGAGCAATGGCTGCTAGTGATAAGATGTCATTAATTCTAATGACATTGACTATTGCTGTGGAAGTTCCCAGCTAGAACACATCACCTGCATGGATTTTTTTTTCTACTCATAGTTGGCCTTCAGTAGTTTAAAATATTTTAATATTTCATAATTTAATTATTTGCAGGCCCATTCCTACAAATAATCTTTTATGATGGGATTATCAATAAATGCTTCATCTTGAGTATATAAAGGAAAAATCAAGAACTGTTATTTAGCTTGTATTGTGCAGTGCAATTTTTTTTTAATATATTTATAAGCACAGACATTCAGATTTGGGTCTTCTAACAAAATACTCATCTATTCTTAATGTGATTTTTTGGCAAATAGTCTCCATGTACATGAATCTTATACTCTACACATGTAGAGCAGGGCCCTCTCA
>WAAB01024043.1:0-23993 GCA_013389865.1 Piaya cayana | reverse complement strand
ATAGCGGGGCGCCTCCCCTGTGCAGGGTTCATGCTGAATTGCCCTATCCAAGTCACAACACCAAATTGTTATAAATTAATAATTTAGCCGAGTCATGCATTGAAAAAGAAAATTTAATTCTGATTAAAGTAGCAAGCAACAATAATCCAACCAGTTCTCCACCCAGGAGAGTGTGTGCCTGTCCAGGCCAGAGGCTGACAGTTTCTGTAGCAGAATGCTGTGAGAAACTGTGTCAAAGGCTTTGCTGAAGTCCAGGAACACCACATCCACAGCCCTTCCCTCGTCCAGCAGCCGAGTCACTTTGCCATAGAAGGCGATCAGGTTGGTTTGGCAGGACCTGCCTTTTGTAAACCCATGTTGGCTGGGCCTGATCACCCAGTTCTCTTGCATGTGCTTCATGATAGCACTCAAGATCAGGTTATTCTTCCTTAGGTGCAGGACTTTACACCTACCTCTGCTGAACACAGTGAGCAAGTCAGATTCTCTTCTCCTGAAGTCCAGGTTTTTGCCCTGCTCTGCACTTTACCAATCCATGGTTACTTCAGGCCAAGGCTGCCTCCAACTTCCACATCCCTGACCAGTTCTTCCTTGTTTCCAAGTGTCAGGTCCAGCAAAGTACCTCTCTTTGTTGACTCCTGGATCACCTGTGTTAGGAAGCAGTTGTTGATACACTCCAGACCTCCTAGTCTGCTTTTGCCTTGCAGTGTTTTCTTTCCATCAGATGTGAAGGTGGTGAAAGTCCCCCATGAGAACTAGGATCAGGAAATGAGAGGCTTTTCCCCATTGTCTGAGGAAGACTTCAGCTATTCCTTCCGTATTAGGAATGACCCATGGTGATCTGATCACCAGTTCCCCATATATCAGCTCTCAGCTGGCTCATCATGCTCCACAAGGCAGAGCTCCTTGCATTCTGACTAGTCTCTTACACATAAGACAGTTCCCTCTTTCTGCATTCCCAGCCTGTTCGTTGTAAGGGACCTGTGTTTCTCTATTGCAGCCCTCCAGTTGTCTGAGCTATCCAACCACATCTCCATTATTTAAATGAGGTCACAATCCTGTAACTGCACACAGACTTCTAATTCCTCCTGTTTGTTTTCCAGGCTGTGTGCATTAGTGTACAGGCATTTCAGAGGCACACCCAAATGTGCTGATGCCCAAAAAAGGGCATGAGAACTTTCCTCTCAAGACTGTTGTGCAAACATTTCTTGATTAACATGCCTGTGCTTCTGATGATTCCATTTCAGCCTTTTTTTGTTGATTTCTATGTCTTTGCTGTTCGTACCACCTCCAATCCTTTGCCTGCCTGTGGATATTGACAATATCTACTGGAAAATGCTAAATTGCTGCAAACCAGGCCGTCCAAATGGTCAACAACTCAGCTGGTTTCTGGAAATATTCAGGTTCCATCTGTTTAAATTCTTGGTCTTTTTCACTTTTGTTGGTATTACTTATCTTTTACCTATTATGAGAAAGCATATTACAGTTTAATGACAGCAATAAATTATAATTTCAGTAAAATTTGACATCATATGGAGGATTAAAACCATAGAAAATGTTGAAACCTTTTCATCTGGAAAAGCAATCTGAAAGGCAGAAGGACCTGCACACTTGTTGCTTGAAGAAACTCCATTTTACATTATTTTGTATGACAACTGTTGGTAGTTTAGTCCCTATCTTCATGTCTACTGGTGTTCTCTTTTAAAGATACAGCTGACTGCTTGACTACTGTCCAAACAAGCAGCACAGTTTAAAATAGTTGGCTTTAGAATACTCTAATTTGTGGACTGATTTTGCCTCCTTCTCACATTTATTTCTTAAGTTAACTGATGTGTACATGTGATTAAAAATTTCTTGTAAGTAATTTTTTTTCTTCTCCTCTTTTTTAAACTGCACATTTTACATGGATGAACCCCTTTAAAATTTCCCCATTTTGAAAAGGCTATAGCCCCTTCCAGTCTTGTCTACCTATAATTCTTTGAAACCAGCTTTTAATGGTTCGAGCTGAAATCCATTTTCATGCAGCTCTCAATACCAGCCAGTATCACTTCTCTAAGACAGGGAGAGGATAAACTGCCATTATAGAAAACATGAATGACAGGCACATATTGCTATTTGATTCCAACCTTATTAGAAACTGAATTTTCTGCTGGTTTTCCTGTTTTCAAAGAAAGTGTTTTACTTCCTTGCTTTTCTTTGACAGAAAGATTCAGGATCTTGAACTGTTAATTATTGCTGAGGTTTATTAGTCTTTGATTGTTCTCAAATAATCCTTTTAGGAAAACATGGCTTTGCTCTGATCAGGCTTCGTACTGTGTGCCTGAAGGGGCATTTTTATTCAAAATGTAATGGAGTATTCAATTCATCTATACATTTTCAGCCTTACACTTGATTCTGACACATTCAATGGGCAAACATGGTTGATATAGTTTCCAATTAATGAAATATGAGCTTTCATTCTTCTTTATTTATTGCTTTAGTTAAACCCCTGCCAAATACTACCGTGGCCTTTTCTTCAGTAATATGCTGTGGTAAAAGATTTTGTGATGCAGTTTTCCTCCCAAGGGATGATTTCTCCTCTTAGTTCATTATGTCTGCAGTTATATTATCTTTTTTTGGTATACCTTTTGCAATATCAAAATTTGATAGACTGTGGACATTTAATTATAGACATTCTTACTAGAACTAAATTTGAACTGCAAAGTCAACAAGAATCAATTTTAAATAATATAAAATGTTTAATATCAGACTTGTTTCATATTGCATAATAAGCAAAATTTTAAAAGGTTGACTCTGACAATGTGTGACAGAAGCTCAGATTTAGAAGTAAATTAAAATGTCTTTGAAAAGAAATTGCAGTAATAATAAGTTTGTATCTTCTATAGATTAGATGTTCTTTATCTTGGTAATAATCATGATTAGGTGTTCAGCAGTTATGCATAGAACTGAGAAAGGAAATGTGTATCCTATTTCATGTTGGACTTTGTAGTTGTATAATGATAAAATATTACCTGAATGTTTTGTAGGGTTTTGGTGGTATTGTTTTGTTTTGTTTTGTTTTCCTCTGTCAAGGAAACACCAGCTTCATTTAATCACGACAATTTTAAAGTAATCTTTCCAGTAGAAGAGTGGTCAGCATTTTCTGGAGAATGGGATGAAAAGAAGAAAAACTGACCAAATACAGCTCAAGTGTATTTATAAGCTCACATTACTGTATGTTTCTTTGAAGATCTTTGACTTTGTTCTATACAAACCAGCACAATTCAAGTCACTTCCTGATACAAAGGAAGAAGCAATCCTCTGATACTTCAGTTGTCATCTACTGCGCAATACAGCTGTTTTGTCAGCCCTGGTAGTCTTAAGTTAAATGTCTAGTTTCTATTTACAGTACAAATGTAGCTGTTTCATAAAAATAATCTGCAGAAGGCAGCATGCATATCAGGAACATGTTTAGGCTAGCCAGAAAGAAAGCCTGAAAGGAACAGTGTATTTTCAGTCTCACAGTGTTCTATTGCCTGAACCTAGGCCCTGATTGGGCATGTACCACAATTTCAACTACTTCTAGAAGCTGTCAACATGTCATGATCTTGTCCCAGAGAGCTTTCAAGAAGTGTACCACCTACTGTCTTATACTCCTACTTTCTAATGTAGTAACATAGGGATTAAAATAGTTCTTTCAGTGCCTGCTGGGATCTGAAACTTCTTTCACTTTCTGAGCAAATGTTACTAAATACCATAGTGAGTATTCTAGGATAGGAACTTCCCTGCTGTATTTGATTTTTAAAGTTATTACATTAGGTGTGCAATGACACCAAAATGCAGTTCCTACTTCTCTCCCTAGTGGTTGCTTTACTTGCCTTTTTTTTTTTTTACCCAGTAAGAATTTAATTAGGTTGTTCAAAGTAGAGCACCTTCAAAAGAAATTTAGAATACCTTTTCACTAGTAGCTTTTGGTATAGCTTAATGACTAGGACAGTCACAAAAAATGCAGAGAACTACAACAGAGGAGGCAGAGTGTAAAAAAGAGCCTAGACCTTCAACGGCTTGGCTGAATCCATTAACTGTTGAGCTTGATTGATAAAAGAAGGAATAAATTTAGTCTTACTTAATTCTCTCTTTTTGGGCAGAAACACTTGTGTCTTCACAGTGCAATTTTCAGATGAGTTCTGCATGTAAGATATGGGATGACAGAACTCAGCTGATATGAGCTACATATTAGAGAGAGAGCAGGCTTCTGGGGTGTACAGCTAGGTAGGAAAATATGGGCACCTGAGCCAAAATAAAAAATCTAGATGTCTGTAGGTCCTGAAAATATAAATAAACAAAATACAGGTGTCTCCAGAAATTACCAAAATTTTAGTCTCATGAGGCATGAAAATACTGTTTTGAAAATTTAAACTTCAGTACTAAATGCCTGTAAACTGTATACGTAAGTGGTTAAATATTTGTACGGATTTGAGCTTATTGCTGAATGACAGATTGCATGTAGAGTCGTGTTTAATTCAGAGACATGCAAAATAGTAGACCACATGTATTAACATTGACTTTTCTGCAAGCAATAGTCCTAATTCTGATCTACAGCTGAACAGTAGTATGATTTAATTTATTATTGCTTGTAAAATAATACTCCGCACTCCACTGGATATCCTTCCAAGCATTGGTACAAGTGTATTAAGGCTGAGTTGCCACAGTGAAAACTGTATAACTGCAGTAGATGGGGAAAAAACCCCAAAACATCAGGAGGAATCTTTGGAGCTGAGTAACTCAGGGCAGCACAAAAACAGTTGCTATGACGATGCATTATCTGTGGCTATAAAAGATACAACTACATAGACAATAGAATGAAAGCAACTCCTTTGGAAAAAATACCAAGTTTAGGTGTTTATGTTTCAGAGAATTGTTTGTTCCAGTGAACTAATAATTTCTTCAGGCTTTATTTTTCTAAAATAAAATTTTAAGAGTTACATAATTTATAGGTGAAAACACAGATGTTTGTATTATCCTTCTGTTCCAAGTGTGAGCTAAAATGACAAACTAAACATGGAAACAATGTTTATTTAACATTATTAGCTGCCCTTAATATTTTGTTCCAAATTACCTCAAACCTTTAGTATTCAAACCTTATAAATAAAGCCTAATCTCAATGGGATGAGGTTTTATGACCTGATTTTGGGGGAAGTTTGCTTTTGGTTTTGATTACTCTTTCACCACAAATGTGATGACTAGAGGCAAAAGTCTAGCTTTTCAGCAATAATGTGATTCTGGATATTACAGACTTCAAAGAATAGACAGTAAACTGAGCACACCTTCATAAACTAAATTAATAACTAGATTAAGTGGCAAAGATATTTTTGCATGCACTTTTGTCAGTAACAGGTAAGATACAGATTTCTGATAAACAGCTAGGGTGAGAATACCAGCTTTCTTAAAACCAAGAAATGTCTGAGGTCAACTCCACAAACCAGACCCCCCAAATCAACATCTGCTTTAGAAAGCATGTCTTCATACATTAATATGCAGTATTTTCATGGGTAGATGGTAAGAAGCAGGAGAGAAGTAGCCATGAGAGAAACTGGTCTCTGGAACAAATGAAACACTGAACATTTTACCCAGACTTATGAAGGCAAAAGAAAGAGTGATAACTTTCAAACCAAGTCAGCTATGCTTTTTTATTTTTTTTTTCTCTGAGATGAAGGGAAAATTGTAGACGACACTAATATTTTAGTCTTATGGTCATTTGTTTGGGACTAACAAGACTCAGTTTGCAAGGGTTTGATCTTTGTCTCAGGAATGACATCTTAGAAAGCTCTCAGATATATTTTCATCATTTAAAATGCATTAGAATCTGACTTTTGAATCTATATGCCAATGCTGTCTCTGTAAAAAGAAGCTTTCAAAGAGGAACAAGTATATTTCAGTATAGTGATGCAAAAATCCATACTCACAGAAAGGCTATCTAAATCACCACCATTCCTAAAAGGCTTTAAGGTACACAAAAAGCTGGAATATTTTCCTCATCATAGAGAGAAATTCAAAGCTGATATCAGCCACCACTCTACTGAAGCCACTTTTCCTTAATATTATAACAATAGGCAGTGAGCATTAAAATATCCAGCATCTGCCAAGATGTCTTCTTGGTGTGCTGAATCAATTCATGTAAATATGTTTATTTACATCAAGACCAGTGTACTGTTTAGGCTTAATACCCTGTTATGGTGAGGGTTTTTTTGTGCATGTATGTGCACCTTATCTTTGCAGTTACTTCTGTTGTTAAGTATACTGTTATCATAGGCAGAATTCTGCTGTGCACAGTACTGTACAAACATCAGGCTGAAATCTGATCCAAACAGTTCTAGTCTCCAAATGTAAAATTTCTCTAGTAATAAAACTCCTGTTTTATGCTAAAGAAACTAAATTAAAAAAAAAAAAGCTAAGAAAAAGAATGAGAGAAGATTGTCAAGTAGCTGGCCCTTGGGAACATTATATAAGAGAGATGCTAAAGACATGGTTTTCATTACAGAATCACAGAATCACAGAATCACAGAATCACCGGGTTGGAAGAGACCCATCGGATCATTGAGTCCAACCATTCCCATCAAACACTAAACCATGTCCCTCAGGACCTCGTCTACTCGTGCCTTAAACACCCCCAGGGAAGGTAAATCTACCACCTCCCTGGGCAGCATATTCCAATGCCTANCTTATGGTGAGGGGCCCAGAACCGAACACAGGATTTAAGGAGCGGTCTCACCAGTGCTGAGTACAGAGGGGGAATAACCTCCCTGGACCTGCTGGTCACACCATTTCTGATACAAGCCAAGATGAAAGAGATAAAGATTAAGAAGATAAAGATTAAGAGATAAATCTGATGCAGGTCTAGAAGCAAACAAAAGTCATCTGAATTGCAGAAGAGACTGATTAACCCTTTTCTTAACCTTCTTTCTGAGAACCTGCAAGGAATGGGTGACTATTAGGAGCAGAGTAATGGAAAGAGGATTCAGTGTAGCAGTACAGTATCCAAAATGGTGTACAGTAAGAGTTACATCAATAATTTGTCATAAACCAGAAGATCATGTGCTGGAAGTGAACTAAGAAGTTGACTTTATTAATGGATCAGAAGAAGACACTAAATTATCAGTAGAAAGCAGCTGAGAGACAGGTAAGTGTGATTTTAGAATACACAGGGTGATATGCTTCTAGTAAGTAATCTGAAATATTGGTTTCACTCTGCACAACACTTCTCTGGAACATGGAATACTACTCCAGTCAGTCATATTAAAAGGAAAAATGAAGACTATTCAGTCTGTGTGGGTAAAGGTAAGTTCTACTGGGATTACCAAAAGAGTAGAAAGTCTTAAGAGAAGACTTGTATTTACAAGTAACAAAGTGAGTTAAACTGAAGGGTGAAAGGGTAATTTAAGTTAAAGAATAAATGATTGCATAATACTCATTAATTCATCAAGTCTCAGTGTTGAATTTTTTTCACCTGTCAGAGTGGAACTAGAACAGTCTTTCATTACAACTGGCAGGGACAAAACCCAGCTGTAAGATTGTTGCTATTTCAATCAAGACCATTGAAAGTGACATTCAGTTGTTTCCAAGCAAGGAAATAAATTCAGTGACTGGCAAGATTCATACCTACCCAAATTTGTTGTCCGTTTCTTGAGCCTTTGGATACAATATTGATCTAAGCCAGTCTTGAATTTATTTCCAGCTCATGCCTCCAGGCACAGGCAAAGCAACTTTCCTGATCACTGTACATCCTTTATTGCTTAATGAACACCTTTGTTCAGAAGCCCTTTTATTTTTACAGACCAATATATTTATAAACTCCATGTTAAAATTCTCCTTGTGTGCTTTACACCATCTTACTTCAGAAGAATACATTTATGATGCTGTGAATAGGTATAGACCAAGTGATGTAAATGAGATCTCATGATAGCACAGTGGAAAGTTTGCAGGTTCTTATGAAACTAAGACACCTAGGTATTTAACTAGCAAAACAAACATCCAAATTTAGACTACAGTGATTATAACTGGCTCACAGAAATGCAGCATTTATAGCAAGCCCATGGTTATACAAGGTGACTGGAAGGAGGGCAACATTTTGCCCATTTTTAGAAACAGAGGGTGATGCTGGGAACTACCAACCTGTCAACCTCACCTCTGTGCCCAGGAAAATCATGGAACAGATCCTTCTAGAAGCTACGCAAAAGCACATGGAGAACAGGGAGATGATTTGAGACAGCCAGCATGGCTTCACTAAGGGCAAGTCCTGCCTGACCAACCTAGTGGCTTTCTAGGATGAAATGACCACATCAGTGGACACAGGAAAACAGGATGTCATCTATCTGGACTTCTGTAAAGCCTTTGACAGGTTCCCCATGAGCATCCTTCTCTCTAAATTGGAGAGATATGGATTTGAGTGGTGGAATATTCAGTGTATAAGAAATTGGCTGGATGGTTGCATTCAGAAAGTAGTGGTCATTGGCTCAATGTCCAGATGGAGATCCATGACAAATGGTGTCCTTCAGAGTTCTGTGTTGACACCAGTGCTCTCTAATATTTTCATTGATTATATAGATAGCAAGATTGAGTGCACCCTCAGCAAGTCTACAGATGACACCAAGCTGAGCGGTGCACTTGCCACACCAGAAGGATGGGATATTATTCAGACGGACCTGGACAGGCTAGAGAAGTGGTCCTGTGAGAACCTCATGAGGTTCAACAAGGCCAAGTGCAAAGTCCTACACACCTGGGTCAGAGCAATCCATGGTTTCAATACAGGCTGGGGGATGATATGATTTAGAGCTGCCCTGCAGAGAAGGACTTCAAGGTGCTGGTTGATGAGAAGTTTGACATGAGCTGACAATGCGCACTTGCAGCCCAGAAGGCCAACTACATCCTGGGTTGCATCAAAAGAAGCTTGGCCAGCAGGTCAAGGTAGGTGACTCCTCTCTCATCAGACACTGCCTGGAGAATTGTGTCCAGTTCTGGAATACTTAGCATAAAAAGGATATAGAACTGTTGGAAGAGATCCAGAGAAGGGCTATAAAGATGATCAGAGGGCTGGAGCACTTTCCATATGAGGACAAGCTGAGAGAGTTGGGGTTGTTCAGCCTGAAGAAGAGAAGGCTCTGTGGAGACCTTATAGCAGCCTTCCAGTATGTGAAGTAGGCCTACAAGAAAGCTGGGAAGGGACTTTTTACAAGAACATGCAGTGATAGGATGGGGAGGTGTGCTTTTAAATTGGAAGGGGGAAGATTTAAATTAGACTATTCATAAAGGCTTGTGGTGATAGGTCAAGGAGGAATGGGTATAAACTGGAGAAGGGCAGATTTAGACTAGACATTAGAAAGAAATTCTTCACCATGAGAGTGATTAGGAACTGGCACAGGTTTCCCAGGGAAGTTGTGGATGCCTCATCCCTGGAAGTGTTCAAGACCAGGTTGGATGGGGCCTTGGGCAGCCTGATCTGGTGAGAGGTGTCCCAGCTCATGACAGTGGGGTTGGAACTGGATGATCTGTAAGGTCCCTTCCAACCCAAACCATTCTATAATTTTATATTCTATTACTAAAACCATCCCAGCTAAAAAAGGTCTAAAAATATACAAGATCATCTGTGCTGTGAAAAGAGCAGGGAGTAAAAAGCCAAACAAAGAATAGTGTATTTATATTAATTTCACCTTTAAATTATGCATTTCTTACTTTTTTTTTAGTATCTCATTTAGAAACACTTCTATAATTGATAAAAGTTTGATTATTTTCCTGTGCTGTGATATACTTCAAAATAATTGAGCTTAGAGGTGCAGAAGAAAGTTGATTTCTTCCTAATTGGGTTCATCTGAACTTTTTACAATCTACTCTGAGAAAATTCAATTGATAATTAACAGCACTTTACATCATAAACTCGTGAGATTTTAAAAATGCATGGAAAACTGACAACTCATTGAATGAAAAATAGTGTACACAATTAAATATAAAGAAAAACTTGATTGCCTAAATCCAAGCTTACTGTGTTGCACAGAGGAATGGAATCTGCTACATAAGGCCTCTTTTTAATGTCCAAATTCAGTTTCAAATAGCAAATATATTAGCCCTCAAACTCTCCAGTGCTACACTATATGTTTCCCTTTCAGAGACTGAAAGGGGGCAGGCAATCTGTAACAGCAGGTCAGAGTCATTTTCTTCTGTGAATAACAGCTTTCAGCTGCTAATTTCTGGCACCAGGAAGTAATAGATGTTGCAACACTTAACTGCACATTTTCCTGACAAAGTCCAGGCAGAGATTCTTCAAGGAATGTGCTCCTTGTTCACCCAAGTCACTGAAATAGAGACTCCCCAATATACTTTTCATCTAAGTAGCTGGTGGATATCTTCAGGTATTAATAATAATGCATGTATCTTTTACCTATATGTAGAAGATAAAAGGTCTCTTCACATCCTCAACTGCTTAGTTTAACAAATTTTCTTCTCCATTTCCTACCTAGATAATCTGAATTACAGGAAAACTGCAACACTTTTATTGTGACCAGTATCTCAGCTGAAACCAACAATAAATTTATGCTGATTAAATTTCAGCCTAGAGACCATGCGTTTTCTTTAAGCATCAAAAGAAAATAAGTACGCAATATTAAATACATACAGGAAACACAACATATGTAGGGGTGTGTGGGGGTGTGTGTGTGTGTATACATACATATTAAAAGAGTGGGAATTCAACTAAATATATGCACTGCACTGGTTTATATAAAGGGAAAATAAGTATAGTTTTAAATACCATGTACATTTCTTAGGAGGGTTTTTCAAAACAATTATATTTCTCTCACTATAATAAATAAACTCCAAAGGGAGAACGATTTTGGTAAGAGACAATAGCTGATGGGCAAATTCCAAACAAACACAGATAGGATAAAACAATAAAGCCCCATGCTTGAGAGATGTTGAATTTTTACTACAGCAGGAAGAGGTTCAACACAAGAGAGACCTTAAAATAGCTAACACTTCTGAATACTATTAGGCAAACACACAGGCTAGCATGCCATAAATCCTGTGGGGAAAAGATAGGAGGTTTCCATGTTTTATTAAAAGAGAGCAAATATTAAACAGTGAACAAGAAAATTTATTTCTTCATTCCATCTATGTCTCTTTTTGTATGACTCTAACTTTTTAGAAGTACTGGTGGCTCCTTTGGGAAAGCTGCAAGTTTGACAGGGGTATCAGCCTCTCAATAAATACACTCTTGTGTGGGTGATTCTTGTGTGCCAATTCTCCAGAACAAGTTAAATTACATGAAGGAGCAATATCATTGTCATGATCATCATGGTAAAGTAACCATTGACTTTATTCTACTTTCTTCTCCTTTCTTCCTCCTTTAGCATATGTTCACTGCATGCCTTTTTTTAACTTGGAAAAATGCAAATCAGTTATAGAAAGACCATGGGACAATTAATTACACAGGCAAAAGAATATATATATATATATTTATATATATTTATATCTCTATATATATATAATGCTTTGAAAGTGTAATTCTCCTCTACTTCCTGGAAGTCAGTTAGAGTAAACCATTTGCTAATGGAGTAAAAAACAATAAAACTTCACCTGAATTATACAAAGATTTTGAGGCTATTCCTAGACCTGTATCTCATTTTTACTTCTACTGATTCAGCAGGACAAATTCATTAGTGTCAGACCCTGGTCCCAAGTCTTAAGTTAATGTAGAAATGTTTATCTTGAATAATTAGATTTTGTGGTTGCAACTGCATTCCATGTTCCCAAAGAATAAGGTTTAGTGCTGAGGACGATAAAAAGAGTTGAGAGACTTAGAGCAGACTCCAAATTCCTTCTCTGTTTTCACCAGTGCTAGTGAGTTGTGCATCAGATTTTTACAGAGTGAGGAGAGCGTATACAACTATAAATGAAAGCTTAGGAATGCTGACAGTCCTGAAATAAATGGTGGACTATTCAAGAATGATGACTTGAGGTATAAGTCTTATAAAAAATTTTCATGGAGTAATATCAGAATCTGGTTAGTACTAGCCATTATTTCTACTAGGATTGGCAAAAAATATGTTTTAAAAAGAGATTAAGTATATGAGGATTGTTTCGATAATGCCATTGTTTCTTATTTTCACATTCCATGTTCCTGTCAGAGTGTGGTAACAAGGAAACTATGCTTTTAATAGTACTCATTCAAATTCCCTTGAATGAAGAACATGAACAGTTGGGTTTTTTTGTAGAGTTCTTTTCTCTTACTTCAGAGACATGATTGAGGTGAGAAGAGGATGAATTATATTCCTTTTGCTGCTTATTTAATTTACTGGTTGATCCAGCCAGAAAAGAAACCAAAACTGCTTCAGATACCTAAAGGAAAATCAGAGGTCTTTAAAAGACTCAAGGCAAATTCATTATCCATCTCATACTGAATTTCATTGCTATGTTCGTAGTAACGGGACTTTTCCATCTTTTAATCTCTTACAGAAAAAGCGTGTCCATAAGCATGTAGCTCTTTGTTATGCATATATATGAGGAAAAAAATTATAACAGCTTAAAATCAGGGTTAAGAACAAAAGCGGTTTCTAATCACTTTGTTGAGAGAGGCAGACAATAAATAGCAGAAAAACACAGTGTTTGAAATGAATAGTTCTTTCTAAAGAAGTGCAAATAATATTCTGATTATAGACATTGGAACTGAGCAGAGATATGAGATGATGTAAATCCATTAGAGAACTGCTGCTTACCTTCATTTCTGTTTAATATTTCTTGAAGCTATGAAATTATATTATGTCAATGTAATGTACAGTGAAAGTAATAAAGGCAGCTAATGTGATTACCACTCACTGTGCTATAAACCTTTCAGAAAACTGCAGACAAATCACTGTTTGACTGTTTCTCATGGTGATGGTGTTACGCAGAGCAGATCACATGTTGAAGGCATCATGTGGGCCATTCTTATATACCAAAATGTTTAAATAGATACTGTAACTAAATTTCAAAGCAGTACTCTCACTTCTTATTTTGTGGTGATTAAGCAAGGCCTAGAACACCGGAGATCCTTATTTAAATGATAATGATGTGATCAAACCACAAACCTAATGTGGCTTCACTTCTGTGACTATTTGTGGAACCACAGAATCAAAGAACAATTTGGGCTGGAAGGGACTTTAAGATCACCTAGTTTCACACACCACACCCCCACATTTCCCAACCCCTCCCCAACATGAGCAGGGATACCTTCCAGTAGACCAGGTTGCTCAAAGCCTCATCCAACCTGGTCTTGATCACCTCTGGGGATGGGGCATCCCCAGAGGCATTTTTCACTTGGCAACCTGTGCCAGTGCCTCACACACAGAGGAAAATATATTTTCTTAATATCTAATCTAAGTCTCCTCTTTTTCAGATTAAAACTGTTACCCCTCCTCCTATTACTGCATTCCCTGATGAAGAGCCTCTCCCCATCTTGCCAGTAGACCCCCTTTAATATTGGAAGGCTTCTATAATGTCTCCCAGAGCCTTCTCTTCTCTTGGCTAAACAAGCCAAATCCTCTCAGTCTGTCCTCACAACAAAGGTGCTCCAGCCCTCTAATCATCTTCGTGGTCCTGCTCTGGACTCACTCTAAGAGTTCCATATCCTTCCTTTGCTGAAGACTCCAGAACTGAATACAGTTCTCCATGGAGGTCTCATGAAAGCAGAGTAGAGGGGCAGAATCACCTCCTGCAGCCTGCAAGTCACACTTCTTTTGATGCAGCTGAAGATACAGTTGGCTTTCTGGGCTGCAAGCACACATTACTGGCTCATGTTGAGCTTTGCATCCACTAGCATCTCCAAGTCCTTCTCTTCAGGGCCCTCAATCCATTCTCTGCACAGCCTGTAATTATGCTTGGGTTTGCCCCGACCCAGGTGCAGAACCTTGCATTTGGCCTTCTTGAACTTCACAAGGTTTGCATAGGTCCAGTTTTGAAGCCTGTCCAGGTTTTTCTGGATGGCATCTCTTCCTTCCAGCATGCTGGACCATGTCACACACCTTGGTGTTGTCAGCAAATTTGCTGAGGGTGCAATCAATTCCACTGTCACATGCAGAACAATTATCACAGATCAGATAATAGAAATTTCAGTTTCACTAATATTACTGAGAGAGTTGGGGTTGTTCGGCCTGGAGAAGAGAAGGCTCTGAGAAGATTTTATAGCAATCTTCCAGTACCTGAAAGGGGCCTACAGGAAAGCTGGAGAGGGACTGTTTGTAAGGGCTTGTGGTGATAGGACAAGGGGGAATGGGCATAAACTGTAGAGGGACCAATTTAGACTAGTCATTAGGAAGAATTTCTTCACCATGAGAGTGGTGAGATGCTGGCACAGGTTGCCCAGGGATGTTGTGGATGCCCCATCCCCGGAGGTGTTCAAGGCCAGGATGTATGGGCCTTGAGTAACTTGATCTGGTGGTATGTCCCTGCCTGTAGCAGGAGGGTTGTAACTAGATGCTCTTTAAGATCCTTTCCAAACCTAACTATTCTATGATTCTATGTTCATAACAAAATTGAGGAAGATTCTCCAGAATTTTCAGTAACCAGTTGTTTATTTAGGAAGCAAGATGAAGAGGAGAATTGTAGAATCATAGGGTCATGGAATAACACAATCATAGAATAGTTTGGCCCAATCCAACCTGGCCTTGAGTACCTCCAGGGATGGGGCATCCACAACTTCCCTGGGCAACCTGTTCCAGTGTCTCAGCATTCTGACAGTGAAGAAATTCTTCCTAATGTCTACTCTAAGCTGCCCTTCTCCAGTTCATACCCATCCCCTTCTCCTATCATTACAAGCCCTTATGAATAGTCCCTCTCCAGCTTTCTTGTATAACCCCTTCAGGTAGTAGAAGGTCACTTTATGGTCTCCCTGGAGCCTTCTCTTCTTCAGGCTGAACAACCCCAACTCTCTCAGCCTGTCCTCATATGGAAAGTGCTCCAGCCCTTGGATAATCTTTGTAGCCCTCCTCTGGATCCATTCCAACAGCTCCATACCCTTCTTACATTGAGGATTCCAGAACTGGACACAGTACTCCAGAGGAGTTGTCACAAGAGAGGAATAGAGGGGCAGAATCACTTCCCTTGATCTGCTAGCCAAGTTTCTTTTGATGCAGCCCAGAATAAGGTTTGTCTTCTGGGCTGTGAGCACATGCTGCCAGCTCATGTTAAGCTTCTCATCAACCAGCACCTCCAAGTCCTTCTCTGCAGGGCAGCTCTCAACCACGTCATCCCCCGTACTGAAAATGAAGATTGCCCCAATCCAGGTGCAGGGCCTTGCACTTGGCCCTGTTGAACCTCGTAAGATTCTCGAAGGCCCACTTCTCTAGCCTGTCCAGATCCCTCTGGATTACATCCCATCCTTCCAGTGTGGCAACTACACCACTCATCTTGGTGTCATATATAAACTTGCTGAGGGTGCACTCAATCTCACTGTCAATATCATTGATGAAGATACTAAACAGCACTCATCCCAATACAGACCCCGGAGGCACCTCTTGTCACGAATCTCCATCTGGACACTGAGCTATTGGCCACTAACTACTCTCTGAATATGACCATCCAACCAGTTTCATATCCACTGTACCATCCACTCATCAAATCCACCTCTCGCCAATTTAGAGAGGAGGATGTTGTGGGGGACCATGTCAAAGGCTTTACAGAGGTCTAGACAGATCACATCCATTGGTTTACCTGTGTCCACTGCTGTGGTTACCCCATCATAGAAAGCCAGTTAGTTGCCTCATACAGGATTTACCCCTGGTGAAGCTGTGCTGGCTACCATCAATCACCTCCACGTCCTCCATGTCCTAGCTTAGCTTCTAGGAGGATCTGTTACATGATTTCCCAAGCAAGATAGTAATTCCCAGGTATTATATGATAGTCATTCTTTTCAATTATTCACCTTTCAGCATTCTGAAGAGACAACTTTATCTCATCTACTCAACTTTACATTTTAATATAGTTCTATAATTCTATTGGCAAATTCTAATTCACAAATGAATTTGAGTTAAGAAACAAAAGTATTAAGTTGAAAAGACCTAGAATGAAACTCTGAGTTTGGAGTCAAGGTATTAACTCTAATTGGAACTTGGAATGCCACAACTGAACTTTCCTAGTGGGACAGATTTACCCATTCCCTTTCAGGAAACTTGAACAGGATGAGAACAGATGGAAAGATGATCTTTGAAAGTTGGACATCCATACAGTCCATTAAAGCTTCTACTCATACATATCTACCAATGGCTATCCTCTTTTCTTTTTTTTTCTGAAAGAGGGAATAGTCTTTTTGTGTGTTCAGAATTATGGTAGTACATAAGCACTGACTTCCCTATTCATAAAATCAAAGAATCATAGAATAACCAGGTTGGAAGAGACCCACCGGATCATCGAGTCCAACCATTTCTATCAAACGCTAAACCATGCCCCTTAGCACCTCGTCCACCCATGCCTTAAACACCTCCAGGGAAGGTGAATCAACCACCTCCCTGGGCAGCCTGTTCAGGTGCACAATGACCCTTTCTGTGAATTTTTTTTCCTAACGTCCGGCCCAAATCTCCCCTGGCGGAGCTTGAGGTCATTCCCTCTCGTCCTGTCCCCTGTCTCTTGGGAGAAGAGGTCAGCACCTTCCTGTCCACAACCTCCATTCAGGTAGTTGTAAAGAGCAATGAGGTCTCCTCTCAGCCTCCTCTTCTCCAGGATAAACAACCCCAGCTCTCTCAGCCGCTCCTCATAAGGCCTGTTCTCCAGCCCCTTCTCCAGCTTCATTGCTCTTCTCTGGACTCACTCCAGAGCCTCAACATCCTTCTTGTAGTGAGGGATCCAGAACTGAACACAGTATTCAAGGAGCGGTCTCACCAGTGCCAAGTACAGAAGGAGAATAACCTCCCTGGGCCTGCTGGTCACGCCGTTTCTGATACAAGCCAAGATGCCATTGGCCTTCTTGGCCACCTGGGCACAATGCTGGCTCATGTTCAGTCGGTTGTCGACCAACACCCCCCCAGGTCCCTCTCCTCCTGGCAGCTTTCCAGACAGACTTCTCCTCGTCTGTAGCTCTGCATAGGGTTCTTGTGCCCCAAGTGCAGGACCCGGCATTTGGCCATGTTAAACCTCATGCCACTGGGACTCTGCCTAGTGGTCCAGCCTGTTCAGACCCCTTTGCAGAGCCTCCCTACCCTCCAGCAGATCAACACTTCCACCCAGCTTAGTGTCATCTGCAAACTTACTAAGGGTGCACTCGATGCCTTCATCTAGGTCATTGATGAAGACATTGAACAGGGCTGAACCCAGCACTGAGCCCTGAGGAACCCCACTTGTGACTGGCCTCCAGCAGGATTTAATACCATTTACCACCACTCTCTGGGTCCGGCCATCCAACCAGTTTTCCACCCAAGAGAGTGTGTGCCTGTCCAGTCCAGAGGCTGACAGTTTCTGAAGCAGAATGCTGTAAATGTATTGTTCATTTATAAAAGTTTGTACTTTGCTCTGTAGAGTTAACTCAATCTAGATGAGAATTTCAGCTGAGCAGGACTAGGTATATTATTGTACAGGTTCAAAGCCATCCACCAATTGTTTTTATTCTCTGGAATGGAATCCATGCTTGAAGACATTCATCCAATTTTCCCAAATCAAGAAAGTTTAATGGCCAACAACAGTACCTAAGGAAGGGCAAATTGGTTAAATCATGGTAATAAAGAAACAGTAGTGGAAAAGGAATTATTTTTGTACCACCTGGAGATGGGAAGGTATCAGGTAGCATCTTACAGCAGCTTGACAGTAACTATGAGCAGGTTGTCAAGTTGTCTGAGTCAGTGGTTTATGGTGGCTGGATAAGTGGATATAAGAAAAACATTTCTCTTCATTAGGACAGTTGAGAAATATAGCAGATTGCCCATAGAGGTTGTGAAATGTCCAGTCTTGAATGTTTTCAAGATATGACTGGATAAATTACTGCACAACTTGGTCTGACTTCCTGGTTGGCCTGGCTTTGGAAGGAACTACTGAGATCCTTCTCATTCCATCTTATTCTGTGCTGCTGGCATTCTGTGATTTCAGCACACCTCAGCATTATCTAGTAGTGAGATGTCAGACAATAGCAGGGGGATAGCAGTGATAAATAAATGGGAAATGAATTAAGAGCTATGTGCAATTTATCATGTAACCAATTCTTCAGGCATTTAAATTATTAGAAACTTATCTTTGAGTAACCTAGGAACAGCAAAGATTCCTCACCTAAGAATTTAGGAAATAAATTTACCTTGCTTTCATCACAGGAAAAACAAAACCCATTGGAGATGCTTTAATAAATATTACTGATCATTTGCTGTATTTTACTTATAGAAGGAAGAATAAGTCAAAGCAGTGCACATATATACTCTAACCGTTGTCTTGTCTTCACCACTGTGTAACCTCTAAATTTTAGTACTTTGTTCATACCAGGATGTACATATCCAAATAAATTTATGCAGATATATAGCTCCTTTCTGCTCTCTGACTCAAGGGAGTGGCTAAAAGCTACTAGAAAACATAAGCCAATTAAAAACAAATTAAGAACTCAAAAGAGCATGAATAATAAGTATCACTTTCAAAGAGACATGGGAGCCAAATTCCCAGTCTATTTTCAAATGTAAACTCCTCCCATTAGTCCCCAAATCCTTACATCTAGGGGTTTAGCTGTGGGTTCATATCTAATGTCATGCAACCTAGCTTATTAAAGCTTAAAAAGTCAGAGTAAAACATTTCAATATCTTTCTAATGATGATTAATTCCTTTTGTATTCATTTGAGTAACATAAATCAGAATGAATTCATTTAGCATGAATGTGGATAGAACATTTAATTTCTTCTGCATTTCAGCAGAGCTTATTTAAATGAATAATCATACAAAACTGAATAGAATAGCAGAAAGAAAGGAACTGAAAGTTTTCATACCAGCTATAAATTCTACAATAAAACAACATAAACCATGAATATTTTATTTGTTGAACTTCAATAAGTAACTTATTCACTTATTAAATATATATATGGTATGTATAGGATAAGAAATAGTCCTGTGCCATGGAAAACATACAAATATGAAGTTGGTTTATGTCCTCATACATGCTGCTGTATTATTTTATCAGTGACAATCAAAAAGAACTTCACAGAAATATCATAGAAAAACCCTAAAATATATGCCATTTTATTGGTTTGATATTGATGAGTTGACACTTTCATCTTTTCTAGAATTAGGCAGCGACTGTTATAGAAGAAAATCATAATCCTTTATAGCTTGTCAGGACAGAGTTCTTCAGAGAATGTTTTTATAACTATCCAGTCACTTAGGAATTGCCACTTTCTTGCATTTGAGACTATTTTTTTTCCCCAGCCCCTATCTTCTAGTAATCACCTTAGGCTAACATTTGAGACTCTGAATTAGTTTCTGAAATCCTTATTTCCATGAAAAAGTGTCTTATTTTTTAAGTAGACCCATTGAAGTAATTTCTACTGCTTGTGAAACAAACTGTTAGCGAGAATTTTGAAAGTATGAGACCCAAATCCTTGTAAACCACGTACCTGTGTGGATGTTTTGTGTTGGAGCTCAATGACCGACTTACAGTGAAATACTTTCCTAAAGCTTCAAGCTACAACATCCAGATGTTATCAAATGCTGAGCTGTTTGGTTTTAGGTTAATCTAAAAGGTGAACTGGATTGTGTAGAGCATATTCACACAGGTAATGTAAATAATAGCAAGGAATAAAATTTATTTTGCCATGAAATTTCTTATATTGAAAAAAGTATAAATTAGGTGAATTTGCCTTACTCAGATCTAACTGACTAATGACCGAATGTCACATATCTCCTAGAAATGAAAAGCAACAATTAAGATGTAGAATAGGATTTTCCCTCTACTGACAAAAAGGCAAAAAGTGTTCACATGGTTAAAATGAACTAACATTTTAGCTTCACTATTCAACAAGTGCAGCTCTGCTAGCAGTTTTCAAATTTCCAGCTTAATCACATTGTATGATTTATTTCCTTAATCCTGAAACTGTATCCAACATTTTTGGATTTTTTTTTTTTCTGCTGTGGACAATCATCCATATCATCCATATTCTGGATCATGTAAATTCATTCTTTAAATAAATTCAGAATAAGAGAAATGCAGTCAGATTTAGACTTATCTTTTGACATACATTATATCTGTGTTTCTGTAGATTTTAAGATAGGGAAATTTACAGCAAAAAGACCCTCAAATATTGTGACAGCCTTCTGGATTTAGAAAGAGTTTCTGTAAATCATGACAGCTTCTAACAAGTCAATCCGTATCTCTGTGGATTTGGAAGAAGTGTAACATTTACACTGTTGAGCTATTCAGCATATTGCTTGTAGCCTTCAGTGCTGGTTTTCTTAGACTTGGTTTCCAGTGTGATAGATTGCAGCCATAACAATGTCATTAGTTCAGTTTCACATACTTCTAGAAAGAAAAATAACGTGGATTGGTGAGCAAGCTGAATATCATTTTGCGCTTCAGGGGTCTTAAACCTCACATATCTGTGAACAAAAAGAAAACAAAAATTATTGATGAAACATGAACAAAGGTTTATTACCACCTTCTCAATGAAGCATACAGTTAAGGAGAGTGAAAATCTGGTTAATACTTTGTATTATAGCCACATATATTATGCAGTGCTGATGATTTATTGCAGGTCAGATATATGTATGTTTTTTATTCAGAACAGTAAATAATAAAGAAGAAAACCTAACACACTTTATTTCCTATTCTTGCTGTACATACTTAATATACTGTGGAGAGAGAATGGAATCAGCAGATTGCTTACCTGGGAAATAAACTTAGTGTGTAGGCAAATCCTTGATTACCCAGTCGAAGAAAAGAGATGAAGCATTTGCTGCCCTCAAATGACAGCAAGAAACTAGGTAGGCTCATTACTGATATACTCAAGTCCCTATCAGTGTATCTTGTACCATACTCCTCTCATGTAGTTTACAAACTTGGAGTAATCTGACAAAGGCTGATTCCATATTTAGTTGCCAGAGACTTGCAAATAATCTTAACGGGCTGTGAGGGGGAAAGGGAAATTAAGACTCTGAAGGGCAGCTTCTCAGATGGCAATTTGCAATGACAGTTTGACAGATTTTCTGCTGTTGTGGAAGAATTATATGCGATAACTATATGAATTGCTCACTTTCCTCTAAGGGCTACATATTTTTTTACAGTATCATAAATACAAAGCTGTGGGAAGCATTGCTAGGTAAGAAAATATGAAATTCTATTTTATTTCCCTTGCAGCTCATTTGCATAACGTAATCTGGAGGGTTATGTTTATTAGTAGTGAGAAGACAGTTTAAACAAACGTTCAGCATATGTATAACATGAGCAGCAAAAGGTCATGGTCTTAGTAGGCAGCTAAAAAAATAAACAAAGGCCAATATGTCTGCATTTTTCCTGCATCATATTGACAGCAAATAATAGGTCACTAACAGAATATCTGTCATCTTGGAAACATTTTTGTGGTTGATATAGATTGTTCAAGTGAGTCATTATACTGGGAACCAGCTACTATAATTTCAAAAAGTATCTTGGGTCTATGGCAATTTCATATCACTGTAATTCAGCAGCTAACCAACTAACTGACTAGTGCTGCAGCATACATCCAGTATTACTGTTTCCATGGCAATTGGATACTTGGGCGTTTTATTGAAATCCACAAGATAAAAACTGTTTCACAGACACTGTTAAGGAGTAGCAGTATTCCTCAGCCTTTTTCTTCCTATATATTGACCAGTAGATACACTGAGTAATTAAATGTCATGATTTCCAGATTCATAGGGTATAATTCTGACTATTCACTCCACAAAAGTCAGTTGATAGCTTGTTTTTCTGACTCCTTTTGTTCCTTGCATTCAGAGTCTAATGAAACATATCCTAGTTAATCCCTTTCCCTCCTTATACTAACATGCACCAGTAAAAACACTCATTCAACTCAAAACATACCTGACCTCATAAGGGGAGCCATTTCACCTCTTATACTGGCTAAGGCATCTGTGGAAAGATTTAACAAAGATTTTAAAGTGTTTCCCCACAAAAAAGGCTTATTTACATTCCATGCTATATATTTTGTCAGCCCATTCTGATTTCTGGGTGTATACCAAATTTGATTCATGGGAACAATTACAAAATGAACCATAGCTATGTTGAGGATGAAACAGGGAACAGGAAAAGGGTATTAGTGAGCTACCCATTTTTTTTGTTAAACCAAAAACAAGTGTTGTGACAATTGCTTTCCTTGCATCTTCTTACTCAGCCTTTCTTCTAAATGATCTGTTTATATGCCAGAAAGAATGTCAGATCCTGGTTTTAATCTCATATTCCATCTGTTTCTGGAGTTAATGTTAAGGACAGGTGGCAAATGAGCTCTTTCCAGTTTTCCAAGCTTCTCCATGGGACAAATTCTGCCTCCTTGTTCAGACTGAGTAGTTCTTTACCAGCCCTTGGTGTCGAGCAAGGAATAGCTCAAGCTGAATATATGTGACAGAACCTGACTCAATATGAAATGGGGACACGCATGATTTAAAATTACACATGTGATGCACTTGGTTTATTATAAGACAATGATTTTTGTTGGAAGATTTCAGTACAATAAATTGGAACATGACTTAAAGGCATCTGCTTTATGAATAGTCTTTTTAGTGGCATGTCTACATACAGTTGTTTATCTGCTATTAAAATTGCATTTTGCTAAATATAATGCTTTGAAAGGTTACATTTCAAGGTAGAAAGATCTTTTTTTTCTCACTCTGACTCTAACCAAGGAAACATCATATAAGAAATGACACATCCAGACTTACATCCGTCAGTCTTACTTGTGAATACAAACAGTTTTGCTGACATTTCAATGAAAATCCAAATCATGTGTGCACATGATTGATTCATACATCTTCAGACACATATTAATACATATGCTTTGGTACATATACCCATAAATATGTATGCATGCATATAAACATGGTATAAGTGCATACAAAGTCTAACAAAGGAGACACAAGTGACTTTCAGAAGGTTTATTTGACATAATAATAATTCATTGATCTCTCTGCCTTATTGAGGACTGATGACAGAATAGCCTGAGGAGAATAAACCAAGCCAGGATCCTAGATCAAAGGGCTTGGCTCTTTGCTCACATAGGTGCTGAATCCATGGTGTATTTCCAAATAAAAGTGCCTGCAGCAACATTTGCAAATTACAGGTTGTGTTCTACTGTTTCCAAACAGGGTGAAAGTGACAGAAGTTTAACTGTGAATAATTACACACTTGAATAAGTATGTGATTAGCCCTATTTGTTGTGGTTGGGACTAGAGTGACAGGACAAGAATGGAGTGATTGCATTATTTACAGCTTAATTGTAGACAAGTAATTACTTATGTAAGCTGGTGCTGTGAGGTCAGCACAGAATACATGGCTAAGGATGTCTAAGATTTGAAAGGAAACTTCAGAAATTGGGTTTCCAAATGATTTAGCAGTCATGGAAATTCTGTGCATTTATCTAATTATGGAGAGGTTTTCTTGAATTAAATGTCTTGGAATGTTTAGTGTCTTGTTCTCTCGAAACCAAGGATTAGATGAAATCTTTGTAAGCCATTGCTACCAGCCTAATAAATCACAAATGCCACCTAGTGGCTTTTGCTACCCAGTGAATCATTGCATACTCACAAAAAACCCCAAACCAAAACCACCACAACAAAAAAAACCAAACAAAAACCCCCAAACCCTAAAATAATTTGGTGGTTTTCCACATGTTATTTCCATTAATGCGCATATTGTCTGTGAATGCTTTTTTCCACTTAGTTCTCAACTATATTTCATTTGCATTGGATCACACTGTGAAAATCTTACTGATGTTGGCAAATTGTAGTGAATAATCCTATTAAAAAATGTACTTAAACTCCCTGTTTTGGAACTGTGTTTTAACTATGTG
>WAAB01024038.1:0-19619 GCA_013389865.1 Piaya cayana | reverse complement strand
TGATCATGGAAGCTTTTGGAAGCACAGACCAGTACCTTTTTATCTTTACAACGCTTTTCCTTTTGCTGATGTGAAGCCTGTGAAAGGCTCCTGTTCCTGCCCAACATGCTGGTCAAGTAGACATCTTTCACCCTAGCTGTAGACTCTGCTTCATTTGTTCATTCCTCATTCCCAGTGCTAAACTCAGCATTTATTTGGCACTCCCAAGCAAGGTGGATTTGAGGTGATGGCTGCTGCTACATCTTGTGAAAAACAACATGATTTTAAAACAGAACTTGCAAGTAGATTGAGATGGAAGGTACCTCATGATGTCAAGCACTGAAGAAGAGCTAGGATTTGATGGTTGTTCATGCTTTGTAATTAAGGACAATGCATCAGCACAGGAGGAATGTGAAGCGCGTGGAGCTAGATGCATGAAGTGCAGAGCCCACATACATCCAATCTTGTCTACTGGATTTACTTTTCCTTGCACCAGCCAGTGTCTGTAATTATTCTTATCCTCAAGCACAGACTTTCTCTAAAGTGCTCTGCATATTGATGTCTCCAGCTTCTCTTCTGGACCTGTGTGGGAAGTGCAACTTGACCAGCCCTGTTGGGTCCAAGCCCACCATTACCATGTGAAATGAACAATATTCATCTTCCCTTTGCTGCTTTGTCGTCAAAGGCTGCTTGGTCAAAACTTGATTAGCATCAAGTTCCTCTTGAAAGTGGCTTCAATGTTTTCTTAGCCTCTGAAGACCAGCAGCTGGCCACCAGGAAATATGTGTCTGGGCTCTTGCATGATCAGAATGTGGCCTTATGGGTTAGCTTAGAGCAGCTGAGAGCCTGAAATTAGCACTTTTCAAAACCTTATTGTTCATCGCGTAGCTGTGTTGGGCAACTCAAAACAAGGTAGAAAGTATGAGACAGAGAACTGAATGTTGGAAGGAGATGATGGGACAGACAGAGGAAGGAGACCACAAGCTCTGTGTGGTCATTGACTGTCTTCATCTACAGGACTACAAGGCTCATCCCAGAATTAGAGTTGTTCTTCTGGTGCCTGGATCTGAGAACAGGAGCTTTCTGGTGACTCCAAGCTGCCACTGAAACATGATAGCGAACTGGTTGGGTTTACATAGGAATGGATGGGAATGGTTGGACTTATTGATCCTAGAGGCTTTTTCCAACCAATTCTATGATTCTACATGGTCCTTCATGGCTTGGTCCTCTTGCAGACGCCCATCTACTCTTGGGAGTTGCAATGAAGACATGAGAAAGCAGTTTTAAAAGCAGAGCATGAGTCAGCTAGAGCTGGAGAAAAGCTCTAGTAGAGTCCCACTTGACCAGCCAGGCACCCACCGCTCTCGGGGGGCTGTGAGGGTGTTGCCAGCAGTAGCAACTGGCTCAGGCTGGATCTGAGCCTGTGAAGCGAGAGATGAAAAGCTGCATTACAGGTCCAGGGAGCCCACCCAGGGCCCTACAGCCGGCCAAGCGCCAGGCGTGAGGATGGATATGTGGGCCATCGAAAGACCTCATCCAGCGTATATTTGGTTTGTCTTGTGTGACACAGAAAACCTGAGTTATTATTTGATCCTGCTCTGAGTAATAACCAGATAAATGGGCCTGCAGATTTCCAAATAAACATTTTAATAAATGATGGGTGAATTAAAGGAGAGCTGCTCCCCGCCTCCCCTGCTCCCAATATTAATGTTCAAATGAAGGCAGGCAGTGTCTAACAGAGCCCCGTGTACTGTAAATACATTTCTTGCACTGTCACATATAAACACTGGAGAGACGGAGATCAAAAGGTCTCGCTGTGCAGAGCAGAGCTGTGTGATGAAGTGAACATGTTGCTTTGTGGCTGGGGTGGGGTGATGGGACGCCTGAGAATAACAGACTGGCTGGAGACGTAGGAGCCCAGAAGGCCTGGGGGGCCTCAAAGGGGGGAAAAAAATCCCCACTAGCAGCAGGAAAAATAAATAATTCCGTTATCTCTGATGAATTTCTGCCTTTGATCTAGTTTTTCCTCTCCCTCGCGCTGCCTTTTCGTTCCCTCTTGTCCCCCCTGCTTGCAGCCCCCCCCACCTCCCCCTCAGACACTTTTTCCCCCTTTCCCTCTTGCAGTTTGATTTATCCCATGACTGGCTCGGGAAGCCTGACGGGCCCTGATGAATGGGCAGAGCTCGTCTGCCCAGAGCCCTGCCCCGGCGTCTGCCAGGACATCCTCGGCTTCTTTTCATTCTTCGAAGCCCGGCATCCCGCTGGGCAGGCTTGTGCAATAGATTTGGTTCACGGGTTGTGCTTTCCTCGTCTGCCTTGGAGAAGATGCTCTGTGCCTCTCCCGTTCATACAAACACACACACACACAAAGCCCAGCCTTCTCCATCCCAAGGTTATTCAGCTCAACCTTGACAGCTGCTAAATAATTGGGTGTTTCTTCTATAGGCAGTGCCTCCTTTCTGAGCCAAAATGGGTGCCTCTGATATTTCCCTGCAGCATTGCCAACAAAAAAACCCTAAAGATGGGTTTTTGGAGACAGAGCAGAGAAGAATAGAAGTGGTCTGAGTCAGGATGGTGGCATGGAAGGAGAACAGTCCTCCAGTGAGGGATGAACAGGGAGCAGAGGTGGGAGTTGGTGGGTTTCCACTTCCTTGTGACTCACAGAGATACTGAGCTGACCCTTTCAAGAAAAGGAGAGAGGAGTAACACCAAAATATTTCTCCCCTGCAGCTGATGCTCAGCTTAGCTCTGAAATTTGTGTCCTAGAAGGGGCCCAAGTCATAGCAGTTCAGCACAAGCGACCAAGTTTGGGTTCTTGTGTTCCAGAGCCCAGATGATGACGGTGATGTCTTTAAAAAAAACATCTTTGAAGCTGAAAAAAAAGATGCCCGTGAGATGCTATGTAACAACCTGTCTGTCCCTGCCTGCCCCAACTGTTCTCCACCGTCCCATTCCTCTGCTGCTGGTGGGACAGACTCCTGGGTTGATGCATCAACTGTTTCCCATGGCTAGAAGCCAAAGCTCATACAGTAGTTTGACTATTTATTTGTTAAGAGGTCCATTAAATAAAAAGTCCTGCAATTCTGCATTGACATCTCCTCTCTCCCAGTCCAGTTGGTAAAAAAATTTTGCTCCTCTACAACATTTAATATTAACATTTTCAATAAAAATCACTGCTTTTTCTGTCTGATTAAAATCCATGGATCCAACCCAGCTTCTTGGTCAGATTCTGCCCCCCTCCCCCCCATTTCTTTGTGCCCACAGTGTTGATCTGGTTTATCATTCCTGTTTTTCCATCCCCTCAAGATATCTTAGTAAAAACAACCTCCCACTTTGGGCTTCTTGTCCCTGAGTGAACTCATCCTTCTCCCAGAGGCGGTCAGTTTGAAAATTCATGCTCTACTCTTGTTAATACGTATTTGAAGCTGTTTTTTACATTGATTGAGAGATTTGGGTTCTCCCATAGTCTGTTTATTGATCCAATTCTCTATCCTCTAATCCTTTTGTTTACATTCTAGTTCCTCTGATCTTTTTCTTTATATTCTCTTTCTCTTCCAGGTGAAATAGAATTTTTTCATGGAGGAATTTTAAGGCTTTTTGTACAGTCAATATGTTCATGAAGCCTGCTGGCAATGAAATATCCCCAGACTTCTTATCCCCATCAAAAGGTATGTAAACCTTGAAAATTCACCCACAATGTCTTAAAGCATTAAAATCCAACCCATTGCACTGAGCACAATACAACCCACCATGCAAGGCATTCCTGCTCTAGACACTCAAAGCAAGGATGAAGATCTAACAGCCAAAAGCACGAGAGATGAAATAGCTCCAACAACGTCACAGAGGGAGTTGAAGAAAGAGCTGTGAGGAGAAATTGAGTCTCTCAAAATCTGTATTTCTTTTCCTAACCTGTTACAATATCCACCCACCCTGTGTCACTAAGAGCTCTTGGAAACCTGTCTCTGGTAACTATGCATTTGTGTATTGAATAATTAGGAGTTGATCCATACCCCCAGGGGTGGGTTGTGGGGGGCTGTGAGGTGAACAGTAGCAATGACAGTGCCAGGGAAGGTCATATCCAGCCCATGGGCTCCCAGGGAGCATCCAGCTGCGGTTTGAAGACATCCAGAGATGGTGAATCCATCACTTCCTGTGGAGAGCTGTGCCAGTGGTTAATCACCCTCACTTAAATATGCATGCCTCGTTTTTCACTGGAATTTGCAGGGTTTCAGCTTTGAGTTGCCTTTCGGTTTTCCTTGCAGAACCACAGACCTTTCCATGGCCAATACAAGATGAGTTCACAGCACCGGCTGCACTGCTCAGCACCCTGATGAAAGACTCAGATAGTTTTTTAGACTTCTTACCTGGGATGCTTAATTAATTCACCCTTTTCTATAGCTCAACACCAAGCTCTGTCCCCCTAGCATGATCTCCTTATATTAATTAGGAATAAACTATTGTGTTTCTATTATAGATGTATTTTTTTATCATTTGCAAAAAACCCAGTCAACAACCAAAAGCCTGCACAATAAGCAAGGTACCTTCTTTATTTCTGTAGCATAGTTTTGGCTTTTGTGATTTTCATTAGCTATTTAAGGTAATATTCTTCATTATATATGATAAATACTACATCATTTAAGGAAATACTTTAAAGTATCATTTTGTTTCAAACCATACACTGCAGACCAGTTGTAGGGCTCCACACACAGAGACAAAAGTAAGAAGACCTCTACTCTGATTTTAACAAGGAATGGAATGTCCTCACCAGCACAGCTGGTAAAAACCCAGGAGGAAGGCAAGAGGGCTAATTAGCTGAGCAACCTGCTGGTAATTAGCGAAAGGGCAGGACTTCCCTTCCTGGGGTGGCAAACCCTATGTAAGCCCCAATACCAGAGTGGTTGTAACGATGTTGGTGGCACTTGGGTTACAGCAAGATGTGCTTTCCACAAGGTACTTGGAATTTTTTTCATATGGGAAGGAATGTAGGGTGTGAAGGTGTTGTTTGCTTATTTGTGTCATTTGCAGGAGGGCACAAGTGTTTTGCCCAGGGTGCTGCTGGTGTTCAAGGAACAGTGTTTGTGGTGGATGTCCCACAGGGCCGATACGATGGTCCAGGATGCAGCTGTGGGCAAGTTCTTGCATGTGGAGTCCTGGAGGACCAAAGAGGAGGGTTAAATCCCTCACTGTCCTCTAGACGCAAAGATTGCCCTGTGTTCCTTCAACAGAAAAAGGATGTCTCATGCTTTTCAAAGGGAAGATTTCCTGTTGCAGCTGGGTCAGTTTTGATGCTAAATGGGTGAACTAGGTGGATAATCTCTAAAAACCCTAAGAGCCTCTAGTTTGCGGCCTCGCTACCTCCAGAAGTGAAAATAGGAAGGAAAAGGGATGTATTTAGTTCTGGGCTTTGGTTTTTTAAACTTTCCTGTTTCTGCTAAAGTGAGATGGACAGACGGCTTTCAGGTGACTTTCCTGTAGAAGTGAGGGATGAGGCAACTTCTCTGCTAGAGTGGTGTTAAACAGGGAGAGGGGAGGGCTCAAAGGAGCCTGATGTGGCTCATGCTCTGGATTCCTTGTTCTCTAAGTGCACTCTAGGGCCAGAAGGTGATGAACACAAGGGTAAAGGCTTGTAGCTTCCCTCCTGACCTCCAGAAGGATATGGGTTTGGGAAAAGCTCTCAAACGCTTCAGATGAAGCAACCCTTGGTGAGCAGAGCATGTGGAGCAAGGAGTAGGAGCTAATGCCTGTCCTATGAAAATAATTCCTCCAGCATGGATTTCTTGTGGAGTGACTTGAAACATGTGAAGTTCTAACTCTGTAAAGTTTCTGTTCTGTGCTTCAACTCTCTGCTTTTAGTTGAGTGTTTGTTGCCTCCGATCTTGTCTGCTCTGGCTCCATCGTGGGTTGCACAGCTCTGCACATGGGGCACAGATGGAGGGCAAAGGCTGTTGGAGATGCTGGGGACAAGGTGAGCAAGCAGGAGCTCACCTCCCAGCACAATTGTAGCAGCAACATGAGGAGGAGGTTGTTGATCAAACATTTCTGGAAGACCAGATTTGAATGCGCTTGGCTGAGTGACTCGCAGAAATAGCCCAGGCTGCCGTACCTCCTGGGGAGCAGCCATGGCCAGCGATCGCGCCAGGGCTTATCTTTTCCCCCAAACATCAGAGAACTGATCTTGCTCCTGAGGCCAGGACCTGACAGCCTTGTACATTAGCACTTTTTAAAAGCGATGTCCGCTTTTGAAATAGTACCTGTCCTGAGAGTGGTCACTTCATTTGACAAATGCCAGTGATGACAGCTGGACACCACTTTACAAACTCCAGCCTTCTGCTCACCCTTGCTACAGCCCTGCTCGCGGCTCGCCTGCCCCAAGAGAGGACATGGAGAAAACCTGTGTTCCCCTTTGCCTTGTTGAGATATTTGTGTGTAGCAACCTCTCTGAGCCCACAGTCATGACACGAGGTCTGTGTGGGCCTTGGACATAGTCTGTTCCCCTGGGACATATGCCTGGACCACACCAGCAGCGCCGAGCATCAGCAAGCAGGACAGCAGAAGGCAGCGAGCAAGTAGACGGGGATTTTCCTGAAAGGTCAGTGGGGTTTTGTCACCCTCTAATGTCTGCCCAGTGTGAGAAGTGAAGTGAGGCAGAGAAATCAGTCCTAACATAATGTTTAATGTAAACCCTGTTGGACAGGGAAGGTCTGCGTAGGCTGGCTTCATGGAGAGATGGTACCTTGCAGGACAATGGTTGTCTCTGCTGCCAAATGGCACAGGGAAGCATTCCAGGCTCACTCATGCTCCTAGTGAATAGGGAGTCTTGGCAACTTGGTCCCAAATGAGGGTGGTGAAACACTGGCCCAGGTTGCCCAGGGAAGTAGTGGAGGATCCATCCCTAGAAATATTCAAGGTCAGGTTGGGTGGAGCTCTGAGCAACTTGATCTGATCCCTGTTCCTGCAGGGGGGATTGGACTGGATGACCTGTAAAGGTCCTTTCCAACCCAAAAGCATTCCATGACTATGAACTCATCAGCTTTTTGGCAGTTTTGGGGTGGTGGCTGGAAATCAGATGGATTCTTTTTCTCCCTTGTAAGCATCTTAGATGCTTTCCCCAGCCACCAGCTCATCTCTTGCTGACCACCTCTCTGCTGCTGCTCTCTGAGCCAGTTCTTGGTGCCCACCTCTCTATGGGCTGACAGTCCCATGCAGCTGACCTCTGTCCCTGCATTAGTCTCCCTCCATGACTCCACTGAGATGCAAATTATGATGTGAAACTTGGACACAAACAGACAACTGGCACAACCCAAGCTGAGCCTGCAATTTCCTGGCTCATAAAAACATGAGCTTCCTTCGGGCCCAGGTCTCCATCAGGTCCTACTGATCTGAGTCCCACACCTCCTCCCCAGGGCCTCCCACCCCCCAATATTTCGTGACAGAAGCTTGGAGCTAGGTTTTTTTATTGCTCCATATGTTGGAGACACATGGAAAAATGCATTGGAGAAATCCCTTTAGCGAGGGAGTGAAAAGCCACCAAGTTTACAGGGTGTTGCAAATAATCTGAGGCAAAACAAATGTTTAAGGGCTGACTTGACTGCCAGTTTTGAGTACATTGTTTTAAATCTGGAAAACCAGGCCAAGGGGCAGCTGTTAACAGGTCAGTAGTTTTCTTCCTTTCTGGACACCCCAGAGCAACAGACATCAAATATTCCTTGGGAAAGGAATCAAGTGTGGGGGCCTTTTTATTTACTATATCAAAAGGCATCATTGACTCGCCCTCACAGAGTGCCGCTCCTTCCAGCGAGGGGCTTTTACAAGCAATAACCTGTTTGCAATGCAGAGCAGTGAAGCCACACGGCCAAGCTTGCAGCTTATTGTTGGTGCTGACTTTTATAAGACACTGCGGGGCCTTCCAACAGACGTGCTTTTTGTAAACCAGTCCATTAAACAATACAACCTGAGCTAAACAGCAGCAGGGGACAGAGCCTCTGGGGGTCTTGCCGAGCCAACCCCTGCGCTTCTGTAATAAACTCAGCAGCATCCCACTTACAGCTCAAGCAGCAAAGAGCCTGTACAAAGAGGCTAATGTACTGCTACGGAGAAGGTCAAGTATGAAAAGACTCAGGCTGGGATTTTTCCAGAGTGTATGGTTGTTGCTAGGGCCTCAGTTGCCCAAAGTGCTGCTGGTCCATGTGGTTTTATCATTGGTGATGCTTTAAGCCCTGGATTTGGGATTTTTGGATCCTTGTTGACAAGGCTTTTCTCACTGGGGCTTGGTGGGATCTTATGGGTATTGAACTGGTCTGCAGCCCAGGAGAAGTGGCTGTGTTCTGGGCAAAGGTCCCCAGCCTGCCGGGGGTTGATGAGTTGCTTGTTGTAGCTTTATGTTTCCATGCTGGGCTCTGGTGTGGTTGTGATGCTCTGGGCACCCCATGCAGCTGTGTTACAGTTTTTTCGGCTGTCATACAGGGATAAGAGTGTTTCCAGGAGACTTCCACAAACAGAGCCAGCATGGATTTTGATGATAGATTGTCTTCCCCTTGGGCTACCAGAAAAAGAAGGACCTGTTGCCTTCCAGCATCAAGTGCAGGACTTGCACCTCTCTGCACTTTCTGCACATAGAATCACCTGGTTGGAAAAGACCCACCAGATCATTGAGTCCAACCATTCCTATCAAATACTAAACCACGTCCTTCAGCACCTCGTCCACCCATCTTTTAAAAGCCCCCAGGGAAGGTGACTCGACCCCCTCCCTGGGCTACCTGTTCCAGTGCCCATTGACCCTTTCTGTGTCATTAACACCATTAACTTGTGCCTGCTGATTCTGCTGGTGTCCTTCCTATGTGAGGGCTACTTGTTCCAATCTACCATTGTCACTTGCTGTGGTTTGAGCAGAGCTGAGCAGCTTTGTGCTGGCTGAGGAAGCTGTAAGCAGTGAGGGCAGACCTGTACATGTTTGTCCTTCCTTGAGTTCTTTCAGTATTTCTCTTTGAGCCTGAGGCTTTTACCTATTGGCAGGTATTCTACTCCCTATCAGACCTGGGAGAGGAAAACAGGTCACTAGAAAGCTCTTGAGGGTTTGCGTAGGTCTGTGTGCTGACACTGAGGTTGGCACTCGTTGCACTTTTCAACAGTATTTTTGGTTGGTAAAAAAAAATCCTGACAATATGGGAATATTGTGGGAGTACAGAGAGCTCTGCCCTATTGCTTTAGAAAACTCAATTTCCCCTCAAGTCAAAATTCTTTGTATTTGCAGGACAGTTCTGCAGTTTGTGTGGTTTGGAGCAATCTTTTCTTCTAACAATTTTTATCTTTAATTTTGAGGTTCTTGCTCAAATTTAATTACTCTGGAGCAAAATATCTTGATGTGTCTGTGGTTTAAAGACATTTCCAACTTGCTTACTTGCAAAACCCAGGATGTTCTGAATTGAGATAATACTACTCAGCCCCCTCTGTACTAATTCAACTGAACAATTTCATAGTCATGGACTGGTTTAGTTTGGAAGGGACCTTAAAGCCCATCGAGTTCCACTACTCTAGCATGGACAGGGACACCTCCCACTGACTTTCTTGCACAGATAACTACTAGTGCACCCTGGAGCTCAAAACCTTATAATCATTAGTTTGAAAGCAATTTATTCTACTTATTTTTGATCTAAAAAGTCTAGATTGCAGGTGTCTGGGTGGATGAAAGGTTTAAGAATGAATGATTCCAGCCCATAAAGGGCTTGAGGACTGAGACCACAGGGGCTCGTCTTGTTGTACTGTGCTGAGCATACAGAGCATCCCGTGGTCCAGCACCGGTCACTGGAGGATGCTGTTTCCATAGAAACAGGAAAACACTGAGACTGAGATGCAGTTTAGTCCCCACTGCTGTTGCAGGGGATGAGGTGTCGAGGCTGGAGCACCTCAGGAGGGTCGGGGGGGACCCGTCGGGGCAGGCTGCCCCCAGCCCCACTCAAGAAGGTGGCCCCACGGGGGGCTTAGGGGGCTGCGGGCGAAGGGTGCGGGTGACCTCTTGTGGCCACGGCTCCTCGCCGGGGCTGCGCAGTGATGCGGTCGCAACAGCAGAGCCTGCTCGGCTCAAATCCCAGAGCGTGAGGTGGGGAAAGCTGCTCCGGTCCTTCGAGCTGCAGCCTTGCGCTGAGGCTTCTCTGCTGGCTCCTTTCCCAAGTGCCCACTCGCACATCCTCGGCCAGGGCATGAGGATGAAGCTGATGACAAGGTAGCCCCAGTGCCCTGCAAGAGGCTAAAATCCTTTTTTTCCCCTTTTGCTGATCAGCATCCATGCCAACAAGTGATAATTCCAGCCATCCTCATAAGCACAGATGTGGCCAGGCTCTTCCGATCTTGTGCCTTAACGGGGTCCAGTTGTGCTTGGTTTAGTTGATCCTGATGCTCTGCAGCAAAACCCAGGGGGCTGAAACCCATGGAGGGATTGTAATCAAATGTGGACTCACTGCTGTGAGGAGCTGTGGAAGCCAGGAACATCAATGGCCTCAAAATGGGGCTGGGAAACTTCAGGAAGAAAGTGACTATCAGGGGATGTTTAATGCTGCAGTTTGGAGATAGCCTGGGATGATTACTTGAGAGGTTTAGACCAGACATTAGGAACACATGTTTTCATGCTGAGTGTGGTGAAACACTGGAACAGGTTGCCCAAAGAGGTGGGAGAAGCCCCATCCCTGGAAACATTCAAGGGTAAGGTTGGATGAGGCTCTGAGCAACCTGAACCAGTGGAAGGTGTCTCTGCTCACTGCAGGGATGTTAGAACTGGATGATCTTATGGTCCCTTCCCATCCAAACCGTTCCATGATTCTGTGTCCTCAAGCAGTTCCGGCAAGACAAAAACAATATGTATGTTGTTTCAGTGCCTGATGCTGGTATAAGGGGGAGAACGCTTAGCCAGGTCTTTGTCTGGCTTGGTCTCTTGCCACTGTTTCTTTGTGGACTTGGTCTTTTGGGAATTTGTTTCAGTTACATCTGAAGGTGTTGAGATGTAAAATCAGGACAGAGCTCTGAAAATCCAACACACCCTAAACTGCAGCCAGTGCCTGTCCTTGTGCTCTGCCCCACAGAGGACAGGGCCAGCAACTTACTTAGAAGATGGCAAGGGTTTAAAAGCCTCTGGTTCTTTAGGGTTTTTCTCTCACTGCCTTTGCTGTGGAGGAAAAGGTTAATCCCCAGGCAAGAGTGATGGGTGGGGCTGTGCTACTGCTGAGCAGCTCAGGGATTTTCTCTTTCCCGTTGAGAGTGGATTGTCCCCTGGCTCCCAGTCCCCATGACTGACAGGGACCTGCCTCCTCCAAGGTGCCATGGGAGCAGCCTTGACCTTTGTAGCCAGCAGTGCCCAGCATGTCCCTGGCACGTTTATGCCTCAGGTACCCAACGCTGTCAAGCAACTCTGACAGAAAGCAAGGAATAAAGTGACCCTGCAGGTTTTGGTACCTGTAGGTCAGTGGGGACTTGCTCTTTGGCTCTGACATCCCTTCTCTGACACTAGCAGGATGCATCTCTCACTCTGCATGTGCATTTTTGATGATGCAAGGTCCCTGGTTTGAGTCACTGTGGCTTTTTTTTTNTTTTTTTTTTTTTTTTTGAGGTAGCTTGTTCTTGGTTTGTACAGCTCCTAGTGGAAGCAGGACTTGAGGTGCAGCTGGGATTTGGTATATGATCAAGGGGTGTAAGTACTGCAATGCTGCAATTAATGAAATGGATTCTGAAGTGCTGTAGGGAAAGACATGGGGTGAGCCCCTATTTTGGGGGTCATGGCTCTCCTCTCCCCCATGGACCCCTGTGGGGGTCAGGTACATCCCACAGTGACTTTTGAGAGCACCTCTTTGGGCGGCTGATTTGACAGAGGGTTAATGAGTTGAGAAGGTCTCTCGCTTCCTCTGCAGGTGGAAAGGTTTAACTCTACCCTGCCTCAGCCACCATGTTTCTGCTCGGGTGGGCAGGAGGCTTAAAATGCCACTTTGGCTGGCAGCAAGATGGGGGCCAGGGGAAGGGTGAAGAAAAAAGCTTTTACTTCCAAAAATAACTCTGAAACAAAACGAAGAGGTCAGGGGGCAAGCAGGGAAACAGAGAATTACCTTCCCCAGGGGCAAGCACTGAAGTTTTCTTCCTCTGAGTGCCCAAGGAAGGAAAGCTCCACTATATTAAAGACTATCCCATGTTGCCAGGGCTAAAACAAGCTGTGGCAGCGCAAGCACAGGCACGCATGAGAGCAGCAGGGTGATCATGGCACGAAGCATCTTACTACCTTTCTTTCTTGTTTGTAGCTGAGCTTCTTCATCCCATCCTCTAGCCAAATTTTTCTCCTCCATGCAGCTGAAGCTGGGATGCAATGGGAAATGGCACATCCAGACAGGGTAGCAGTGTCATCACCGTGTCATCTATACCACTGCTTGTGGGAACTCTCATTGCCTGGGTCTCTGGCTTTTGCAGAGTGATGCTGCAGCTTCTTCCCAACCCTAGTCCCCCCATAACTGGCAGGAAGGAGGACTAAGGGGCTCCTCTGCTCCACTGGTCCCTCATCAATGTGTGTGCTGGTCCATGCCCACATACAGAGTTGTCTGTCCTTGGAAATGAAGATGGGACAGGATGGGATCACTCAGAGGGTGGAAACACATACTGCCTGCACCAGAGGACATAACAGAGAGGGAGGAAGGATTGGAGTCTGCTGTGCACAAGGACATCTGGCATCCCCTTAGCTGGGGACCAGTCTCCAGCCCTCCTTTACAGAGCAGGATTGGATTCAGAGCAAAGCGCTGAGGCCATGTTTCTGCTGGCCATGGTGAAGCTCTGGCTGCAATTGTTACAGGTGGTGGAAGGAGGAGCTTGTTGCTCTGCTGCTTGCTTCCTTCCCTGCTCACTTGATCTAAATGCCAGTTTCTCACCCTTGTATGGAGCTTGAGGCTTCCTGAAAGAGCCATTCCTTCCAGCTTTGTGCTGAGCCAGTCAGAGGGAGCAGCTGTACTGGCAAGCCCTGAACCAGGAGCTGGCACAGCTCTTGAGCCCTAGGACACAGGTAAATCCTGTACTAAAGTGAGGAAAAAAACCCCAGAATAATCCCCACAGGGTATCTCCTGGCCTGGAGCAGACCATGCTGTGGCACCCTGCAGGGCACTGTGGCCTCACAGTCTAGGGCAAGGCAAGTATAGGGGCTGTCCTTGATCCCCACTCTGGCACCCAGCCTTGGACCCAGCACCCACCCTTGCCCCATGCAAGGAGCTTGCCTGTGGGTCCCAACACCTGATGCTGCTAAAGCCACCTCCTGTGCATCAGGCCCTCCCCAATGAAAAGGGTTTTACTTAAGAGGAAAATGCGGAGGGTATTTCCCACAGCAAGGATTGAGTGGGCATTTTATTGCAGGTGATGGCTGGTGTGCCGAGAAATACTGCTATTTCTTCTCTTCCCAAGGCTGGGAAGAGACTGGAATAAACACTAGGGTCTGCCTCCATTCAGCTGTGATCCATCAAGGCAGGGGGAGACTCGCACCAGAGAGCAGGTGAAGGGAGGTCAGTGGTTGTGTAAACAGGCACTTTAAGAGTTCACCCTGAGCTGGTATTACTGTAATTCATTAGAGGTGTCAGCCCTCTTTGTAGTTCCTCGCTCGAAGAGCCCCTTGCCTGGCAATTTCTAACATCCAGCCTTGCCAGAGGGAAAACAAACAGTGCAAGATGTCTTTGCAGGAGACAAAGTTGCAATTGCAGCATCACACTGGAGAGAGAAGAGAGAGGAGGAAAAACAATAATTGAGATTTAGCATCTCTGCTTGTTTTCAGGGCAGGCTCTGTTACTCTGATGAAGGCTCCTCCTCCAGTGGAGCACCTGGTGTTGAAGGAGTCCTATTTGTTCCTGCCAAACTGATGCTAAGTGAGATGCAACATGGTACCAGACCACCCTGGTCAGGCACAGCTCACCCACTACTGAAACTGCAGAATTTGCTTAGGAAAAAAACCACATGAGGGCACTGAATGCCCTTTCCTGCAGCCAAGATGTGGATTTGCTTTGGGGGATCCCTAACTCTTTCTAGGTAGGGGGCTGGGGAGCATGGGAGACTGCTACCTCTCCCTGGGCTCCTAGACTGATATGCCTGTATGGATCATCCTTTCTAAATTGGATTGAACAACTTGCACCAAACTCCTACCAAATGGAAACCTCTGTTCTTCCCCAAGTGGCAGGGGGTTTGGGGAGCATGAACTCTCCTTTCACAGAATCACTTTGCAGCCCACCCAGCTGCCATGCTTAGTATGAAGCTCAGTACCTCTTGTCAGCATCTGGGAATGGAGCAAGCCAAGCCCATATGTTGGAGGAGGAGCAGGGCTGCAGTGCTCTCCCGCATTGGAACAGCTTGTTCCCATCCCCTCACTGGCTTGCTCGGCTGCAACACTTCACTTGACTTAAAAGAGCACAAAATTCTCCCTCCCAGTGGTGGGGAAGCCCGGCACAGTATATAAACTGCTGGAGGTGTCCAGTGAGCAGTTCATGTGGTGGCTTACAGGTCTGTAAACATGGGGTAGGATGAAGTGCTGTGGAGGGCAGTCTTCGGGATGTAGCATCTCGGATGTGCACTCTGGTGGTGATGCTGAAGACCAAACTGCAAGACAAGGAGGGAGTGATGTTTTGCTCTGTCCAGAGGGGATTAACCTCCCAGGCAGGATGAAACTGCTCCTTCCAACCAAACATCCCTGCATATGCACTTGGTAAAGCAGAGGAAGAGACTCTGCAGGTGAAAGCATTAGATGGCTGTTCCTGCGCTGGCTCTTGCATGTTGCAGAACCTTGGAGACGCAACATGCTCTTCTAAAAAGAGATATGACTTTAGATGTGTGTTGACAGGAGATGCAGACTGTGACCTCTGCAGGTCAGGCTTACTTGCCTTACTGTGCTTTCCAGCTTGGTGGAGCTGCTTGGGGTGATCCTGTGTGGGACCACAGCAACCTGGCCAAGTTGAAGGTCACCTCCCAGTGCTGAGGGGGGTTCTTTGCAATGATGCAATAGGAACAGGCAAATAAATGCAGCCTTCTTGTACTTCAAAGGGGCTCCAGAAAAGCTGAGGAGGGGCTTTTGGTCAAGGAGTACAGGGATAAGATGAAAGGGAATGGTTTTAAGTTGAAACAGGGGAGACTGAGATGAGATCTTAGGAAGAAATGTTTTCCTGTGAGGATGGTGAGGCCCTGGCCCAGGTTGCCCAGAACAGTGGTGGCTGCTCCATCCCTGGAGGTGTTCAAGGCCAGGTTGGATGAGGCCTTGGGCAGCCTGTTCCAGTGGGATGTGTCCCTGCCCATGGCAGAGGGTTTGGAACTAGATGATCTTTAAGGTCCCTTCCAACCCAAACTATCCTATGATTCTATGGTATCTGACTATGCAGGTCAGGCAGAGCCCACCCACTGCTGCAATTGCAGAATTTGCTCTAGGAAAAAGCTTGTGGGCACTGAATGTACTTTGGGTTTTGTGAGAACAGACTGCCACAACCCTACTGAAGAGCCAGTGGTTTGATGTGTCTTGTTCAGGCTGCTAGAGTGAGGCTGGCTCCCTAGTGAATGGCTATGTGCTTTGGATGGGGTTGGAAGAAGAACAAACCTTGGGATGCTGTGGAGCTGATATCGCTTGTGATCTTTGCATCAAGCTCTATTGCTGTGCTCAGTGAGAAAGATGAGCAGGGAGGCCAGGGCAGCCTGTGGCACAAGACCTTACTTAACTGTTTATTTGTAGCATTAAAAGCTATTAACCTGAGTGACAATTTCCATTTCTCTCTTATCTGCTGCCTCAGTGCCACAACCTAATCTAATCCAATCTTTCCACTTCCTGAACTCATTACTATGGCATCAGGGTGCTATGTTCCTGAATAAATTCAGCCTCTTCTGCCCTGTTGTAGGGGGACTTTGTGTGCTGCTGAGGGAAATGTCTGTGATAGACCTGCTTCTGATGCCTTTGCACGGAAACAAGAAAACAAGAGTCGGCTCCCAGCACTGTAGTCACTAATAAACCATCTGGCATTGCTTATTTTGATTGCATTGTGCTTCGATGGAGGGTCAGCGAGGAGAGAGGGTGTCCTACATTCTTGCATACAGCATTTGGTTGGGGAGAATCGTGCTGTGCAAGTGGCAGGATCCCAGCACTGGGGCCTTTGATTCCCAGCCAAGGGAGGCAGGTGCTTTCAATACTCACCCTGCTAAGACTCCCTGATAGGGTAAAGTATTTGCAAGATGCATATGGTGGAGGGGAGGCCAAGGAGGGAGTTCAGCCTGGGTAGGTTGCAAGTCCTTGGTCTGGGCTGCCCTCAGAGCAGTTTGAGCAGTTGCCACTGCTTTTGCCTTCCTTCCCATAGCTCCCTGCCTCTTGCTGCTGCCTTTGCTCCCCTAAATTCTCTCTCCATCCATGCCCAGATGCTGGCTCTGGTTTGCCTGTTGGGATGGGATGGGTCAGCTCAGCTGCATCTCTGTGTCAAAGGCTGTTTCTGCAGCTCAGGAAGCCTCCAGCCACCTCTTTAACCCACCAAAAGTGAGCACCTTGGCACAGTCCTTTGGCTGCTCCTAGGGCTGGAGCAAAAAAAGACCAGGTATGGCAAAGGGCAGCTGCAGTTACATCCCTGGCTGTGTCACCACACTTTCCTCTTCCTATGCCTCAGTATCCCTTTCTGCTCTTTGGTTTTTGTGCTCATCTTCTGAGTGATGAGATGCAGGACTCTGAGCAGGCATCGTTGTAGATGAAGGCTGTGGTCTTCGGTTTGTTATGAGGTGGGGGAAAAGTGGTCTGTGGGATATTTTGGCAGGTAAATCCTTTGGGATTTACCCAAAGGTAAATAGCCCTCCATCCGCACAAAAAAGGCTCATCCTTGCCAGATCCCCCAGCATGGTACAAGCAGACATTTTCAAGTCTTTTTTTTTTTTTTTCCTTCCCAGGGTTTGCTGATAAACTCTGTCTCCATAACCCCGGCCTTGATTGACTCATTATCAGGCAACGTGCAGCAAGGAAGCGACCTGTGACCCTGCCTGGGGAGATGGGGTGACCCCGGGGGAGGAACCCTTATCGGCCCTTTTTAAAAGCTTCCCTTTTTAACATGACAAAGGAGCCTCAGCCAAGCCAAGTAATACCTAAATAGCAATGGAGTAGGAGAAGGTGTGGAGGGGTTGAGGACAAGGGGGTGCAGGAAGTATCAGGTACATGAAGGGGTGGAAGAGTTCTTCTGCTGGAAGAGTGTGAAGGTGTTTGCTGAAGCTGGGAAGAGCTTCTGCCTGGGTGAAAACATTGACCTGGTTCCCATTAGAAGAGTTGTGGAGCGGGCTGACTGTGGCTCAAGGGGGCTGAGCTTGCCTTCATCCAACACCTTGCCTGAGTCCACCTGCTCCATGCAGACAAGCTTCCCAGCTTCCCACCAGGGTTATCAGGAGAAAGCCTGCCAGGAGATAAGAGTGTCCGTGGGGGAAGGTGGCATCAGACAAGCTTGGTGTTGGGGCCAAGCCCACACATCAGGCTGTCCCGTGGGCCTGGGATGGAGGAGAGGCTGAGCGCCATGTCCTTGCTGTTCCCAACCCCTGGTTGCCTATCACAAAGGGGCTAATTAATCTTCTCTTTTTCTCCCAGATGTTTTTATAGCGAGCAACCTTTAAACCCTGATCACAATCTTTATAGAGGTGATAAAAGTGTTAGGGCATCACTGCTCTGCTTTTCTTTTGGCATTCCCTCCCAGGGCGAAGTGTGGGGGACGTGGGACTTGGCACGTGCCGAGCTGCTGGCAGGGGCAGGCAGGACAGCAGCAAGCTGTCAGGGTTTCTCAACGTGGGCTCAGGGATGAAGCCACAGAGGGCAAAAGAAGTAGTGGAGAAACCCATTGCTTGCCTTGTGGTAGAGAGGATAACATCTTGCTTGGGATACAGCCCCATAAGGCAAGTGGGAACAACCTTTGTGCCACTCACCATGTGTCATGGCATGGATCGCTCCCTTCTGTGGGCTGAAGGTTGGCCTGATCATGTGGGTTGCTGATCCGACCCCCCAACTCCCAGCTGGGATTAGTGGAGATGGGTTTTTGCCAAGTCCTGGCTGTCACTGTGTTCCCACCTTTGATCAGGAGTCGGCATTCCTGAAGTGCTCCATCTCCCACATGTTCTGCTGATCAAAGGCAGCTGTTGCCTGGACCCTCCCCTGAGTCCATTTACACACATACGCCCAAAAAATACAGAAATACAAAGGAAATTGAAGGCAGTGGAAGGGGTAATGAGTGAGGGAGAGACCCAGGCAAGGAGCAGCAGTAGGCAAAATCCCTTTCCCTGGTCTCCTTGTAGAGTCCTCCATATGCAGCCTTCAAGGAGGCTGGTGGGGAGTTTGTTGTGGGTCAAAACAGAGATGCTGAAGGCTGGCTAGGGGTAGCCCAGAAAGGAGTTGGACCTTATCTGCCTTCTGAAGGAAATGGTGTTATCAGTGGGTGGCAGCAATTGCCTTGACTAGATGCAGCTGCAGCAGAACATGGCCAAGATTTCCTGTGATTTTAGGTGGCATCAAGGAGACTGGATGAACAGACCATTTTCTTAGGTCAGGTGGCAGGCTCAGGTGAGTGAGGGTTTATCTGGTTGAAAGCCAAATTCTGCTGCCTGCAGTGACACTGTAGCAATCACATCCCTCAGGGAAGGAGGAAAGCATCCCAGCTGCCTGGGATGAAGCTCTTTAGAAGGGCAGTTTGTCCTGCTCCTCCCTTGGCCCCATCTTGCTGTGCAGCACACAGCATGGCAGGTGTATTGGGCATGGCATTTCCAAGCACCTGCTATATCACTAAAGCCAGCCTTTTATTTCCTTTCTCCAGGACTAGGCAAGACAGTTTGCTTGTGCAAGGCAGGTCCAGCCATCTCTATTCCCAAAACCTGAAGTCTCCAGCAGCAAAACCAAGGAAGTTCAGGCAGCATTTCCAATGTTGCCGTTAATATAATGTTACCTGCATGAGCAGAGTGCTGTGGTGGGATGCCAGCACACCAAAACCAAGCAGTGAGTGTTGCTGGGTCACATTCATCCCTGTCCTTGTGTTACCTGTGGGTTAATTTAATCAGCTGAAGAAGGTCCTCAGCCAGATTGCAGCCTTTTTTGGTAATCCTCCAAGGCTGAATTTTGCTCATAATCAGCATCTAAAGAAAAGGGGAGGGATTCAAGGTCTGAGTATCAAGGAAACAAAGCACATCCTGCCATTGAGGGGTGTGGGTTCCCTCAGAACCCCCACTACAACCCCCAAACCTGCTCACCAGCATCCTGCGTGCACTGGAACAGCTAATTGGCAGGGCTGCATGGGGTGTGCTGTCCCAGCAAGGGTGACCCTGGCTCAAATGAATCTCGCCTTCCCTGTTCATCTTCACTAGTGTCCAGTAGCAGCTGAGGTGTTCCCAATCAGACAGGCATGAAGGGCTCCTCGGGGCTGCGCTCGTCCTTCTCAGGCAGGGCTGCCAGTGCTTGCCCACAGCCCAAGGCAGCCAAGGGCAGGCTGGCTTGTCACCTCAGCAGCCATCCTGACTTGAGGTCACAGCTCTGCCTGTCCAGAATGGCAGGAGTGACGGGCTGTGCTGTGGCACCTGGGGAAATCAGGGAGAAACATTTGGTGCCCCTTTGGACACTGTAGGGACTGTAGACCAAGAAAAGCATCACTCCAAAGACCACAGTA
>WAAB01024034.1:10420-32653 GCA_013389865.1 Piaya cayana | reverse complement strand
TGCTGAAAAACTACCTTGCTCCATAGCACTACTCTGGAACACCTCTATAGCTCTCATCCTTGAGGGCCTGACAGAAGAACTCTCCTGCAAGGAACAGTGGTTGTGACAGCATGACAGTAGCTCCCAGATGAGGACCTAGTTGCATCTGAGTTGTGCAGCAGACCTGTGAGCCCAGGAAAGCGAGAAGTAGGACCTCTGATGGGAAGGTTGGGGAGATGTTGCTCAAGGCTTCCTTGCAGGTGGGTGTTTGTTTTTCCTTTCAGCTCGAATTAAAGTGCATAAAGGAGCTTTGGGTGTCTCTTTGCTACAAGCTGGGGATTTAGGTCTGCCTTGTGGCTTCAGTGGCAGCTTCCAGATCATGCTGACACTCAGGAGGGGTGGCTCTGCCAGCTGGGCTGCGCAAACCAATTCATTTAGTCTTCTGATCTGTCGCCGAGCTATTTTGCCAGTTAATGTTAACTACCAGATCTACAGGAGGTTTGCTGCTTACTTCAAGGCTAAGTGAAGGGGATTTGTCAGTTCTCAGGTCATTTAGGCTTTGATATAACACCAGCATGTTCATCAGGCCCAAGCGCGGTAGACGGAGGAGGAGGATTGGAGCAGAATTAGAAGGTATAAAGTTCAAATCTAATTTGAACAATTTTCCCTCTATCACTTAAATGTGTGAAATGTTCCTGTGGTTTCAGGTATAAAATGTCATACTTCACAAGGAGCGTGTGTTTTAAATCTCAGCCAGATATTAAATGCCATGCCACACTCTAGTTCTCTCTTTGTTAAAAAGTAAAACCCCAAATCATCTCTCCTGAAATGATGTTGTTCGATAACATTAAAGCTTTCAAAAGAAGCCGACTCAAATAGCATCAGCACTCTATCATCAGGAAGCATCAGGGAGCACATTGATTTTATTCTGCAATGACAATTCTTCATCAGCGTTTGGCTATTTAATTATCTAGGATGCTGTTCCTAGAGATTGTCTACCAGCATCAATCTCACCATCAATATGGATTGACAGTTAACACAAACCAGATGGGTATTTTGGTGAGAAAGAAATAGGAAAAGGGATTGGACTTGGGATTCTGGCAATTATCCAAATAGTTTGTTAGCAAAGGTTTTAGAAAATTGGTTGGCTCGAATGTTTGGCTTCAGCTAGAAAATTTTTAATAAATTAACACAAACATTGTGTCAAGTTTTAGTCACTTAGGAGAGCAAAGGTCTCTCCTATATCATCCTGCAAAACAAATATTGGAAATAAGTAGCATTTCTTTTGGTTGTGTAATGTGAAGATTTATTCAATATAATGTTTGAAACGGCACTTCTGGACAAACCCATTTCAGTTCGTTTAAGATAAACAGATCCCTATATAATTTACTCATTTTATAGGCTCTCCAGTCAGCGATTTAAAATGTTGTGTATGTTTCTCTTATGATTTTTATGGAACAATGACCAAAACTTTGTCTTTATACCAGCTATGTGTGCATATTAATCACCAAGAACTTACAAAAAATCACATTTTTAAGCAGGGGGGAGAAAATGCTACATAATATCAGCCTCTATCTGTTCTTTTCCACTTCAGCAGAATTTTAGCTAACCCTGAGACCTCGTGTCTTGTGCTGCGGCGAACGGGTAGGTTTGGTGGGACCAGCCTGCTGCGGAGCTCTGTGTAGGTGAGAACTCAGAAGATAAAAGTGCCACTTTCTTTCCATGCCAGAAAAGGGACAAAGATGCTGGTCTCTGATGTGGTCAGATTTCTTGTGTGCTGTTTGATGGTCTTTCGGTTCTTGGCAGAAAGTAGAGCTGTGAGGTGTTGCCGTGGATTTATGGGGCGGCAGTCTTGGCTTTAGCCATCCTACTCAGTGCATAAGATGGAGAGGTTGTTGGAAACTCCTTTGCTTTCCAGCTGGAGAGTTGGTGTGTCTGAGGATGACCAGGGTAGATAAGACTCTGAGTAAGGGGCAGGGGAGACAGCTCAACCCTTCAGGAGTCAAATCTGGTTCAGGCAGATCCTCTTCCAGAGCCAGTGTCTGACTAAACCATAGAATCATAGAATCACCAGGTTGTAAGAGACCCGTCGGATCATCGAGTCCAACCATTCCTATCAAACTAAACCATGTCCCTCAGGACCTCGTCTACTCGTGCCTTAAACACCTCCAGGGAAGGCGAATCNGAGGTTGTTGGAAACTCCTTTGCTTTCCAGCTGGAGAGTTGATGTGTCTGAGGATGACCAGGGTAGATAAGACCCTGAGTAAGGGGAAGGGGAGACAGCTCAACCCTTCAGGAGTCAAATCTGGATCAGGCAGATCCTCTTCCAGAACCAGTGTCTGACTGAATGGAAGCTTTTGAGCTCCAGGACTTGGTGTCCTCATGCTGTGTCTGGGGAGGTTCAGATTGGATATTAGAAAAAAATTCTTTCCTGAAAGAGTGGTGCAGCATTTGAACAAGCTGCCTGGGGAAGCGGTGGGCTCTGCTTCCCTAGCGGTTTTCAAAAAAGGTGTAGACATGGTACTTAGATGTGGTTTAGTAGGCATGGTGTCAGGCTAATGGTTGACTGGATGATCTTAGAGGTCTTTTCCATCCTTAAAGGTTCTATGATGTCTTTAAACCCAGCAATTGAGAGTGGCTTGGGCCTAATGGAGAAGGGGATGTCAGCCATCTGCTTTAGCCGTTCATTGCCCAGAAGAGAAGTTCATCTGTTATTTGTGCATGTAGCCCGTTGTTTCCTTGTGTTTTGTTTTGGTTTCCCTCCCACTCTCCAGTAAAGCACCTGTTGAGTTAATCCTCTTTAATTCAACTCAAAAGCAAGGAAGTCAAACTCCTTGAGCAGCTGAGCAGCTCAGCTCTCATTTCCCTAGGTTTCTGTGCAGGGTGTGTTTTAAAGGCTTCCAGAAGCAAAATTATTAAAACAGGGAATGGAGACAATACTTAATTTTGCTGGACATAGGGATGACATGAGTCATAAAACGTTAGTCTGGAAAGGAGCTGCCCAAGTTATTGCTGAGGATGGTGAGAAATGTCTGAGAGGTTTCATTTTGGTCCGTCTTTAATGAAAACTAATTTGATTAAAAATAAAAAAGGCTTTTACTAAACTGGATGCATCCTGCTTTATGCTGAAAAGAAAGAAGGAAGCAGAACAAAATGTCAACAGAAAGTAGCCCCAAAATACAGTGATTTTGCAAGGTATCAGCAGCTGAAATTTGGTGGCAACCTTTGGTTCTGCAGAAGTTCTTTTTGTACTTGGTATTCTGACCCTGGAGCTTGGGCAGCCAGTGCTGTTTATGGAGGGAAATAGTTTTTTTGAGGAACCTCATTGGAAGAAGACCCTTTGCATCCTCTCTAAGCTCCGGAAGAGCCTCTCTCTTACTCTGCTGCCCATCAAGATCCAGCTGTAAGTGCTGAAGGCTAAGATGGATGAGCAATTGCCATCATCCCATCCCCATAATTGCACGTATCTCTGTTAGGCTCCAGGGACATTGCATGCAGTATGTGGGGCTCAGTTTCCATCTGGAGAGTCCCAGGCTGAGTTAGGTTCAGTTGATGTAGTTGCATGAATGAAGCAAACCAAACAAATCATGCCTGGTGAATTCATGAGTTACAGCAAGAGCTCAAGGGTTAACAATGTCCCACCTAGAGCTGAAGGAACAATACCAGCCAAGCGTCTGGCCGTCAGTCCCTTCCACGTTGCACGTGCGTCACTTCTGCATGGAAATGAGTGTGAAACTTCTTATTTTATTATTTTCCTCCTCCCGGTTCAACTTCTCGCGCTATAAATAAACGGCGCAGTGTGAGAGAAAAATGAATAACAAGGGGCTGCAGTTTTTTAGGTGCCTGTGGCAGGATGTTTTCTTGATTATCCTGTTTCTTGTAAACACAGCGATGGCTTTTGTAGCCCAGATGTAGAGGCAGCCTGGATTTATTGTTTGAACACCTGCTGTCCTTTCAAACAGACCCAACACAGCCCATTGATAAAATTCAGACTCTAAAACCTGCATCACCAGGCTGAGCTCCTGTAGATAGCTAAAAAAAATTAAAAAAATCTTTGAGAATCTGACATCCGCTCAGTTTTTTTTCCCTATTATATTTTATTGGGAGGGGAAGGGAAGCTCAAGATTATTTTTCTTCCCTGCTCTTGTTCTCACAATAGCAATAAAAACAATACTCTCTGGCTTCGAGGTAGTAAATGGTGAGAAATAACAACAATAGTTCACTGTGCAAAGGATGCAGCCAAATTTATGAATGAAACCGGTGGCTGCAATTTAATTTCCAGGCCTGCCTCTGCTTTCGGTATGATGAGATGAAATAAACAGGCCAGGGAGAAAACAGCTCCTAACTATTGCGGGGTTGTAACTGAGAGTAAGCACAGTAAAACAATCTGCCTGAGTTTGAGGAGGGGTGCACGGGGCTTTTCAGTGTCCGGTATCAAGATCAAAGCATAAAACAGGTGGATTTTCTCAGTTAGACAGAGACTTTGCAGCATTTTCTTGTCTGACACTAGCGTATGGTAGTGTAAAACCTTTGAGACTGCAATTACAGCTCCTCCCAGGCTGGCCTCATAGGGTAAATAAGATCAGGTAGATGCTTGCTGGGATGTAACTGTCTTACAATGTGCATGTTGATGCCACCAACACCTTGGAAGAGAGGGGGAAAGTCAGATGTGTTTCTGCAGGTACAGGTCAGTTGTGCACCTTCTAGACACCAGAACATTTTTTTGGTTGGGACCTTGGGGGCTAAAACCTGCCTTTTAGATGAGTCTCTTTGGAGAGAAGAAACCCTACCAGGCTTTGAAATGAGATGTCAGAGATTTGAGGTGGTCAGTCAGGGCAACGTCTGGTTTAGCAGTAGGTAAAGGTAGCAGATTTGTTTTCCATGGTGTTCAGAGCAGGAGAGATTTTCCGTGTGTTGAGGTCCCTTGCATACTCCCCTGCTCCTTATGCATCCCCCACCTGTACCTTTGGCTGCATGAGCAGAGGAAACATGCTGCAATTTATTTACTGCTGCTTTAAGCAGAGAATTGGACCAGATGGCCTCCGAAGGCCCCTTCCAGCCTAAATTACTGTATATTTGTCTTACCAAGAGTGTCAGATGCCAACAGTGAGTCCTTTACAAAGGCACCTTAATGGGTCAAAGGCTTCCTCCTGCCCCTCCAAATGAGATCTGGGACTGTAAAAGAAGAAATCCAGCCCCAAAATAATAATTTTATCTGAGCCAGGAGAAACCAGGTGGCCAGACCTGCATGTGCCATGGCTTAATTCTTCCAGGATGGATGTGGCCAGCCACTTTGGCAGCCTCAAATGTTGTACAGAGGGCAGAGTTTGAAGGACTCCTTTCTCTGAGCATCTTACATGTCCTCCTGCACTCTCTGGGTTCTTAAGGGCACCTTAGGAGAGAAGACACTGCATCACATGTGGGATGGAGCCACACAGAGACCTGTAAGCCCTTGGAGAGGGAATCATTCCTCATCCTTTCACTCCTTGGCCACAGCCTGCAAGCAGGGCCTCAGGGAGAGACGCACCTAAGGATAAACATTGATACAAACCACCCTTTGCATCTGCCTTTAATTAAGCCACACACACAAAATATGCAGAGCAGCACGTTGGCGTGTGTTGATGTCTGCATGTGAGAGGAGCACACGCTGTCCCTGGACCAAGAAGCAAGCGTCTCATAGTGTGCGTGTTGTTATCCAGCTGCTGGAGGGTGCCACACACCACGGGTAGGAGAGCTGGCATGAGCCCACCCTTGCTGGAGCACCGAGGGCACAGGATTCAACTGGGTCGGAGGTGGGACACACAACTTCTCAACGGGCACCATCAGGGAGGAAACTGGTTCTTAAATCCAATCATAATTGCAGACTGAACTCTTTTGTGCTCCTTTCAGGACATGGCTCTGACATTGACAAGTCTTGCATGTGCAGCCTTTCCCTTTTACTTAGTTTTTTGGTAGGTTTGACCATTATTTTTTTTTTTTATGGTCACGTTTAAGAGCCAGATAGCAAGGAATTGGAAAGGGCTTAATGTCCTCAGCTCTTTTTTGCATGCGCTTCCTGAGAAAAATGCCTATTTGCTGATACAATCTCCTATGGCTCAATGTCAGAGCCTTGCTGCATTCACAAAAGCTGCACTAACCATGTGAAACGCTAACATGAAATTTTTTAACTTGCACAGGGAGGTGTCCCTGATGACCTTTCACGGTGATTAAAGCAGTTAGGAGATGCTTGCCTCTAGGCAAACCTCTCTTTAAGTCTTCAGCCCTGTACACATAGATCTCTTCCGGATTTCCCCTTCCCTGTTATCCTGCAAAACCAGCGTTGTAGGCACTAATGTATTAGTTTACCCCTAAAACCTATCGGTTGCTCTTGGAAGGCAGTGAAAGCTGTGAGGTATTTTCACAAAGAAACCATATATGGTTTTAAGGAAGCATTTATACTTCCCATTTCTGTTTTACTTTTAGACTCTGCCTTCCAGAAATGGAGACAATCAGACTAGTATTTCTCTTAAAACGGGTAAGAGGTGAAAATCTGTGAGCGGCAAGTTTCCTTTTGAGAGATTCTGAGAAAACCGAAACCTTTTTGAGGTGGTTTGCTACAGTCGTAGTTCGCTTTGCTTCCTGCTCCTGCTTCCGGCAGTTCATTTCTTGGGCACAGCTCCTGGCATGTTGTGTGTGGTTACAGGCGGTGGGGGAAGTTGGAAGGCCAACAAGAAGCAAGGGAGCTTTAAAACATTATTTATTCCTTTTTCTATTAAGAATGCTGCTAACAAGACATTGGGTTTTACTCCTTCCTCCCGTCAGGGTGCAATATCTCCTCCAGCATCAGCACGGATGGAGGGAGGGCAATGCAAGAAATGGGAATAGCAGATTTCATGCTGGATGAGGCTCTAGTTAAGGAGTTCAGACTGTGAGCAGTGTGGAAAAAAAAAAAAAAAAAGCTTTGTTTAGTCTGCCCTTGGTAGCTGGTTGTTGCTTTTAGAATGAGTCTTGGGCACTGAACTGGGAAATGGGGCATCCTCCTTCTCAAGTTGATGTGATTTACAGTTTTGGAATATAGCTCTGTGGTAGCTGCAGGATCAATGGAGCCAAAGAGGAGGGAAATGTATGCTGGAGAGCTTGTCTCAGTGCCAGAGGGTGAGATGCAAGGGCAGAGCTGCTTCTTGCCCAAGCCTGCAAGGGCATTCATCTTGACTGACAGATCCTTCTTTCTGCTGCTTTCTGGTTTTTTCTGGACCATTTGTTGCCCCATGGTTGTGCTGATGGATTTGTAGGTAGGACCTCGGGATGCATCCTCCAGTGAGGATGAGGGAAGATTCTGAAAGTTTTGGAGCCATGGGCCGGGCCACTGCCAGACGTTTGGGATGTAGTCAGTGATGAAGGCTGAAGACATCCCTGCCACACCATCTGTCTGGCCGTATCCAAGAAAGTGGGAAGCACCTATTGACCCCTAATTAATAACTAAGTTGTGTTCACAGGGCAGGACTCCTCCATGAGAAGCCGTAACTTGCAGCAAGGCTTTGTATCACCGTGGCCATGCCTGATCCTCCAATGGTGCAAACTAACTTACTGCCTTTTGTGGCCCTGTACTCCATAAGTTTACACTAGAGGAGGAGCTGAATGCCTGAATTTTGCTTTTCAGAGCAAGTTGCTGTTCTCTTTACTTGATCAGTGTGTCTGTTAATGGATCTGTTAATTACGTTAACATAATCTGACACGGGGCTCTTGCAAAGACCTTGAAGTGGGGATGAAGACCTTCACTGAAGTTGACCAATAAGCCAGTGTATATGGAATCAAAGAGTGGCTGGGGTGGCACGTTCCAGCAAGGCTCCTTGTCCAGGTCTTCACTCTCCCACAGCAGCAGAGTCCCCTGGTCCTGGGCAAGTGTAGGACAGGCTGTGGACCAGCTCATTCCCACACTAGTGGGAAGGAGATCCTGTTACAAAAAGAAAGAGCACCCCAAGAAATGGCAAAGGGATCAATTTTGGGTACTGCATCACCAGGAAGGGAGGCTGGGTTGCGCCCATTGTGTCTCCCTCCAGATGTGTGATATGTGGCAGATTTCAGGAGGGCAGGTTCTTTAGATCTATGTTTTAGTTAGATGTGGTTCCCTCACTGCATCACCTGTCACATGAGCAGGGTCCCGGGTCTAATCAAAGGCCTAGTTTAGAATCATAGAATAACCAGTTTGGAAGAGACCCACAGGATCACCGAGTCCAACCATTCCTATCAAACACTAAACCATGTCCCTCAGCACCTCGCCCACCCGTGCCTTAAACACCTCCAGGGAAGGTGACTCAACCACCTCCCTGGGTAGCCTGTTCAGTTTTGGTTTTTTAAAAAAGAGCAGCTTTGATGCTATTTTCCCCATTGGCTTGTGTTGTTTTATGCTCTTTCCATGCTGATGGTACCTCTGGGCTCCAGAGTTGGTGTGAGGTGCTCTCCTGTCCCAGCGTGAAAGGATCAGTGATATCCTGAAGGGATCACGCGTTAAGCAAATGGACTTTGGCTCCAAATCCAGAGGTAAGGAAAGAGCATGTAGTCCCTAAGAAGTGCAACTTGATTGCTGAAAGTGCCTGGAAAAATGGATAGCAGCCTTTCCCTTTTATTAGTGCCTGGCCTGAGGAGGAGCAGGATTTAAGCACGTACTTAAATTTCAGCATGTGCTTAAGCATTGTCCTGAAAGAAGGCTCTTGAGCTTTTGCTGAAGTGCTTTTCTGAACTGGGGCCAGCGAACTGTGAAAGTTGCCTCTTTGTCATTTCTACCCCACTGCATATTTGCTGACTGCGACTCTCTGGCTATTTACTGCAAGGAGAAAATCACTTTACTGAGTTGCAACTAGCTGAGTAACTGAGAGCCGGCAGGTTAGGAGAGCTGCACGTGAGCTGGGAGCGAGACATCTCACCTTGTCTCTTGGCTGTCTTGTTTTCATGATCCTAATTCTGCTCTAAATTAATTCTTTTGTTTAGCTTTTCCCCCTCCTTTTTGTTTTCACATGAATGCTTGTCTCTATATTTAGGTCTACCGAAGCGGGATGTTATGAATAATTGTTGATTGATATTATTAAACACTTGCACGCTTGGCTGTGTTGCACTAATGGTGGGGCTTTGGGGATATGCAAATCAATTAATTGCAGTAATAGCTGGTTTGGAGGATGCTGTTGAAGAGCCCTTGGGAGGGCGGACAAAGAGGGAGACATTTGGAAGCATGGAGGAGAAAAGGTGCTTGAGAGTCACTGGAGATGGCTCATTCAAGCTGCTGATTGTACAGTTGGGTTTGTTTTCCTTTCCAAAACCCACTCTGAATCCTCTCTTGCGTTGTTCCAGAGTTACCCCAGTGTGGCTACTCCAGGGCATTTCCCAGGGCCCTTTCTGCTTAGGTGGAGCTGGAGAAACTCACAGATGAGAGGGAGCCTTTTCCAGGTAACTCCTTGGCTTAGAAATTTGGAAGGCCTTCTTGGAAAACACCTGAAGGAAAGAAATTTTTCCAACATTAGAGCTCTGTGTCACCTTGCACTGAATGATTTTGGTTTGCCAGCTGATTCTTATTCAGGACAAAGCTTTTTCTCCTTCTGTGGCAACACCATGAGGCCTCACAGGAGGGACGTGAGGTGCCTCAGGGATTGTTGTGGGGAGGCTGTGGAGGGAATGGGATTTGGGTATTGTAAAGCTGAGGAGGAAAACGTCTCTTCTGGCTTCTTCCCCATCCTATATGCGCTCTCCCTGCCTTTGTGTATTATTGTATATTCTTTTGTCTGGGTTTCTATATGCAACGTGCTTTAGTCTCCGTGCTCTGGGGCAAGTGTTCAATGTGGTGCACAGATGGTGCTCCCAGAAATCCCGTTATTTGCTAATGGGATTTTGCGCAAAGCGTTTCCACTGTGCTTTTTGACAGTCTATGTGGCTGTGTAAATACACCCAGACCCTCATCGTGCTGAGACACCCTCTCCTCTGCAGCTGAGAACGCCGCTTCACTTTTTTGCTTATCTGGTTTTTTAATCCCAAAGAAGGTTGTCAGACCAGCTTGTGCAGGAGGCAGTGGTAGATCCAGGCAGTGCCGAGGTCTGTACCTGCATGTTGCAGTGTGGGAGGGTTGGTCCCTGCCAGCTCTTCCAGATGTTCCAACCCTGCCAGCTGGCTTGGCCAGATCAGCTGGGGCACTTTGCTCTCACGCCCTCGTTATGTTGCTGCTGGTCCCGTCCTTACATTATAGGCTGATGTATGGTTGAGATACCCTTATCTATTCCTCCCTAGTCCTATAGCATTTCTATTCAGCTATTATGTAGCTATTCCCCTTTGTGCCCTTCATTCTTCAAGTAGTACTCAAATTCAAGATATAAATAGCAAAAGCCTAGAATATGCTTCTTTTATCACCAGAGGTCTTTCAGAATAGGTTAGATGTGTGCCTGATGTGGATAATACAGTGCTGACTCTTCCACAGGGCATAGGACTGGACTAGGTGACCTCCCTAGGTCTTTTCCAACCCTTATTTTTCCATCCCTGCGTGACATTCACTGCTAGTGTTGAAATCAGTAAGTGGAGCTTTGTTTTGCGTCACGCTCGCTGGAGGGAGGTCAGGGCTCGGCAGCCGTCGTGACTAACAGACAGTTACGGGTGTGTGTCAGGAAGTTCCCTGTCCATCTGCGTACTCATGTGCTCCTCATCCTGGGAAATGCTCTTCCCCTAAGTTCTTCTCAGGCTCTTCTGCAATGGGAAGGTGAGTCATACGAGGGCAGAGGTTCTCCTTTAGCTGGCCAAGGACTCCAGGTGGTTCCTCTGGAGCTGACCTTAACCAGAAAAAACTTATTCACCACCCTGGTTCAGAAAGTACCAGCAGCTCAAGGCAGGAACCCTGCCAAGGACCGTTCCCATTATGGTACAGCAGCATTGAGCTGGCTGATTCGGGATCAGGGCCTGGTGGTGGCTTGCTGACCAGGCAGAGGAGAGCCCAGTGTGAGATACTCCTTACAGTAATGACATGGATCTGTTGGAGCAAGTCCAGAGGGAGGCCATGGAGATGATCCAAGGGCTGAAGCACCTCCCATACGAGGAGAGGTTGAGAGAGTTGAGGTGGTTCACCCTGGAGAAGAGAAGGTACTGGGAAGACCACATACTAGCTTTTCAGCATTGAAAGGGGCTCCAGAAAAGCTGCGGAGGGGCTCTTTATCAGGGACTACAGGGATAAGACAAGGAGGAATGGTTTTAAACTGAAAGAGGGGAGACTGAGATGAGATCTTAGGAAGAAATGTTTTCCTGTAAGTGTGGTGAGGCCCTGTACCAGGTTGTCCAGAGAAGTTGTAGCTGCCCCATCCCTGGAGGTGTTCAAGGCCAGATTGGATGGGGCTTGGAGCAACGTGATCCAGTGGGAGATGTCCCTGCTCATGGCAGGGGTGTTGGAACTGGATGATCTTTAAGGATCCTTCCAACCCAAACCATTCTAGGATTCTATGAGACATGCAGATAAAGGATGGACACTTACAGCTCCACTGTGCTTTTCTGAACATCCAGGTCTGTATTGTCCTCTCAAGTGGTGTCCTGGTCTCTGAAAACCTCATTTGTAGTTGTATGCTTGTGCCGGTGTCCAGGTCTGGGTTGGGGAGCTGCCTGTGAAGAAAATAACACACCTCCGCAACACCTAGATTGTTCTTGGAGTTTTGTTTAGATATCATCGTACCTATGAAGTATCTGGTCAGCGTGGTGTTAGTCTATCTGTATTGCTTTAGAGACAACTTTGTCCAGGCTTTAGGAGCCACAGTGGACTCTGGAACGCAGCCCTCTGCCTCTCGTGCCTCTCTTCTAACAGCAAAGTTTGAGAAATAACATTTTTAGGTCTGTGGATGATTGCAAGAGCCTGCGCAGACATCAATCTTTATGAGTGCCCCACTGTGATCTGATGTCCTCTGTGGGTTGGGATGTCTGTTGGGGGTAAAAAAAGGCTCTTCAGAGGTGTTGGCTTTCTGTGTTCATCGCCAAATACCCACCCCGAGCTTGTGTTATCATAACGTCTCAATTTTTGCTGATTTTATCACTCTTCTGATAAGGATGATTAGATCTGATTTGTTTGAATTATAACCTGTTAGCTTTCAGCTCTCACAGACACAACACGGTGCTGCGCTGGGTTCACGCTGGCTTGCATATTGGGGGGGAAGCGAGGAATTGGAGAGCCTTTCTCTTCCTCTGATAATAGCTAGCAGATGTGATATCGTTACCAGGTCAAGGATCTGAAAGCATCAAGCAGCAGGTAAAAAGCTGAGCTTGGATGGCACTTTAAAGCTGTAAAGGGGAGGATGTGGCAGGGGCTGAATCATCCTGTGCTCAGCAGCAGGTCCAAGTGCTGCTCTGCAAGATTTCATAAGCTGTGGTGGATTTAAGTAGTCCAGGTTTGGTGGTTTGTCCCCAGGAGCTATTTCTTTAGGTCTGTACTAAACCATTACTAATTTCTTCTTAAAATTCAAGTCTCTCCATGCTTTCTTTGTGTCTTTGAAGCTGTGTGTAGTCAGTTTGTTAGTGTCTTGTTCTGCAGGTGTGATGCCCCATTTTTCCCCATTTTTAGAAGGTCTTGCGCCACTAGAAAGACTTTCCTCCCCTCTAACCAGGTTTTGTCCATGATGCACACAATATTAAAACCTGGCTCTCCTGGGTTATTGGGAGGGAGGGTTATTTTTGCTAAAGTCCTTGCAGCAGCTTTTCAGGGTAGTTCAAAAAATCTGGGGCAGGTCAAACTGCAGATTATAGCTGTGTCCTTGTGCTTTGATCTAGTGGCTGAAAATCTGAAATAAGACATGATTCAGCTGTGGGTTTGGTGCCATTTCAGGCTCTGGGAGGAGGCAGAGTTCTTCCTATAGGTGTATCTTTTAAACAGGGTTTGCCTTGTGCACCCCTAGGTCTTGCTTTCTTCATCACGCCCCCAGTCTCCTCTGCCAGATGATTTTGATTGTGTTAGTGGATCCTTGTAGGGCTGCTATTTAGAGAAATGACTGCTTTGTCTTTGGCTAGTCATCTCACTTGAAGCAATAGGATTTAAAAGCCATGTTGCCATATTGGGTTCTGTACAGACATGCAGAAAAAGGCTTCCAAGGCTCTGGTTTAGTGTGGTCATCAAAGAGTAAGTGGTGGCTCCTAGAAGGAGGCTGGAGAACTGCAGGAGCTTTAAGAAGGGAACAGAGTGTGGCTACAGGATGTCAACAAAGAATAAAACAGCAAAAAGTACAGGAAAAAGCCTTGAGGAGCAGCTGTGGGTGAAAGAGGACTGAGCCTTGCTTGAACGGTGAGCAAGTTGCACCTTTGAGGACTTTGAAGGGGAGGAGATATGAGAGTGGGCCGGAAGGGAGGATATGGCAGCCAAGAACCGTGGCAGCTTCATCTTAACATGTAGGTGTGTGCTGGGGAGGAACAGCTCAGCCTAGGCCTTCTTTTCATGCTTCAGTGGTTGGCTGTTACATGCTTTAGTGGTGACTTCGTGGCAAAACCTCTTTCCCTTTCTTACCCATGTATTTTTCCCCACTGCTCCCCTCCGCTCCTGCAAGGTGCTCTCCAAGTTAACTTTAGGATAAGAGAAGGAAGGTCTATGTGTTTAACTTAATGGTTGATTAGTACATTCACCCTTGGTGAATGCCAAGCCAAGGGTTTTAAGTGCAGCCAAGAAAATGCTGTGGGGGTACAAGTGTGTGTATGTGTGTGTCAGGAGAGGCGATGAATGCCACAGAGAAATGCATTCCATTATTCTCTAGTTTGCTTTTCTCTTATGCTGATGGCACATTCCCTGGCAGCGTAGATGGCAAGCCCTTCTGTAAGGTCTTTGCCAATTCCAAGAGCACTTGTGAACTCTTATGCCTCTGTTATTTGCCATCCAAGGGACATGGGAAGAAAACCGCGACGCTTCCAGTGCGCTTGCTCTCTCCCACCTCCCCCCCTACATCTTCTTCCCCAGCTGATTTGACCAGGTCACTCCCTATCTTTGATTCTTTCCTCTTATTTAAAGACCTCCCGTGGCTGCATTGTCTGGAACAGCTCTGGCAGAGGCTTCAGAGCTGTACTTCCACCTAGCAAGAGAACGCGCTCTCATTAACAGCCTTCAAGGAGGGTGAATATTGCTGCTGCCTTCAAAGGAGAGACGGAGGTGCAGAGCAAACTCCTGGCCCTCAGTCAGATGGAGCTGTGCTGAAGATATCAGCGAGATCAAAACATCCGCTGGTGAGAACAGAAGTGATGCAGGTATTCCTCTGTGATGCAGGAGCTGGGGTGGCTTTGTGGTTCCTGGAGACAGGAGGCGAACTGGCTTTAACTGGCTTTTGTACCTATAAAAGTGCAGCAGCCACTTGGGCAAACGGCCCAACTCCTTGCTTAGCCTCTCAGGAGGCTTTTGGCACACATGCCGAACTCCGCCGGTGCTGTCAGCAGTGGCTCTGCTAGTTAGCTTAAAGTTAGCTTGGGGCTGCCTGTGCCATCTGCAGCTGTGCCGTCTGCAGAAGAGATGTACCCTGAGTTGCTGTCAAGTGAAAATGTGCTGAAGCTTGGGAGCCAAAACCTTCTTTTCAGCTGCTGTCTGAACACCTTTGCCAGGCGCTCAGTATCCTTTCTCAAAGCTGCACCTCGATGGATGGGCTCCAGATGGTTGGGTGGGAGCCTTGCCAAGCATGGAGGGCTACCAGCAGTATTATGGATGACTGTGGGCTTCACGCTGGGAAGCACATGAAGGTTTGTTGGCTTCTTATTTTAGGCCCCTGAAAGAACTCTCTCTGAACTACCTTTGACTTCTCTTTTAGGCTAATGAGTTCTTCTCTCTTTTCCAAAAAGTCTGAGGATAGTCCTAAACTATCCACAGCATCTATTTGTCTGATTTCCCCCTTCTCAAATATTGGATGAGTGCGGAGGGTGGAGGTGGGTTGGACTTCAGCCACCCTTTGGCTCCCACCATGAGTACACAGCTTTTTATCTTTTCGATGTGACCGTTAAGGAAGAATTAAAAGAAAAAAAAACCCAACTAAATTAAACCACAAACAACTGCATTATAATAATAATCAAAGCCTCATGAAAGCACACAAACGCCAGTAAACTGTTCTTTGAAACTCAAATCTTATCTCCCCCTGTCAACAGTAATTGTTGCCGAGTTCAAACCATGGACAAGCTTTCATTATGACTGGAGATCTGAGCCGTGGCTGGGCCAGGTTCATCTGTTGGGTGGTTTGTAGCAGGGTTGAATTTGGTCCAGTCTATTAAGGAGGGAGTTTCATCTGTAACTGCGCAATTCATTATATTTGTGGATTTAAAACTGACCTTTAATGTTTCTTGAGTGTCTTCTCCCAGGACCTAATCTGTGGAAGTCTTTTAAAGGTGGTCACTTTATTTCTTCTCATATAGTGTTGAAGACTACAACATGATAATATTGTGAGATCCGGAGAGCTTAGGAACCACTGATGCAGAGTCCTGTAATGTAAGAGCCTTTAAGTTTGCATTGGGAAGCAAATAGTCTGTCCTGTGAGGAAAGTCGTCCTTGTTTCTCAATTAATTAACCTACCAAGAGCAAAGACTGCTATTTTCTTCCTTTTGGACTGCTGCAGAATTGCTGTTGCCGCACGATCTGCGTGTTCAGGATCCCGGCTTTTCTGGCTGTAGTTTACACTGCTGCAGCTCATATTCTGCTGAAGGGGTGCTTGGAAGAGGTGGGCTGTTAAAAGGATGAACAATGAAAAAATAATAAACTATGTTACAGTATTAAAAATACATTAATGAAATGGGCATAATGAGTATTGGAAATAGTCTTATACCCCCTTGGGCTAGAAAATATAAATATACATATACTAAATGACAGTTCTCCCCTGCCCCCTACAGAGGCATATTTTCAGCTGGCTGGGTTAATTTGGGAGGGAGTATTTCCCATGCAAATAAGTTGAGATTCTGGTTCTGCTTGGGTAAATCACAGGAACTGTTCAGTGCCTCAACGTACACAACCTTGAAAGGGGGTTATTGGTGTTCCCTCCACCTCTGCTGTCTTCTGAGATCCTCAAGCACAAAAGGGGGCTGAGGAGATATTAGGAGAAAAGAAAACAAACTTATTTTCTCACTTTCAGCCATTTTTATGAGGTAAGACAGTTGCTTATATCAGTGCTGGAATCTATCCTGGCATTTGTGTTGTAGCTATCAAAGGGAAAAGGAGCTTGTTTTGGAAACAGTTGTGTGTTGTGTCCCATGCCCTCCCCCACCCCTGGAATTTTCATGGCATTTAGCAGAACTTTCCAATTTTTCTGTGCTAGCAAAAGTCATTAGTTCTTATCCAAACTCCTTTCCTGGAATTGCATAATAACTTTGGAAAGCATCTTGGAAAGCACTGATTGTACAACACTGAGCCTTCAGTGCTTTCCAGGTTCTCCTGATGCAAAGCAGTGGAGCCACAGATCTATGGGACGTGCAGCCACTGGCTGCCAATGCCTCAAAGGAATCTGTGCCCAGCAGAAAAGCTCAAAGTGCTGGAGGGCTGGGCATGCAGGATTCCTCCTTTGCTACAGAGGTGCTATTCATAGAATCATAGAATCACCAGGCTGGAAGAGACCCATCTGTTCATCGAGTCCAACCATTCCTATCAGACACTAAACCATGTCCCTCAGCACGTCTACCCGTACCTTAAACACCTCCAGGGAAGGTGAATCAACCCCCTCCCTGGGCAGCCTCTAACAGTGCCCAATGACCCTTTCTGTGAAAAACTTCCTCCTAATCTCTAGCCTAAATCTCCCCTGGCGGAGCTTGAGGCCATTCCCTCTTGTCCTGTCCCCTGTCACTTGGGAGAAGAGCCAAGCTNGCTGTCAACCAACACCCCCAGGTCCCTCTCCTCCTGGCAGCTTTCTAGAGAGACTTCTCCCAGTCTGTAGCTCTGCATAGGGTTGTTGTGCCCCAAGTGCAGGACCCGACATTTGGCCTTGTTAAACCTCATGTCATTGGACTCTGCCCAGCGATCCAGCCTGTTTAGATCCCTTTGTAGAGCATCACAGAATAACCTGGTTGGAAAAGACCCACCGGCTCATCGAATCCAACCATTCCTATCAAATACAAGGAACCCTCAAACACAGCTAATGGGATGTGTCCGGCTGTGACTTGACTTGGTGACTTAGCATTTCTCCTTCACCTATTCCCCCCGCTCACTTCTTTCCTGTGGCTTGTTTTCATTTCCTTGCTAAGTCAAGTGTGTCTAATGTCAGCATGAGGAATTTTTGCATGGTGCAGATAGGCCTGGGAGATGCGACTGAGATTGTATTTTGCAGATAACGTTGCTATGTACAGGTTGAGGGAGTAGGACAACAGAAAGGTCGTGGAGATGGGAGTTTGAGAAATGCTGTTGTGTACGTGGTGGGGAAACCTAGGAACAGAAAAATCATAGAATGGTTTGGGTTTGAGGGGACCTTAAAGATGATCCAGTTGCAGCAGTAGGTGAAATGAGGTTAAAACACTTGCGGATGGGTGAAATCCATGGGGATTTGTCTGACTTTCTGCTGTCAGAGAAGTGCAGGCGCCCAGTGCTTGTGTTCAGGCACCGGCCTCTGGCACTGTGGGATGTCACACGGTGTCCCTGGCCAGCGCAGAAGTGCAGGTGATAAGCAGGTGTCCCTTGCTGGTGCGTTGAAAGAAGAGTCAGCTCGCCTTGCAAGTACTTTCCCCAGAGACAGCTTCAGTCATTGCATTTCTGGGGCTTAGCCCATTCACTCCTGCTGTGAATTACAGAAACCAGACCTCCTCTTTTCGTATGGACTATATCCACTAGCAACCAGCTAGTGCTGGTATTAGATATCGGCTGGGAACCGAGTCAGGAAGCTTTGATTTTTTTTTCCCCTTTATTTCTAAATTTCCTCCACCTTGCCCTCCACACCCTGCTTAGTCTGTTTGGTTCATCGTCTAACACATGTCTCTGTATATGCCCTGGGAAGATGTGAGGCTGCTTGTTGCAGGGACCAGGCAGTGCCAGGCTATGGGAACTTTCCTGATCTGTCTTAATATGGGAAGTCTGAACTAAGCATCACTTCTAGGAAGCTGGAGAAAACATCTGCATAGCTCTGGAACAGTGATTTTTTTTGCAGCCTACTGCATTTCCATGCCTGAAAATGGGTAGATGTGCAATTTATTAGAAACAATGCTCAGAAAGCTGAGGGCTTCAGCCTTTAAATGTTTGATGTGTTTGTTTTTGTGGAAGAAATTCCATGTTTCTTCCATTAATGGATAGTGTTTACTTTAGCTCTGGCAGAAATCCGATGTTGAGTTTAAAGTTAAGTACATGTCCATTCATAGAAACCCTAAGTGTCTCTGTTTCCAGATCCCTTCACGGTACATTTAGGCTCCGTGTCTGTGTTGGAGACGTAAAACTCAGCAGCCTTAGCTCAGATCTCGCAGGAGGGGATCTAAACGTTAGTTTGACTTTTAGGTTGGGTTCAAGGCTGGTGCCAAGATGGTCTGTGAAAAGCCTGCTGTGTGGCCAGAGGAAGACTGTCCAGAGACAGCCTTGGTGAAGGAAAGTCTCAGAGCAAGGTGAAGACAGGTATCCAGCCCATTGGAAGCACAAGATAAGGTTTCACTTCTGGGGCTTGGTTCTTTTTGCTTTAAAGCAAACAAATCCTTGGTTTTGACTTTGCTCGTTTGTTTTTTCTTTTGCTGGAAATGCGTTGCTTTATCAAGCAGTGCCAGCAGCCTCTAAAAACTTGGTTTGCACCAGGACATTTGAGCAAATCCTTCTCCTTTTAAAGAATTTCCGTGTGTTGGATCCAGTCAGCTGGGGATGGATCCCTGGACCCTCTTACAGATTTTGCAATTGACTCACTCAATGTCACCAACATTATCCTGCAATACGTTATGTGCGGTGGCCATCAAATTACCCAGCACCAGTGGCACAAGGAAGCTGTTTCACAGGTATATTGGCTGGATCAGAACCACGCAGCATCTTGCAGGGTGAGGTATGTGTGCTGCTCTCCCTGGTCTCCACTTTATTAGCAGTCTCCGTGTTAGGAAGTTTAAAGGAGAGGTGGCACCTCTCTCTGGCACCAGCACTGTTTCTGTGCAAATCAATGTGACTGTGCGCCTCGCATCAAGAGTCATTAGCAGCTAATTATCCCCGTCTGATATCTGGTAAAGCCTTTGGACTCGCTTTTGATTTGTCTTCTCTTGAATAAGTGCTCTAAGGCTCTGCTTCTTGTCCAGAGGTGATTAGTTCCCAAGGATCTCAAGATGGGATAAGTTAATAGTAACTGTGAAAATCTGTCCTTCCTTTTTTTTTTTTCCTTTTGTAGCATTTGGTGCTGGATTAGAGTTGATGCATCATTTTGAGAAGAGAGGAAAGCAGTCTCTGCTGCAACAAGCAGATTTGTCTCTGTCATACCCTATTGCAGTATTCCAATGCTGGTATTTTATTAACTAGAACTGGTAATAATAAAACCAAATAATCATTGAATTGTTAAGGTTGGAAATGAACTCTAAGATCATCAGGTCCAATCATCAGTCTGACACCACTGTGCCTACTAAACTGTGTCCCAATCAGCCAAAATTTAACCCATCAAGGGGAAAAAAAACCCAAACAATGAAAAACTCTGGAAGATATTGACATCTCCCTACCCCTCCCAGCATTCAAAATGTAAAAAAACCTCCTGTGTATTACAGGCTTTGGAAAAATCCATTAGGAAATGAGCACTGCTGCTCTTAGATTGTGCAGGGACTTGCACCCAGATGTCATGGGTGATGGTCATGAGGATCTCTGCCCTCTGCTCTCTTTGTGGAAGCTTCTCTCCACCCATCCTCTCTGTCCTGGAATTGTGAGGCACATCCCTGCCTAAACAAATCAGATGTAACACCACACCTTCTTCCCGTGTTCTCTGCCAGGCAAAACCCACCCCATAGTGATGAGCATTAGCAATATCAAAGCTAACTCGCTAACTTCTCTCCAGCGTACCGTGTAATTGATTTCATCAAATAAAGTCTGGGTAATAAAGCTCTGGAAGCTAAGGGAAAGCTACAACTTAATTGCAGTTCAGCCAAGAATCAATTTCTCGCTTGCCTTCTTATTTTCTGACAATTTCTGCTTGTTGGTGAGAGCCAGAAAGGTTGGAGATTTTACAAAGGCTGATGTCCTATGTATCACTGGTGTTTCAGATCCAGGCTAAAAATGAAAGGACAATCTTGCAGATGCTTTCTGGATCAGCCACAGTAAGGAAATGTTGGGGTTAACATAGCTGTTTAGCAATGAAGAACTTTACCCCTACATTAAATTAAATATGTTTTGTATCTGTAAATTTTTGTTCTAATTCTTTATGTAGTTTCCCCTGCACACAGAGTTAGGGAAGAAAAGGATTAAAGTTGTCTTTTAAAAATTTTTTTAAAATGGTATCTCCATTTCAGAGACACAATAAAAATGTAAAGCACAAGTCAAAAGCTCAGCCCTCTTTCGCTGAGTGGAGATGTTTAGGAAATGTTTTAGATAAAACCCCTGCAGCAAAACCCTGCAGCCATTCAAGCCAATGACTGTTGAGCTTTGCTTTGTTTTCAGTTCAGAATAAATGCCATATCCAGGAGGGAAAAGGAGGGATAAGACCACATTTTCTGAGATTCCTAGATATCACAGATTCGTGGAATTGTTTGTGTTGGATGGGGCCTTAAAGCCCCATCCAGTTCTGACCCCCTGCTGTGGGCAGGGACACCTCCCATTGGACCAGGTTGCTGCAAGCCCCATCCAACCCTGCCCTTGAACACCTCCAGGGACGGGGCAGCCACACCTTCCCTGGGCAACCTGCGCCTCGCCACCCTATAGGGTAGCTGGAGGACCAATGGATGCTTTAGATGAACAGCAGTAGCATGGGCATTAATTGCCTGTGAAATAGATGGTGTGAGAGTCCAACCCATCCAACCTGTAGTTCTTTATCTGGATGGAACTGTTTGTGCTCAGAGTGCCTCCCTAGGAATGACTTGCATCTGTCCAGTGAGTACAATACCCCCTGTCAGCTGCAGTCTTNGCCTAAATCTCCCCTGGCAGAGCTTGAGGTCATTCCCTCTCATCCTGTCCCCTGTCACTTGGGAGAAGAGTCCAGCTCCCTCCTCTCTACAACCTCCTTTCAGGTAGTTACAGAGAGCAATGACTCAGCCTCCCTCAGCCTCCTCCAGGCTAAACACCCCCAGCTCTCTCAGCCCTTCCTCATAAAGTCTGTTCTCCAGCCCCTTCACCAGCCTTGTTGCTCTTCTCTGGACTCGCTGCAGAGCCTCAACATCCTTCTTGTGCTGAGGGGCCCAGAACTGAACACAGGATTCAAGGAGCGGTCTCACCAGTGCTGAGTACAGAGGGAGAATGTCAGGACGGGTGTCTCCTCTCCCTAATCTTGTCAGTCTTGGCATTTCAATGGGGGCTGAGTAAGAGGTGTCTGCTTAAATGGAAGCATCATCTTGATTCAGACAGTATATCTTGCTAGGGTTCCTATCCAGGTAGGTTGAATGTAACAGATGCAGCTGCCTGGGTTCAGTAAGGTGGGTTTGTTTTCTTTTTTTTCACAAAGCAGTTATGTCATTGCAGGCTTTTTATTTTGGGGACTGCCTGTGTTTGTTCTGCAAGCTGAGAGATTGTGCAGATCAGAGAGGTTCAAGAATGGAAGGAGCAGGAAAAATGAGAGCCCTATTCAGAGCCTTAAACTTCCCTTGTCCACCATCTGCCTCATTTACAAGCTGCCCTCCAGCCCACGTGTTGCAGAGCTGGGCTCTACCAGAGATACTTCTTTACTCGTTTTGCTTACACAGCTGGTTTTTAAGTACGTTCTTGAAAAACATACGTTCAGTACAAATATTATCCCTACACGTCCTCCCCCTGTTATTTCTCGTGTGCAGGATCAGCAGTTTGCAGTGCGCACGTTGAATCCCAGAAGACTCTAGAACTACCCCGAGAAACATCGCCTTAAAAAAAATCCTTTGCCAGGCTAGCTAAGAGGAAAATGCAAACAGTGGCTGAAAGGTCCTGCATCCCTGGGCTGAACAGTGTTCAGCCAAGTTGTAAAAAGGCAGTGGATCCCAAGAAAGGTTTTGGTCTGCATGGAGAAAAGGCCGGGTATGAGATGGCTGGCTCTGTGCAGCTCATTACGCTCCCGTTGCCGATTTCCGAATGAAGTCGTGTTGCTGAGAGAGACCAGGTTTGCTTTTACTAAAAACAGGGGTGGGGATTTTATTTTTTATGTATGAGGCGTGTAACTTTAGGTGGCCGGCTCTGTGCCTGGTCACCTCTGAGGTTTTTTTTTTTTTTTCACTGACATT
>WAAB01024032.1:26846-41214 GCA_013389865.1 Piaya cayana | reverse complement strand
GGAAATCATTACCACAGAAAAGAGTGAGTACTAAATGTCTATATGCATCCAAAATGTGAGTATAAAAAAAGTGGAATAAAAATATGTATGGATATATCCTTCAAAGAGTATTAAGCACATGGATAATATCTTTGGTTAAATCTGAGCTAGTTAGCACTAAACAATGGGTAAGGGGTGTTAGGGATGAATTATAACATGCCTGTCCCTGTTGTGTTCCAATGATAATAAAACTATATGAAGAAAATCAAGTCTTCAAATCTATACATAATAAACTCCTATGTAGAAACCCTATGCAAATCAACTAAATTTGAGATAGTTCTCGATCTTCTACTTTACTCTCCTAAGATGCTCTCATTCTTGTTCTATTTCCTGAAGTTGTCATTCTGATTCACCAGTCATTTTGGTTAATTGAAAAGGAATGATTGTCTTTGAAGGTGCTCTTCCTAGTGAGGTAAATAATGTTCTTCCATTTACCTTAATGTGCAGTTGCATTTTGTTAAAAGCATGTACTTAATTTTAATTATTTACCATTTTACACTAAAAAAAAGAAGAAGTAATGACATAAGTGATTATTTTCCTTACCTATAGGGACAATTGTCCCAAAGAAATTTAGGATTTAAGGCTCAGCAGCTGCCAACAGGATGGGAGTGTTTGGTATAATGAAGTTGATCTGTGCCTGTGACTGCTCTTCCTTCCATGCACACCTGCAGTAATGTCCTCTTCAGCCTTCCAGTGCAGCCGATTCGATGAAGAAGGAAAGATCAAACTATGATCCTGCAGTCCTCAAGGCTATATCTGAACCACTGGATCACTACCTAGCAATCAAGTTTGAAAGTGCCATCATGTTTCTCTTGAATTATTCAATGAAACAGACCTCATGCTATCTTCATGTGGCATCCGCTTTAGAAGAAACTTAAAATAACAGAGCTTTACAACTCCTGGTGGACACATATTTAGCTATGGCAAAGCTACCTCAGACAATTTTTGAACTATTTTTAATGAGATGAATGTTTTTAGACAATCAGTACACTGCACTGCACTGACACGGCTTTTTAATTTAACATCAGTTGTGCAAAACACAAATTTTGTTCAGCACTAGTAGCTCAAAACACAAATTTTTAGAATCACAGCCTGAGCTTTTCTATAAGTTACTGTGAATCTTTGAAGTTCACATGTGCATCCATTTTACTTCCAATGACTCCTTACAAATAATGACAGTAGTTGCTAATTCCCAGGTAACTTTCCCACAGTACAGTATTTACATGGTGTAGATTCACATCTAGAGTGTACCCAACAGAGATAGTCTGGTATTCTCCATCAACTTTCTATGAATCAGTGCCTTCAGATGTCTCAGCTACCCTGAGAGTATCCATTTGTGGTTAGATACCTTCTTTTCATAGAAACCAATGACTTTATTGTTCCTTGGGTTATACTTGGTGCTTCCTCAGCTAAGATGCTGTCCTTGTTACTCCACATGCTGGAACGAATTGAGAACACTAACATGTTCATTTATAGGACCTCATCTGAAAAGTGTTAATTGGAAGCAGAGGTATGGTAGCTTTTTCAGCTGCTCTAACCTAACTGCAAAACTATATTAAACTCAAATTCCCTGTAGCAACGGAGAACTTTTGAACTACGCAGTGGATAGGACTCAAAACTCCTGCAATGACTCATAAAACTCAAGGTCATACCAGTCAGTTCCAAGCAGAGTATGGAAAATGGATTTCTGTTGAGGAAGAGTAGGTAAATTAGCAAAATAATATTATTTTGGGTTTGGTGCCCATGCTTCCTGTAATAATGAGATTGTAACATTTAAATGCATTATCTCAACTAAAATCCATATCACTTTGGAGAAAGTTTCCGTCTCAGTTCTGTCTCATGCACCCTTTATTTGCAGTTGTGCTGCATGGTGATATTCATACCACAACAGAAGCTTTACATAACCAACACCAGAGAAATTACAAACACACGCAAGCCAGAAGGGCTTCTGACTGTAAATGGAACAACTTTCTTTACTGAGACATTTATGAGACATTCTATTTTATGCCCCATTTCTTTTTGGTCTGTTTTCAGAGAATCATAGAATAGTTTGGGTTGGAAGGAACCTTAAAGATCATCTATTTCCAACCCTTCTGCCATGTGCAGGGACACCTTCCACTAGATCAGGCTGCCCAGGGTCCCATCCAACCTGGCCTTGAACACCTCCAGGGATGGGGCATCCACACCTTCCCTTGGCAACCCATTCTAGTATTTCACCACTCTCATGGTGAAGAAATTCTTCCTTACCTCAAGGCTAAGATTACCCCTCTCCAGTTCATACCCATTCCTCCTCATCCCATCACCGTAAGCCTTTATGAATAGTCCCTCCCTAGCTTTTTTGTAGGCCCCTTTCAGGTACTGGAAGGTACTGGAAGTTCACTATAAGATGTCCTCGGAACCTTCTCTTCTCCAGGCTGAACAATACCACTTTCTCAGCCCTCAGATCATCTTTGTAGCCCTCCTCTGGACCCATGCCCATAGCTCCATATCCTTCTTAAGTTGAGGATTCCATAACTGCACATAGTACTCCAGATGAGGTCTCACAAGAGAGGAATAAAGGGTAAAAATCACTTCCTTCTATCTGCTGGCCACCTTTCTTTTGATGCAGTCGAGGATACTGTTGGTCTTCTGGGTTGCGAGTGCACGCTGCCGACTCATGTCGAGCTTCTCATCAACCAACATCCCCAAATTCTTCTCTGTAGGGGAGCTCTCAATCACATCAACATCATTGGTACTGAGATCAGGGATTGCGCTGACCCAGGTATAGGACCTTACACTTGGCTTTCTTGAACCTCGTGAGTTCTCACTGGGCCACTTCTCCAGCCTGTCCAGGTCCCTCTGGATGACATCCCATCCTTCTGGTGTGGCAACTACACCACACAGCTTGGTGTCATCTGCAAATTTGCTGAGGGTGCACTCAATCTCACTGTCAATATCATCGATTAAACAGCACTTGTCTCAGTATGGACCTCTGAGGGACAGCACTTGTCATGGATCTCCATCTAGACTTCGAGACATTGACCACTATTCTTTGAATATGACTATCCAAGCTGTTTCTTATCCACTGAGCCATCCACCGATCAAATCCATACCTCTCCAGTTTAGAGAGGAGGATGTTGTGGGGGACTGTGTCAAAGGTTTTACAAAGTCTAGGTAGATCACATCCTCCGGGTTACCCGTGTCCACTGCTGTGGTTACCCCATCACAGAAAGTCACTAAGTTGGTTATACAGGAAGTGAAGCCGTGCTGGCTGCAATTAATCACCTCCCTATCCTCCATGTGCTTTCGCAGAGCTTCTAGGAGGATCTATTCCATGATCTTCCCAGGCACAGAGGTGAGGCTGACAGGTCGGTTTTCTAAGCACAGGTTGCTTGAATTAAAACACGGCTATTTTTCCAAGCGGACTCATTACAGATCAGCTCTTTAATTACACCTACTAAAGAAGTAATGCATAATGATATCCTGAATTTGTCCCTAATTAAAAATACTGTATTTAGAGCTTACGTGATTCCCTTCTGCTGAAATCTCTAATCAGGAGATGAATAAGGCTCTGGAGCCTTAATTAATAATAGGACCAAGTGCTCTGTGACTGAAAATGCCAGGGTATTAAATTTCCTTAAGTCACCTGGTGCCCTCATCTAATAGAGATCCTGGCAATGTTACTTATGCAACAGTGCAGAATAATTGAGGCATGAAGTTACAGGTCTCGAATAAGACAAATGACACTAATTTTCCTGAAGACAAGTCTGAGGTGGATCTGGGAACCAATTTCATAAACAAGATACTTTTGTAATTACATTATTAAATTAAAAAATGGCTTTCCTGTAAATACTACCCATGAAATCTAATGTACAGGTAAGATATACTGAAATCCCAATGGCTCAAAGCACATAGGAGCTTGGGAAAGCACATAGACATAACTATATAAACAAAAACCACGCAGATATGACAGTCTTGAAATCAAGACGAATTTTGAAAGTAAAACATTATGCAAAGAAGAAAAAAGGTGTCAGATTCTTGTACGAAATGTACTGGCTTTTTATCACAAAGAAACAAACCAAACATGATCCAAAGCTCATGTATATGAGACATGTTTTCCTTAAGCTTGGTTAAGAACAGCTGGTGGCAGAACAGATTTACAGTTCTCAGAGGATGTGAACAATTCCTAGTAGCATGTTAGGAAGAAAATATCATCCTAAATACTTAGGTACAATCAACTTGAAGAGAACTGGGTTGTGGAATCATACTTTCTTGGGTATTTTATTGTACTTAACATAATGAGACCTCATTACTTCAATAGTGTAAAGGATGAAAGTGATAAGAAATAATTCCAAAACAGATCCCAAGTATCATAAAATTACATTGGGATCAGTGTCACAGCAGCAGTGTAGAGCCCAGCAGAATTAAGAACTGGAGAGTGGAGGCTGAGATTTTTTGGGGTTTTTTTTTGAACTGAGTTTTATTTAGGAACGTATACCGAAAGGGACATCTTCATTGGTGACCTGCCCTCTGCTATTGCCAGCTTGCCAGCTGGTCATGCTCCGCCTAAGCCCTAGTCAGATGGTCTCCCTTGAACAATCCAAATCCAGTTTTAGTAGAAATTTATTCATGGGCATGTTATAACTGATTTTTCTTATGATATTATTGTCTTAGAGATAAACAGTTCCTCTCAATCTTTATTTTGCTATGCTGCTGTGCAATAAAGAAATGTTCTTGGCTATCAGTGACTCTGCTGAAGTGCCAGGCACAGCAGCTCTGTTTTGGCACTTCACTCTCAAAAGTAAACAGGTGAATTTCCATGATAGAACTTTACCTGTGCACTGTCAATATTTCCATTATCCGAGCTAGCCCATAAAAAGCTACCTAGCATGTTTCAGTACTAAGGTGCAGATTGCATCACATAAATACCTGACTCCTCTCCCTATCACGTCAGGGACTCTGTTAAGCTCTGCTCTTGCCTGAACTCTCTTTTCTGTACAGAAAGATATACAATACTCTGAGGTCTACACAGTCTCTCATACAAGGACATCAGCCCTTTGTTAGCAGCAGAAATATCTTGCCTATCACATGCTGTGGACACATGCATGTTTTTTCATGATCTTGTATCTTAATAAATTATGCTCATCTTAGTGTGAACAAGCATTTTTATTTCTCACTTTTAGTCATTATACAGTGGAAAATATTAATCCCTAAGTGAATAACCTGGTACTTTATGTTAGGAGATGTATTTGCTGCTTCACCAAAGTGGATAAAACTATTCTTCCCCAGTGATGTCCGTTTCTTCCACTGAACTCCCAATACTTCCTGACTATGCATCAAGGTAAAAGAATATACTATGGAAATGCTAAATAAGATTATTCCTAGTTTGTACTGCTAACTCAAATCCAGCAGCTACCGATCATATCACAGGATGTCCCCTTAAATCAGTTCTGTACTCACTTTTAAATGTCTTCTGTAATCTCTAGCTGTTTCAAATTAAGTATTCACTTTCCACGCGATAATATATCAAAGAGCTGACTGATTTTACATGCATCCCATCAGCTTAATTTCCTTATCTGAAAACTCTTTAATGTTATCATAAAAATAAATATTTTTTTTGTAGCTGACTTAGCAATCGGGTGTTGGTCTCTAAAAGTAGATTACATAGAAAAATACAGATATACCAGCACATAATTTTGACCTACAGTTTGCAGAGATAATCCAAGATGGAATGGTATGTGAATTAAAAGCTTCTCGTTTCCACACCAGAAGTGGCTGCATATAATTTGCAAGGGGTTCAGTCCTTACACATACAATCTGAATACGATCCTTGAGAAGAGAGACGAGTGGAAAATTATAGTGAAAGTAGTTGTACCCAAATAAAAAGATCCCCTGTGACTCCATCTGCAGAAAATAAAGTGTTATTGAAAAATAAAATTCTTTTTTTTTTGGTGGTGGTGGTATTGCAGTGTAATAATTCTCATGTTGTTTTGGCTTAGGTGGAATTTTATTTGAGATACATGTTTTAAAGACCGTGGATTTGTAGAAGCCTCATAAAATGCATAATATAATGTGCACTTATAATAAATATTGTTAATCACGCTTATGGTAGTACTTACAGGCCAGGAAAAAAGGGGTCTGGAATAGCAGGTGCTGTGAAAATACTGCCGGTCCTTTACTAAAGAATGGTTGCTGGAGCGTTTATGATGAAATAAGTGAAATGAGCAGAGTGAGAAAGGTCAGCCTGGTGCATAGAGCAACAAAGTGGACCATCATTTCCTTTCCCAGTACTGCTGGACATAATAACACCACGTTGGAGAATAAACCAAGCACTGAGGATCCCTTTGCTGCACTCTGCATAGTGCCAGGCAGACCTCAGACCTGAGAATCATAGAATCATAGAATCACCAGGTTGGAAGAGACCCATCGGATCATTGAATCCAACCATTCCTATCAAACACTAAACCATGTCCCTCAGGATCTCGTCTACCCATGCCTTAAACACCTCCAGGGAAGGCAAATCAAGGTGGGTTATGTGGACCCACCTCTCATAACACACCCAGACTTTTTCTGCCATCCCTCACTGGTAGGCCGCTAAGGCTCTGGCAGGCACTTACGAGCTGTCCTGTCTACCCAGGCAAGAAATCAAAGAGGAACTTCATAAAAGTTTTTCCCAGACCTTGCTAATATTTTTTAATAAGAAGTGATTTTTTTTATGAGAGCAAATTCATTTGCGTTTCTTCATTTATATTTTCATTGTGAAGCTTAAATCAATGCCAGATTAAAGGCTGAAAATATTCCATTCAAGTTATTACATTTATTCTTTCTCTTTTTTTGATGCTGTCAGCTTAAATACATAGACCAGTGAGGAATTTGGCTGGTTTTTAAGACATTAACGTGCGTGGAAAGTGCGGTAATACTGCGAATGGATATGATGAAAAATTAACAGCAGAAGCACTCTTGCAAAAAACCCCAAACCCCAAACCGACAACTAAAATCCAAAACAGACTAGGTTGACTTGTGAGGAAAAGAAATTCTATCAAAACAACCTCTGATCTTCATCTCAAAAAAAAGACGCACCACTGCTTAGAAGCAAGATCTCCTTAATTATGATAGCCTGGGCTAAATTCTTCATTTTAGGCAGGGAAAAAAGTACTGATGGCTTCAGACAGAGCACCACTTATTAGGAACTACATCTAGATATGAAGATGTGAATCCACAACAGTACGAACCATGGACAAGCAAGAAATGAGAAGAACCAGAGAGAGGTTTTCTCCACTACCTCCATTATTTAGGTTGAGATTGGCTACTTTATCTTATAGATGCTCCTGTTTCTGAGCTTGGTGTTGTTCTTTGATTCAGCCAGACCTTGTTGACTGAACTGTGTTGGCCCTGAATGATATTTCTATTCCTGAATTACTGGCATTATTTCTTCAGAGAAGAGTGGTGTGAGGTAGGGATACAAAGATGAGTGAGCTTTTATGCACCAGAGAAAATGCTGTGCTGCTTCTCTTAGGCAAATTTTCTCGAGTATTGTAGGATGCAGACATTTCCTTAACAGGATTATTAAAGTTACTTAAGCCTCCTTATATTTAAAACTGTAGCTCCCAAATCCCAAACCTCACAAATATGTATGTCCCTTTAAGACAAGGCTTTGGCATCACCCAGACAGTATTTCACATCTTTCTTACTTCCAGTTTACAACACTGCCTTTATCTTTTGTTTTCACAGGAGATGCCAGGTCTCAAGACATCAAGGGAGCAAGCACTTAGCTTAGCCATGGATTTCAGTCAAAAAGCAAACGGTCAGTGGACCATCATCCCTCAAAGGAGCTAGGATGAAGTGTGGGTGGCTAAAACTTTTCTCAGCAGCAGTGCAGGATGGCATTTTGTCTAACTTAGATCCGATCATATTTTACTGTAAGATTCCTGAGACCTCATTAGACCAAAACAAACATCAATTAAAATTCCATTACTAATGTTTTTCTGCTTCCAAAAAAAAAAAAAAAGGGAGAAATCACTCCGATTTTGTTTGATTTTAGCTTTCTATGTCAATTAAGTCTAAACAGAATTCTCTATATTTTTTTTCTATATAATGTGTCATCTTGTCACACCTCCCCCAGAGAGATCACAGTGTAATTAAAGAACAAACATGATGAACCAGAGAAGTTGTATCTTCACCTTGCACAGAAATATTCAGACAGACAGAGGAAAAGAACATTTCCTAAGATCCACTGGACATATGTGGTATCTTTTAGACACTGAAAATGAATTTCTAGTGTACAAATATCCAACTCTGCCTCCAAAGAAATATTGTATATATATTCTGAAAGAACAGAAAAATTCTTCTTTCCTTCAGGAAGAACAGAATTTGAACATTCCAGGATCTGGTAGAGATAAGACAGAATAAGACATTTGTAATGTAAAATCTGTCTATTTTAATATAATTTTATATTAATCATTTAAAATAATAATAATCTCTCCATAATGGGATTTTCCATAAAGAATACGCATGTATTGGAGAAACTAATCCATTTATTTCTAATCTTAAATTCCCCAATGCATTAATTCCTTCTGATTATTTTTTTCCCCTCTCCATTTTGTAATACTGAACATAGTCCTGTCAGGAATGTTTTAACGCCCTGCTTAGTTGCTTCCCTGACTTCTGGATGAGAACTTCACAAAACTCTTCGCTTATAAATTCCTCGTCTTCCCTGAAGATACAGTGCAGATAATGTCAACAAAAGACTCTCTATGTGTTCAGTGAACTAGAATACAAGCTTTTGTACCTTAAAAATACTCTTATTGAAGCATAAACTCCTAGATGACTACAGAAAGTTGAGTAAATTGAGAGAGACTGTCAGTTCTTTGGGGGATTTGCTTTCAGTACTTCTGAGTTTTACTGGAAACACAGGGTTGTGATTAGCAGACCACAACAACACATTTAAGGTTAGAAGATTTCCTTTGAATTTTAGCCACTCTGAAAGACTAGAAAGCAGTTGGAAGCCGCACAAATGAGGTTTTGCTCTGCTTTGCATTTTAGCATGAAATCCTGTATCTGGCATAAAAAATGGCAGCAGCTGAAGTTCCAATGAACAATACCCTCCCTTCCTTCCNTTCCCTCCCTTCCCTCCCTCCTTTCCTTCCTGACCTGAGCATAATTTATACTCAATGGCAAGATAGTGAACATCGGAATTCGGGTTATGAACCTTCTGATCCTACCACAGGTGCTTGTATTTGGTTAGAAAACCTCCATCTGAAACGTCAGTGACTTTAATAAGAACTTAAACACCTACAGGTACCAAGTAGGGACACTGTAGACACCTAAAGTTAGGTGAGTTATGTCCTATTCACAATGATTTTTCTGAAGACTGATACAGCATATGGTAGGTGAGAGCTGTCCTGCCAAAGCTGTTTTTGTGACCCTTCTAGACTGTGGACATCTTCCCGTGGACGGAAAAGCACTTATGTTATCCTGCCCTGCAATCATTTAACTCCTGCCCAGCCTAACTCCTAAAAAAGCGGTGAGGAAGAGTAAATGTGTGTGTTATGTACCCTGGAGACCATGAAAGCAGCATCTTTCCATGCAAAGCAGAGTAAGACTCTGCCAACTGCCTGATATCAAATGGTTACTGAGTAGTGGAAAGAAGTTATGAATATGTGACAGAGAGTGGCTGCTCTCCTCACTGAGTAATCTGAAATATGCAACTTTGCTTGCAGAATGTTGTGTTTCCATCCCCGCTTGCCAATTACTGAGTTAAGTGGTGCATGGAGCCTTTTAAAGACTAGAATTATTTTCTAAAGAGTAAGAGAATGTGAATCAAAACTGCTCATTACATATTCTCCTAACTTGGATGGTGTCCTCCACAGTAGGCTGCAGCTACTAGTTATTACACTTTGTTAGCAACAAGAATGAAAGGCTTTGAGCCAAAATCTGGAAATATTCAACAAGCAATTATAAAACCCCATTAGGAAATGGCTGCTAGTTGATTCTGCTTATTATAGCAACTTGTAATAACAACAATGTATTTCTAAAGTCAATTTGGGCACCTTACGCCTGATGATGATATTTAAAAACACATTTTGGAATTTTCCAGGATGCCTTTCTCTCTTGGATGTGGGCATAGAAAATCATCTTGAATTAAGATCCTTATGTTCACTTTATCTCTATTATAGATGTATGGAGAGGCTTAATTCTACCAAAATAGAATCAATAAATCTATCTATCTATCTATCTATCTATCTATCTATCTATCTATCTATCTATCTATCTATCTTTTTTATCTTTTCTATCTTTTCTATCTCTCTGATTCTCTATTCTAAACCTGTATCAAGAAGAAGTAGGGAAAAAAATCCTGCATTAGACAGGATTTTGGGAAAAACACAGTTTCACTTACACTGAACAGAGGAGTTGCTGATCTATTATTGATCATGACAGAGAGAGCAGAAGTATAACACAGTAGTTCTGCTATAGACTGCTTATTGACTTACTGGCTTAAAGCTGCAGTATTAAAACAAGCCTGCAAACACACAGTCCTAAAAAGAATTAAGTAATCTGATATAAATTCCAAGCTAGAGGAAACAGGCAATACCTCCCACAGACTTCAAAGGCTGTTTCGCCTTCCTGCATTAGACATACTTTTTCATCTCTGTGATATCTACTTATTCCTGTCTCATCTCCTCTGTAGCTTCAGTCAAGATCCAACAACAGAAAATGAGCGTATTAAATACATGTCAGTTATCCTGAGTGTTCCTGAGACACGTTTGAGGTAGAGTAGTAGACATGTTCTCCTTTAAGATGAGAAATATGACAGGATAATGAAGTATTTCTCTGTCCATTAGGCCTCCCTCTCCCTTCTTAATAGCCAGCCACGGATGAAAGCTACTCTGTTGAGCTGTTTCTAGTCCTTAAGGGACAAGAATTTATGGCAAAAGACAAACATATGTTTTTGTACATAAATGTTTGATAGGATTGTGAGAAGTTCTTGTGGGGAGTAGATGGAAGAAACAGCACTGCAAAGATCAGCTTGCAGAGATGGGCCTGATGAACAGAAATGGAGAAATTAAAATAGACATGGCCACCGTTTTCTGTTCTGTTAGTTTGGAGTTTTGTAGTTGTTGTTGTCTTTTCCCCAACAGCTTTAACCAGGTGGCCCCTAAGGAGACATGGGGCTCACGGTTTCATGATTTACCTTGTCTACAGCACCTGATGCATGTTCAACTAAAAATACCAGCATAGCCCACAGATAAAACCAGCCTATCTCCCCAGAAGCAGAACCTTAACATTTGCCTTGATTTGTGATCTCCCTCTAAGAGTGTTTCCCTTTAAGACTTTTCTTGCCTGTGGGTCTAAAATAGCAGACCCTTTCAAGGAACAAACAAGACTAAGTTAAGTAATGTCTGGGGTAAAAATATGACAGCTTGAGTCATGATCCCAGTTCATGTAAAACTCCTAGTAAAATCCTGTGAAGTGTTGCCTCAAATGTCGAGTGCCTTGGCACATTGGCTTCACATTCAGTTGTTAAAGCTGTGGCTTTATAGGCTGCTGGATTTAAATTTGATCCCATGTCTCATTAGCTTCAAGTTAATGAGCATAATTGAAGGTCTTGGGAAACTTATTTACACTGCATTACTTGTAATTGGTCATAAATCCCTTGAAAAGGGACATCTGTTCCATATGCCCGGTGGGAATCAGAAAGAAACATACTTTATATGTAGGTAAATCACAGTATATTAATAGACCTTGAGAAAGAGCTGGCTGTTGAAGGATGGAGTTGAAGGAAAAAGTAGGCTGGTGAGATACAATGAGATCTTAACTGCGAAAGCTTAGAAATCATCGCTAATTACTGCTTCATGTGCTCAGTGCTGCACAGAGATCTCCCTCTGCTGCAGCCCTTTAAGATCTGTTATAAGCATGACAGGGCAGCTCTGAAACGGAACAGGTGCTGACTGCAGTCCCCAACAAGTACCTTATCACCCAGGCAGTGCAAATAAAGTGCTGGTTTTGCAGGACAACTGGGTTGAGGTTGGAGTTATGCCTGAGAAGTAGGGAAAGATACAATTGCATTGTCATTTTCCCTCTGGCATGAACTGCAGATCCCCTGGGTCTGGTCCTGTCTACAGGATAGCCTGTAGAATCATAGGATCATAAAATCATGGAATGATCTGGTTTGGAAAGGTCCTTAAAGATCATCTAGTTCCATCCCCCCTGCCATGGGCAGTAGCACATCCCACTGGATCAGGCTGCTCAAAGCTTCATCCAGCCTGACCTCGAAGACCTCCAGGGATGAGACATCCATGACTTCTTGGGACAACCTTTTCCAGTGCCTCACCATTCTCACAGAGAAAAAAATTCTTCCTAAATCTCCTCTCCTACAGCTTAAAACCATTACCCCTCATCCTATAATTGTTCTCCCTGAAAAAGAGCTACTCCTGAGCTTTCCCATAGGCCCACTTTAAGTATTGGTTGTACAGATATTCCATATATTGAAAGCATATAGATTTTTGAGACAAACAGATAAGAGGATTTAAATCCATACCAGCACGACCAAACTAGACGGCTCTCCCCAAGAGGCCCAGACCTTTCCCCTCTTCAGTGCCAAAAGTCTTCTGGCACTATCTGACACCTGAGGCCTAGAAATGTCCCACATCCCATGTTGCTATGAAAACGAGAGACTGCTCCACAGTTAAGGGTCAACCTTCAAGCTATGGAAACTACTCTTACTACAAATTCTAATATTTTCATACTCTCACTGCTCCAAGACCCATCCAATTATCCACATGAGCCCATCACCATCACTTCCCAGTGTTAACCCACATTCTTTGTCAGAAATGTCCTCTTTTCCACCAAAGAACGGAGAAGGTCTCCTCTGTTAGACTTAGACAAACAGCTTGTTGAAACACCTCCATTCAAGATTTAGTGCTTTGTGTAGCAAATTCAATTTTGGTTCTTGTTTTATTATGTTGTTTTGATTGGATTTTTAATTTTCTTAAATATGTGTTTCCAGGCCCTTCAATCTCTAAATTGTCTATAAGGGCATCCGCCACCCAGAATGATAAGAATAAATGATCATTACACAAACATCTTTCTGGAGCCATTTACCATCGTCAGGGAAACATCCTTCAGTACGTGAAAAACCAACAATGAGCTTTTACTGTCTTGCTCTGTGGCAATACATCCTTATACACTCTGAAATATATATATATATATGAAGGTTTAATATTCTCCATCTGTTAACACTCCAGAGCTGGAACAGGAGGCATCTATACTTCATATTGAAAGAGTAACAAACACACAAAAAGACAAAGTACCAAAAAAATATAAACACCCCCCCAACCAAAATACGAAAAAATGAAAAAAAAAAAAATCCAAAACCAACCCTCAGCATCTAAAAAATCCCCACGTCACCCAAAGGGGATCCTATGACTAAATGTGTGTTATACTCATGAAAGCCAAAGGCAAAGGACTATTAGTGTACACTTGAGAACACTTAGAGAAGCCCTTAGGGAAATGCTCTAGCATTACTGCCAAAGTAAGAGACAAAGAAACTATGTCTCTGAATACCTTGAAGGGCTGAAAATATGTTTAATAAATGAGTTCTTTCCAGAGGTCAAATATTAACGATTTGTGTGTGTGCTTTCTGTTGAAATTTCATTTTCTCTGTTCCAGTGTGGACAGGGAAAAATATCAAGAGGCGAAACTTTGATTAAAATAAATGAATCAACACAGAGCTACGTGCCCGGGAAAAGCTAACGCATGAGATTATACAGTGAGACAGCTGCAATATTAATAAGGTAAAGAGGAGAAAAATAAGTGATAGAAACTTCACAGGCTGATCTTATTTGGCTTGATTGTTTCTGCATTATCTCTAGCAAAGAAGCCAGGAGAACTGGACAGGGGATGATGTGTATTGTTTTGGATATTCTTATTTGCTGTTTCTCTGGTATGATTCAGCAGAGAGAGAGTGGGGAAAAAAAATCAAAGAAGAACTAATCCTTGAGAGACAAGTATATAAGAACAGACAGTTAAAGTGAGGTCGTGCAGAAAAAGTTGAAGGCAGTGACACTTTCTGTGAAAATTTTTTTCCTAATGTAAGCCTGAACCTCCCCTGGTGGAGCTTGAAGCCATTACCTCTCGTCCTGTCCCCTGTCACTTGGAAGAAGAGGCCATTACCCTTCTCTTATAACCTCCTTTCAGGTAGTTGTAGAGAGCAATGAGGTCCCCTCTCAGCCTCTTCTTCTCCAGCCTAAACAACCCCAGCTCTCTCAGCCATTCCTCATATGACCTGTTCTCCAGCCCCTTCACCAGCTTCGTTGCTCTTCTCTGGACTCACTCCAGAGCCTCAACATCC
>WAAB01024032.1:10732-26117 GCA_013389865.1 Piaya cayana | reverse complement strand
ACCTGCTCCATGACTTTCCCTGGCACTGAGGTCAGACTGACAGGCCTGTAGTTCCCTGGATCCTCCCTGTGACCCTTCTTGTAGATGGGCACAACATCAGCCAGCCTCCAGTCCAGTGGAACTTCCCCAGTCTTCCAGGACTGTTGGAAGATGATGGAAAGATGACAGAAAGGTTGTAGAAAAGGAGAGAGAGAGATATTGCCTTTCCTAGAACCTTAGAATCAAAGAATGGTTTGGATTGAAAGAGATGAACTTCCATTCATTCACCCGTTTCCAATGCCCCTACCACATGTAGGGACACCTTCCACCGGATCAGGTTGTTTATAGCCACATCCAACCTGGCTTTTGAAACAGGGCATCCATGATTCGTCTGGGCAAACTCTGCCAGTGCCTCACCACCCTCACTGGAAAAAAAAGATGTTCCTAATATATGATATGAATCTCCCCTCCTTCAGCTTAAAACTATCACCCCTCATCCTATCACTGCATTCACTGATAAAGAGCCCCTCTCAGCTTTCTTGTAGGCCCCCTTTAAGTACTGGAAGGCTGCTGTAAGATCTCCCCAGAACCTTCTCTTCTGTAGGCTGAAAAATCCCAGCTTTCTCAGCCTGCCCTCGTACAGAAGGTACTCAAGACCTCTGGCCATCTTCATGGCCTCCTCTGGACTAACTCCATGGAACAGATCCATGTTGTTCCAGCGCTGAGGACTCCAGAGCTGGATGCAGGACTCTGAGTGGACTTTACACAGCTCTTCTCAAGGAATCGTTGTCCTTTGTGGTGCCAGTTATGTCCATTCTAAGTTGTGACTGCAAGATTTGTGGTCACAGAGAGCTGACTGGCAAGGTTTCCTCGTACGCTTGACGCTGCTCAGCAGTTTGTAATAATGAAATTCATTAGCACTATATGCTCTGCTGGAAATACTTCCAAAGGTTTAATCGGAGCTGCACAAATGACTATTTACTTAGGTAGCACTTCATTAGCTGCTCCTGCCCTGCTGTGTAATATGTTACAATTTACTAGCTGGTGTGGCCAGCATCACACTCAAACTGGCTGTCTTGTTCATTGTACCACACTGCTACTGATCAGCTAAAGGGGACCTTGTTTCAAAGCTGAAAAAATACCACACCTGTCTAAAAAAATAATCCTAAAAGTATGCAACTTTTCATTTTCCAGACACAAAATAGCTGCCTAAATTTTAATATGTTTAATGTTATAATTATAATAGATACAAATATACACATATATACCTATATACATGTATAAAAATTAGCACCTTTCTTTTTTTTGTCTATTTCCTTCATGGAGATTCCTCTTGACAGCACCAAGATCTCAGATGATGAGAGCAAGGGGAAACAACAGGTCAGGCAAAATGCTCTCTGGGTCTGAGACCCAGATCTTGGTCTGGTGCTGTTAGGGACCCAGATGTGTTCAATGTTTAGGAGAACCTGCCTAGGTCACGACATTCCAGTGTTTCTCTATGTTCTTCTACCTCGTGGCAGCTCAGCTTTGAGGGATGCCAGTTTCAGCCATCACAGCTGCAATCACACTGCAGTCACTCTACAATACACATCAAGCTGCTTTTTACCAACGTGTTAACAATGAATGTCAAACCATACATGTTTTACTTCTCTGTTGAAATGCAGTTGCCGCTGGGGGAGGGTGTGCGTGTGTGAAGCTAATATTGCATGGCCCCAGTCTTAGAAGCAAGCATGTTTCTTGTCATTTGAATTTCAAGGCAAAGGGCAAGAATGTGGGGCCTCTACATGAAGATTTGGGTCAAGACAAGTAGAAACTCTAAATCTTGCAAATTGTTTTCTGTGGGATTTCTAATACCTAATAAAAGTCTTCTAAAATACTGAAATATGAAGAAACAATCATGGCCTTTGTTATGAATTAAACCTATGAACTACATGTGTAAATTTTTAGCTGATGACAATGTAGCACAGAAGTCTTCCTTGCCTTCAATCCACAGGCAGACCCATCCTGTAGTGGCAGAGTTCTGGTGGACAGAGAGGTACTAGACCTGGAATCCTCATAGGCTGCCTCGTCAGGAGGGCCCGTGGGTAAAGTCTACTTGCTCCAGCAATTCATAGAGCCATTAACCTTTACATGAGGGCAGGCTGAAGGAGGGCTGTGAAATCCTGCTGTGCGTTGAGTGATTTTCCCCACAGCAGCAGCTAATCACCCCAGCTTCAGACATAACTACTCAAGCATAGAATTCAAACATATCCTGAGGGTCTTCCTTCCCAAAAGCAATTTTGCTTTACACTCATTAGTTGGATGAGAGGAGACCACTGGACAGCTGCAACCCATCACAAAACTCTTCAGGCTGCTTTGCTTAGTTTTGAAGACCTGTCTTTCTTTACTAATTACACAGTACCTTTCACACTGCCTCCGAGTGTAGCGTAGACTCTGACATCCCACACAGAATCATGGAATGGGTTGGGTTTGAAGGGATCTTAAAGATCACCAATTTCCAACTCCCCTGCAATATGCAGGGACACCTTCCACTAGATCAGCTTGCTCAAAGCCCTGTCCAACCTGGCCTTGAACACCTCCAGGGATGGAGTATCTGCAGCTTCCCTGGGCAGCCTGTTTCAGTGCGTCTCTACCCTCATAGTGAAAAAACTCTTCCTAATATCTAATATAAATCTTCCTTCTTTCAGCTTAAAACTGTCACCCTTCATCCTATCCCTGCAATCCATGATAAAGAGCTGCTCCACAGCTTTCCAATAGGCTTCTTTTAAGTATTGGAAGGCTGCCCTAAGGTCTCCCTGGAGCCTCCTTTTCTCCAGGCAGAATTAGCCTAACTTTCTCAGTCTTTTTTTCATAGGAGAGCCTGTTCTTGTGTGGGAGGTGTTCCAGCCCTCTGAATATGTTTGTGTCCATCCTCTGCACTCACTTTTAACAGACCCACATCCTTCCTGTGCTGAGGACTGAAGAGCAGGATGCAGGACTCTAAGGAAAGACTCACAAGAGCAGAGTAGAGGGTCAGAATCACTTCTCTCACCCTGCTAATCACACTTTTTCTGTTGCAGCCCAGGATATGGTTGGCTTTCTGGGCTGCAAGAGCACATTGCTGGCTTGTCTTGAGCTTCTCATCCAACAACTCCCACAAGTCCTGCTCTTCAGAGCTACTCTCAAAACTGTCACAGAAAGCTAAACCCTACCCTGAAAAATGCATGGAACTGGGAAGATCTGGAGTGGTACATTCAAAACCCCAAAGCAGGAAAACGGTCAAGTATTTTTAAAAGCTGTAGGAAGATTGTTCTTATTAGTATCTTTTAAATTCATACTACATTGTTCTCAAAGTTCCCCCAAATTGGGCACCATGGAGGATGTTGTTTTCAAGCAGAAGTAATCAAAACATAAAGCAATATTATTTTTTTTTAAAAAAAATCCAGTGCTAAAAAATGATGCAGCTATGGCTGAGATGAAGAGTATCAGGGAAGTCTGTCAGTGTTATTTTGTACAGCCCTGTGCCCTGTTCAATGTCTTTATCAATGACCTGAATGAGGGGGTCAAACATACCCTAGAGTAAGTTTGCAGATGACACTAAGCTGGGGAGAAGTGTCGATCTGCTGGATGGTAGAGAGGCTCTGCAAAGGGATCTGAACAGGTTGGACCACTGGTCTGAGACCAATGGCATGAGGTTTAAAACGGTCAAATGCCGGGTCCTACACTTGGGGCACAACAACCCTATGAAGAGCTACAGACTGGGTGAGGTCTGTTTGGAGAGCTGCCAGGAGGAGAGGGACCTGGGGGTGTTGGTCAACAGCCAACTGAACATGAGCCAGCAGTGTGCCCAGGTGGCCAAGAAGGCCAATGGCATCTTGGCTTGTATCAGAAACGGTGTGAGCAGCAGGTCCAGGGAGGTTATTCTCCANGAGGTTCAGGCTGGACATTAGGAAAAAAATTTTCACAGAAAGTGTCATTGGGCATTGGAACAGGCTACCCATGGAGGTGGTTGATTCACCTTCCCTGGAGGTGTTTAAGGCACAGGTGGACGAGGTGCTAAGGGGCATGGTTTAGTGTTTGATAGGAATGGTTGGACTCAGTGATCCTGGAGGTCTTTTCCAACCTAGTGATTCTGTGATTTTCTGTGTTTGTGACGTAAAATTCCAGAAAATCCTACATGGCCACTGCATCATGCTGTAAAGTTATGTCACCAACCTAGATTACCCCTGTGCACAATAAAGCAGAATACTCCCAGTTCAGGCTACTGACTTAAGCAATACTGAACCACAACAGAGAGAAATCTGGGATGCAGACACAGAAGATACAGAGTGCATGCAAAATGCGTGTAACCAACTAAATAATTTCTCTCCACCTGTGGCCAGACCAGTACAATCCTAGGCAGGAAAGCAGCGATTACCAGTTTCAGCCCAGAGAATCACCGAAGCTGCCACAGATCATATACCATCTCTCATTGGGTTCACAGGGATCTTTATAGCTCACGTCTGCCTCAATACTGCAAAATATCAAAGGGTTAAGCAATATAACAAAGTGGGGTATCCCACTTGTTGAAAGAATTTCTACATCTGATAAGTCATTCTCTTATCCCCCCACTTTAATCATCTTACAAATGTATTTCCCAAGATTCCTCACTCAGCACTGCTACATGCACAGTCTTTTATGCAAATTATTTTGTTTATTTTTATGATGTATGCAAATGAAGTCTTTACTTTGAACATTCTTTATGGCGCTATAAATATAAGAATAGATCCTGAATTAGCCCTTTTCATTGTCAGAGTGGCACTAAAACTTGCTGAGGGATTCAGAGGCTTAAATGTGTAAGCAGTTGGGTATAAAACAACTTTTATATCTTGTAAAAATTATAAGGGTCTGAGCTGACGTATTTGTGCATTAAAACAAGATCTCAAAGAAGTTAGGAAAACTGCATGTTTTTCAGAGCTAAATAAAGATTAAGACAAGAAATCAGTGACTGAAGCAACCTGTGGTTTAACAACATCTTTCCTTCTTGCCTTGCATTTTCTATATTAACTGGGAACTTCCAGTGGTAGGTAAAGATGGCAATTACTTATTTCAGCAGAAACTGGATAAACTGGCTGTTGTTGTACCATTTTTGTTCTGCCTTATGCACTCTATTTGCTGTATTTTCATATGCTTAGCTTGTACTAAACAGCCCACACTGCTCTAAAAATAGGTTCTTGGCAAATACATCATCAGATACCTTCCATTTTTATATAATGGGGACAAAAGGAGGTGCTAAGGTAGACAGGAGTCAGAAATAGGGAAGAAGGAGATGAAATAGGAGCATAGGAGGTAGGATCAGAGGCCAAGGACTGCCTGGGAAGGGGAGCTCTGGGGTAAAAATATGCTTGACTTTGCCTTTAATTAAGTGTAAGTCAGGCTGCTACTGAAACACATTCCCTACCCTCCACTTAATCTGACTGTCCTCTTCATGGAAAGATGGTAATTAAACCCCAGCTTCAGCCTTCAGAGAAGGATATAAATTCCTGCAGCTGGGATAGTGGAGTACAAAGACAGAAGTACTGATGAAAAAACTTCCAAGTCACAGTATCAGATGAATAAGTCACATTTTCTTTCCAGCAGATATTACAGACTTCACAATAATTTTTTAGATGAATGGAGTAAAAAGGGTGAAGGAGATCCTAGCAGTTTCACAGCGACATTTTTCATGGTTAAAAAAAAAAAAAATCTTTAAATGTATAGATACAGACAACTATTTCCTTTAGCTATACTCACAGTTGAATGTAGAAACATAAAGATTATTTCATTCAAAATTTCCTCTCCATTCATGGACTCACAAGAACAATGTTGATGGATATTTTCATAATATAAGCATTCTTAAATGGACTAGAAACAAGAAATGTAACTGCTCTGTGTTTGAGTTAGTAGAAGTCTACTATATTTTTCTATCATCACTGATGTTTTTCATGAACACAATATAAAAAAATACCCTAACATATGTAGCAAGGAATATGAAGGATGAAGGGACTCTTAATATAAACTTTATTCTCAAACTGTTTGAAGTAGCCAGGAAAGCTCTGTGAGGACAAACTTGATTGGCTGTGCTTTGGCCTTAATTGTATATACCAGCTGGGATAAAACCGATACTAGAACTGGAAAGTTTGTTGCTGTTGGAACAGGTTTAACACACAGTAAGAGAGAAGGCGTAGAGCAGGCTTGACAAAAGAAATGACTTTAAGATCTGTGTGAAAACGTCCGTGTTGACACGGTGCCACAGTGTCTCCCTATGTAACTTTCAAGGAATAAATATAAACCAAATCTCCTCTGAGGAGGCTCGATTTCCCTGCCAGATGTGCAGTTGGCAGAAATTTGCCTTTACACGTGGATGAAGTCAATCTGAATCCAGCGCTGTAGTTTCTAAAAAAATCTCCACTATGTCCATATTTTTACCTCTGTTTCCACTCGACCACAACATCATAATTTCCTGGAAAACTCAGAGCTCAACATGCTCATGCTGATCTTCCCAAATAACATCCTTTTCCCACTGGATGTCATTAGAAACCCTTTAAGATTAATTTAGACTTGACTGTGTAACCAGTTCCTGCCTCTTAACTTCTCTAAACCAGGAGAAGAGTTTAACACACCTTTGCTCAAACAGCAGTTGCTTCTGAGCCCAGTCCTAGAGAAGGTCCCCTGGGTAATGTCCTGTCTATGTTCACACTGCTCTGCTAAAACCTGTGCTCACATGCTCATGTCACATCTACACTGTACATCCCAGATTATCCTACCACACAGGAAAGAAAACCTTCACAGAAACAAAGAGGTCTAACATCTGCTCGTTAGTATCTCATACTATAACGTCCTCGGGGGAAGAGGGTCTCAAGAAAGCTGTTTAATACCCAAGGAAAACCTCCTCCAAGCTCAAGAAAGCTTTACCCCAGTGAGTAAGAAGTTAGGTTATAAAATATTGCTTTATTGATGGAGAATAAAGACATAGTGAAGCAAAGCATCCTATTCAATATCTTTCTGTGCCAGTAAGTGACCTCTACTCAGATCCAGATTATATATATATGTACCAAAGAGGAATCTTTCTTCCCTGGAACTCCAAATCCTCTCTAATGAAAAACAAACTGAATCAACACAAAAGTATTCAGCCTACAATTTCTGTACAGCTATACAGCCATTCTACCGATGTTACCACAGAAAATAAGAGTGAAGGATTTGCCTGCTGAACCACATCACTGAGCCTGCAGTACAGCTGCCTGCAGTAACGCCTTTGATACTGTGATGGGTTTAAGAACTACATCTCCCAGTTCTTCCATCCAGAGTTCAAATGTGGACATTTCCATGAAGATATCTTCCATATGCACAATGGCATTTGCAAAAAAAAAAAAAAAAANNNAAAAAAAAAAAGAAAAAAACTCATAATGTATGGAAAGTATGGAACTCAGAGAAATGCCTAAAGTAGCACAGTGTCATTATATCATTTAACAAGATACTGTCACCTTGAGTTTTCTGTTCAAGTTTGGCTGTATTGCCCCAAAAATGAAATTAAATGTAGTAGAATGAAATAAAATACAGTAGATAGAAGGGTAGGAGGAAGCATGAACAGGCAAACAAAATGATCAGAAGCCTGGGAAGACTTGTGAACAAGGTAAAAGGGAAGAACAAGCTATTTCATAAGGAGTAAGAGCACAACAGAATTGTGACTGGGCTAAGGAAAGTCAGGCAAGAAAGAGAGAAAGAGGAAGAACAGGGGTAAGGGAAGCCGGGATTGCTAAAACAGCACAGCACTGAGAGGAGGAAGTGGGAAAGAAAAGGAGATGAGCATTTTGTACCATAGACTAATGAGTAGATTACCTAAATTACAGCTTATGCTTTTGTTTTGTGAAGGTTTGATGACTTCTTGTCTCTCTGCATCTTAAGTAAGCAGATGAGACAGATGGAAGGTGTTTTACAAGTGTGAGTTCTTATTGCAAGAAAAGCCAAATGAAATTAATGAAATTAAACTAATGGTAAAGAAGAGAAGCATCTGTCTCATGTACATGACCACATTGATCATATCCATCAACAGCTGAAATAAAATTTTATTAGAAATAATCATATCGCATCATGAGACACACAATTAACTTCGGGCCACAAGGTATCCCAGATTTCCTACTAGGCTTTTGTAAGTACCACAAAATAAGCTGTCTTCCTAGGCCATCCAGCAAAGTTTTATCTCTTGCTGATGCAGCCTGTTACAATATTTCAAGAGTTTAAGGAAAGACCTCGCATAGTACAGATCACCACATCACAGAACACCCCCTAAAGCCTTTAACGTCTTCAGCCAAGATCTACAGCAAGCTGCTGGGTACAGAGGGATAGGAAAAGTCAATGCATCACAGAGCAGTTTGGGGAGACTGATATGATTTCTAGTCATTGCAGAAGACCATCTAATCACAGTTTAAAGCGTTGCCTTTAATGCACACAGAATAATAAATCCTTGGGTCTGAGTGCGTATATATAATGTAGAAAAACATAACCAAATCTTTGTGACAGACTCCTTTCTGATCTGCTATTTCATGTTCCCACTGCTCCAGTTACTTCTGCTAATCAACATATTCAGTTCATCAACATGCTGTGATTGTATGGGCTGAGGGCATGTCTGATACTTCAACCCAAGGATTCAGGCTTGTTTCTGTTGTATGACCTCCGGAGTTCATCCGCACAACACTCACCCATTGATTAAAAAACCTGAACCTGTGCAAATGTCATAATCAAAACTCAGTTTTTCAGCTTTAGAAGTAATAAGTTATGCAAAAGTTAGTGTCTTCCAAATGTCTGAAGATGTGCTTTGACATGTTTTACTTTTGTTTTATACTATCGGATGTCATCAGTGCGACTGGCTTTCTTCTAAAGAGCAAATCCTGCCTGTTGGTAGCAGTTTAGGCTTTTCATGTTGTGATTGCCCCCTGGGAAGATGTTAGACTTACATTTTCTCTTCTTTACCCTTTCTGCAAGTTCTGCTTAGTGTCAAGAAAGCTGAAGTTGGGAGAAGGACATTAGAAGTTTAATAAACGTTTCTGCCACAAGACTTCTGTGATTGTATTTTCACTGCTAAAAAAAGAAGTCTACTCTGGGGTTTTGACTACATGGTACAGAGTAGCTGTATCAACCCTCTCCAGGACTAGCTTCTCTGAAAAGGGTCAGCAGGGTCCATGGGTCATAGCATGTGGCTTTGGATGTACTAAGGTGCCTCTGTAGCTCTAAAATACAGATTATATCCTTGACATTGGAGGCTGACGGTGCAAGTCTAGTGGAGTGTTGAAGGGCTTTGAACAGTGCAAGGAGACAAGTCTAGTGTGTTTCTGTTCAGTCAGAGGTGATTCATGCCACAAATATCCAGGGTTCATTTTAGAGTGGACTAGTTCATTCCCTCAAAAAAGAAATGACTAGTTGGCTCACTCAAAGGAAAAGGAAGGGGGGGGGTGGAGAGGGGAAGGAGAAGAGAATTAATATTTATGCAATGTAGTTGATCAAGACCAAGATGTGGGAGTTATTTGACAATGTAAATGTAGTTTCTGTGGTTGCCTTTGTTTACTCCTCCATCCTTTATCTCATTCAGATATTTACAATGCAAGCTTTCTGAAGCAGGAACAACTTCTCCCTACAGATTTCGGTAATGCCTACTATGAGAGGTCTGTGATCTCAGCTAAAAGTTACTGTCATATCAATATCAACACTCCATCTTATATATGGAAGAATCTCACAAAGCATTATAATTTTAAGTGATTTACATAGACTGGGATTGTTCTCTCTACTCCTGAAATGCCGCAGTCTCTGGAGGAGAAAGTACTGGCCTATAAAGTGTATACAGACACCGCATGAGGGAATTGGAATTAAGTAGTGATCTCTCTCTCTCTCTCTCAGAAACTTGTTCCTCAACTGCCTGCACTTAAAGGAATTTAAAATGCAGACCATAAAATAGATGCTAAGTAAGAAAACCAGCAGTCTGCAGAATAGGTTGCACACACTCCACAAAAAGCTATTGAGGGAGAAATATTGTCATAAATTGTGTTAAGTACAGTGTGTTGAGTCAGAAGCACAGTTTTGATGAAAATTACAATAGCGGTTTGAAGGCAAGTCATTTTTTGTCTTGTACAATGTCAAGCAGTTCACATAAGGCCTACTTGATGGACTTGGCAACAGCAATTACTGGTGATTTTCCTCTCCCACAACCATTCCTATTCCCCTGCTGGAAGAAATTTGGCCCAGATTGAACAAAGTGGATGTTAAAACCATTCCCACTTATAACACAGAATCATTCCCCTGAGCTTGCTCAAGTTTTGACCCAAAATTTCTTGATTCTGACCCTGCCTCTCTTTGTTCCCTTTACGGGAACCTACTTCTTGGCTGCCTGGTTTTAGGTTACCAGCAACAGAGCATCTGGCAGGAATGTCAGCATCCAGCCCTTCCCATGAATACAGCAGATGTAACAAATGCTCACCAGCTGGCTGGGCTTGGACCTTCCTGGGCTGGACTCTTCTTCATGGCAATCAAAGCAGGGCTTCCATGGTTTTCAAGAGAGGCAAGGTTTTTGCAGAAATACGTAGAAATAAATGAATAAATCAGCTGGCTTAAACTGGCCTGAAAATATACCTGCTCAGCCTCAAACTGGATTTGCTTCCCTGTGCAGTGTTGGTGATAAGGGAAAAAATATTTAGAGCAATTTGCAGTTAAAAGGTAGGGAGCTTAGCAAGCTTAGAGCTTCTCAAATAGAGAGAGAATTGATTTTTCCCAAAAATAGCTGATGGGGAATTTCTCTGCCATTTATACAACTCTCGTGCCAGATGACTGCCTCTAGCTTGACGTAGAAATTCTGGTAAGGAAAGGACTAATAGAGCTTTGACGTGTTGTTTCCACAGAGTCAGCATCTCAATACAAGTGAGCAGCAACTACAACTTTAGGGTTCATCCCCATGTTTCCACCCTCCTATTGCCCATACTGCTGGGCTCACTCCCAGACCAAAGGCAACTTGTCCCTTCCTGCAGAGACACCGGTGAGCTTCAAGATGATCACAGAATTATAGAATAGTTTGGGTTGGAAGGAACGTTAAAGATCATGCAGTTCTAACCCCCTGCTATGGGCAGGAACAACTTCCACTAAATCAGGCTACTCAAACCCTCATCCACCCTTGCCTTGAACACATCCAAGGATGAGCCATTGATGACTTCTCTGGGCAAACCATTCCAGTGCCTCACCACCATCACAGTAAAACATTTCTTCCTAATAACTAATCTAAATCTCCTCTTTTTCAACTGAAAACTGTTCTCCCTCATCCTATCACTACATTCCCTCATAAAGAGCCCCTCATTTTTCCTGTAGGCCCCCTTTAAGTACTAGAGGGCTGCCCTAAGGTCTCCCCAGAGCTTTCTATTCTCCAGACAGAGCCACCCTAAATATCTCAGCCTGTCCTCATATGGGAGGTGTCCTAGCCCTCTGATCACCTTTCTGTCTCCTCATGGATCATTTGAACTTTTCTGCTTTGTATAGACAGTAAGGGTGTGAATCACGACGGCGGACGCTTCCTACAGCAGGTCAGAAAAAGGGACATCAAAATTTTTTTCGGAGGCTCTATATCAAAGAAAGGTCACGTTGCCTCAGGAGCTCTGAGCAGATTCCTGAATGTTACCTTCCTTCAATACTGAGAACATCATGGATTCAGCATATCATTTTTGAAAGCCAAGAGCAAAACATGCAAGTGGATTTTTCTTTTCATTCTGATTCAACAGTAGTGAGTGACTGATTTTTCTTCATGAGGTCACCACTGGGGCTGCTAGCACACGTTCTAGCTTTTTGGTGGGCAGAAGCTTTTATTCCAAAGTACTGCCCAAACACATTTTGCACTGGGCTGCAATTCTAGTTCAGGTCTTCTTGTTTTTCCTTCAACTGACAAATCAATACAGAGAATTCAGAAGCAGATTTAAAAAAAAACACAACAAAACTGTGCAAGCAGGTTTCTGAATCATAATGCATAAGACATGTGTTTGCCCCCTGAGCAGCAGACAGTGTGGATATAATTGGCAGATCTTTTTCTTCTTCATGAACTCTAACTTTGCGAACAGCAAGCTGACAGGGAAGCTCAGAGAACAGAGACAATTTCTCAGGCTTCAGAGCCAAAGACGGCCTGCAGTTTAGCCCTACCTTACACACAGTACATAAATGTAATGTTAGTCATATTAGGAAGGCCAAACTGGTCCAGAATACCATCTAACTTGGGCTGCTAGAATGAATGAAGTGTGAATACCACCTTCTCTTTGAACCATGGATGCACAAATTTGAGACCTGTGGGAGAACAAATTGAATTGAAGGGTTGATTTCACTTGCTGCTGAGCAGTCCTTGGGAAATGCAGGGCCAGTGTGATCTAGCTATAGCCCAGATGATTTAAGGATTAGGGATTAGCTGTGTAGTTTTTGTATTGCAATTCCCCGACACAGGAGTCAACACTGTTACAATGGAGGACAGGACAACAGAGGAAGGCAACAACAGACAACTGAACAATAACATTCTTCTATCAGCTGTGCCAAGTCCTAAATTCTCCTAACATACCCATAAGCTANGGATTCAGCATATCATTTTTGAAAGCCAAGAGCAAAACATGCAAGTGGATTTTTCTTTTCATTCTGATTCAACAGTAGTGAGTGACTGATTATTCTTCATGAGGTCACCACTGGGGCTGCTAGCACACGTTCTAGCTTTTTGGTGGGCAGAAGCTTTTATTCCAAAGTACTGCCCAAACACATTTTGCACTGGGCTGCAATTCTAGTTCAGGTCTTCTTGTTTTTCCTTCAACTGACAAATCAATACAGGGAATTCAGAAGCAGATTTAAAAAAAAAAAAACACAACAAAACTGTGCAAGCAGGTTTCTGAATCATAATGCATAAGACATGTGTTTGCCCCCTGAGCAGCAGACAGTGTGGATATAATTGGCAGATCTTTTTCTTCTTCATGAACTCTAACTTTGCGAACAGCAAGCTGACAGGGAAGCTCAGAGAACAGAGACAATTTCTCAGGCTTCAGAGCCAAAGACGGCCTGCAGTTTAGCCCTACCTTACACACAGTACATAAATGTAATGTTAGTCATATTAGGAAGGCCAAACTGGTCCAGAATACCATCTAACTTGGGCTGCTAGAATGAATGAAGTGTGAATACCACCTTCTCTTTGAACCATGGATGCACAAATTTGAGACCTGTGGGAGAACAAATTGAATTGAAGGGTTGATTTCACTTGCTGCTGAGCAGTCCTTGGGAAATGCAGGGCCAGTGTGATCTAGCTATAGCCCAGATGATTTAAGGATTAGGGATTAGCTGTGTAGTTTTTGTATTGCAATTCCCCGACACAGGAGTCAACACTGTTACAATGGAGGACAGGACAACAGAGGAAGGCAACAACAGACAACTGAACAATAACATTCTTCTATCAGCTGTGCCAAGTCCTAAATTCTCCTAACATACCCATAAGCTAGAAGAAAGGAGGCAGATCCTGTGTGACATCCTGTGATAGGTTTAAGCTTGTGAAATCAATCATATAGTTTTGTCAATTTTTTACAGATTAATGATATTTTCCACAGAAGAACTGGATCAGTTTGTACTGGCATCAGGAGAAGACATTTGAATGAACTCTTTAAAATCACTAATGTTAATGAAGGCCTGAAAGGAACGATATCACTGTCAGACAGTAGAACAGTGAATTCTTAAAAGTGGTATGTGGCTTGATTGTTTGTCCCACCAGACATTCTGCACCTCTAATACTGTATTAAGTTTTGGGTCCCTCACTACAAGAAAGACATTGAAGGGCTGGAGCGTATCCAAAGAAAGGCAAAGAAGCTGGTAAAGGGTTTGAAGCACAAAGTCTATGAGGTGCAACTGAAGGAACTAGGGTTGTTTAATCTGGATAAGGAGGCTCAGGGGAGACTGTCACTCGCTACAACTACCTGAAAGGGGATTGTAGCAAGGTGGGTGTTGGTCTCTTCTTCCAAGTAACAATGACGAGAAAATAGGATGAGACAAAATGGCCTCAAGTAGAACTATGGTAGAATTACAGTGGATATTAAGAAAAATTCCTCCATGGAAATGGCTATGAAGCATTGGAACAGGCTGCCTAGGGAAGTAGCTGAGTCACTAGCCCTGGGCATGTAGAGATGACACTTAGGGTCCAAGTAGTGGACTTGGTAGTGTTAGGTTAATGCTTGGACATGGTGGTCTTAAAGGTCTGTTTAGCCCAAAATGATTCTACATAAAACAAGTTTAAATCCCGTGAGAGATTTTTTGAAGATGGCATGTTTTGTTTTCAGTGCGTGCATATACGATCCGTGGCTGGCTTAGACTACCAGAATGAAGGCTGAGAAAGGGTATGACCAATTTCTATAAAAAAAGAAGGTGAGTAAACAGCAGAGAGGGAGACAAGCTAGTTAAACTAACTGAAAAAAAACATTACAAGGACAAACACTTATAAACTGGTCATAAAGACGTACAGGCTGGAAATGAGAAGAAGGCTGTCAACATAAGAGTTACAAAGCTCTGGAACAGCCAGAATGGGAAGTGATGTGGGAAGGAACAAACTGATGGGTGTGAAGATAGAAAATGATGCATTTGTGTTCCTAAATAATGAATAAATAATGCTGACTCTATGGACTGAGTACCAATCAGCTCTCCTCTTCTTGCTAGCACGCAAACTTCAGGGACATAAACACGGTTCCATTTTTTAAACTTGCTTATTTTCAAATAGCTTTTCTCCTCCAGAGGATCAATAAATAAGTACCTGCATAAATAATTAATAACAGGTGGAGAAAAACAATAAAAATTAAAGCATCTAGAAAACTGGAGAATGAACCATCCGCTAACCCCAGAAGAAGTAGGAACTCCAACACAAGAAAAGCCACCATGCAGAAGGACAGCAAGTCCCTGAAGCCCTGACTGTGAATTTTTCATTTTTCCCTACAACTAGAAACGAACTACATTTAAAAAACCACATGGTGTGCACACACATGTGACAAACATAACATAAATACATGATTCAGCTGGGAAAATAGTAAGAAATTTCTTGAATTTCTTGGTGGGTTTTTTTTGATTTTTTTTTTTTGTTTTGTTTTTTGGTGTTTGGTTTTTTTTTTGCTTTTATTTATTTTTTCTCAGAACGAAGTCCTTAACAGCAATCTAGCCAAGTTCCACAAAAGACAACCTACCTACTTAACTTTATTTTAACAGATCTGGAAGACCTGGGAAAATTCAGAGCCAACACAAGTAAAAGCAAATAACACAACCTCATTTTGTCATGTTGCTCTGTAAATGTTGTAATCAGATAAGTACTAATATACTGCTGCCTTTTAGGGGAAAACAAAGAAAAAAGAAAAAAGAAAAGAGAAAAAAAAAAGAAGGAAAAAAA
>WAAB01024032.1:0-10264 GCA_013389865.1 Piaya cayana | reverse complement strand
TTAGGGAAAAAAAAAAAAAAAAAAAAAAAGAAAAGAGAAAAAAAAAAGAAGGAAAAAAATAAGAAAAAGAAGAAAAGAAAAACTAGACTGGGGAAAGAAACAAATATTATTTTAAAACCAAAGCAAAAGCTTTAAGGAGACAGACTCACAGAGCTTTAGGATAGCTTTGTGTTTGAGAAAAAAGAGCAGAGCAAGTTAATGTCTGGGAATACAACAGAAGACTGTGCCATAGTAAAGCTTAGTGCCTCTGGAGCTTCATTCAGGGCTCACTTTCTCATCTCTTCACTTGAAATACACAATTGTATGAGTACTGATTACCCACCACTGACGGCTGAGAATGGTGACCTGGTACCAACAGACAAAGAAAAAAGGTTGAGGAACTTAACAGCTTTTTCTGCCTCACTGATAACCACTCTCCTCGCCCCTCCTGGGTTATGGGACAGCAAGGTGGTGACCAGAGGGGTAAATTCCCTCCCACTATAGAGGAGATTTGTGTCCACTTGAGGAACCTGAACATGTATAAGTCCATGGGACCTGAAGAGATGCAACCCAGGGTCCTGAGGGAATTGCCAGATGTGGTTGCCAAGACACTCTCCATGAGATTTTAAAAGTCATGGCAATCAGGAGAGGGACTATTCGTAAAAGCTTGTGGTGATAGGATGAGGAGGAACAGGTATAAACTGGAGAGGGGCAGACCTATGCTTGATGCAAGGAAGAATTTCTTCACCATGAGATTGGTGAGACACCGGCACAGGTTGCCAAGCGAAAGTGTGGATGCACCATCCCTGGGGGTGTTCAAGGCCAAGGTGGATGGGGCCTTGTGTACCCTGATGTAGTGGGATGTCCCTGCCCATAGCAGGCGGTTTGGAACTAGACGATCTTTAACGTCTCTTCCAACCCAAACTATTCTATTATTCTATGATTCCATCCAACCTGACCTTGAATGTGTCTACAGATGGGATCTCCACTACCTCCCTGGGCAACCTGTTTTATAACCCTCATTGTAAAAAATTTCTTCCTTATATCCAGTCTAAATCTACTGTACCTTAGTTTCCATCTATTCTTCCAGTGGTGGCAAGCACAGGGCAAAGTCCCTGTTTCAAGGCAAACTTGGAAGTGTTTCTTTCCACAGTAAGTGCAGCATTACAGCCGCTGACATTCAGAGATGGTGGTGAAGTGGGAAGAAGATGGTTTTAAAGTGCCTACTCAAGGATGGGGCAGTAGAAGTCAGGGCTTTCAGATCCCATCCCTTGCTCCCTTACTGATTCTTTCTGTGGCTGAGAAAACACCTGGGGCAAACCTGGTGTCTAAATGCAAAAAAATCTTCCTTCAAAGTTCCTTCCTCCACCAAAAGGGAAGATAAATACTCTTCAGTTTTCACCTTTCACATCTTTGTTTCAATGCTAAAATTGTTACTGATTTGTGGAGGAAAGTCCCTTGTTTCACTGTCATAAGACATTGTACACAAGACAACAGTGAAAAAAAAAAAAAGAAAAAAGCAAGTGGAAGCTATAAGAAACTCTGCCACATTTATTGCCATTTCATGGGATACTAACCAAAGAAGAGACTTCACAAAGCTATTAATTTGCTCAATTATGGCTGATAGATGTTAGCTCTTTCATTCTCGAGAATCCATCTCTTGCCTTAAAACTTGTCAACGAGTCCCTGAGTGACACTACAGCCTTCACCAGCGACAGTTCTCAAGGCTTCATTATGGAAGATTTTTATATTGTTTAGTGATTTGTGTGTGTCAGTAGGTGCAATAGGCTTGCAAATCTACGTGCACAGAGAAGAGAAACAAAGACAATGAGACAAGTTTGTTTCTTAGCGTTTTCTCTAGTGGAATAAAACAAACGTCTTCTTCAATCTTCATAAAAAGAGAGGATTGGTAACAGTCTGTTTTCAGTGTCTCAGACCAGCAAGATTTAAAGTGCTTGCTAGTTATTGTACTGCATCACAAACTGTGTACCTACTAAAATACCTTAGGCAGAACCTTTCATACCAATCAGACCCATGAAATGGTCCAGAGATGAATAACATGGTTTTAGCTAAATAATAACAGAGCGGAGGCAAAATTAACAGGCAGAAGCTAGGGAGAGATGAGCTGTTTTCAGCTCACATTTGAAATGATTCAGAACAAATGGGGCACAAGGATAAAGTCAAAGCTGGAGGGAAGACTCACCAACAGCAGAAATAATCCAGGGAAAAACTGCTAATAATGGAAGAGAGAGAAGAAAATTGTGGCAAATGTTGGTCTCCCTTTATGGTGGGTTTTATAACCCAGAAGGGTAATTTTAAACTAGATGGTGTAATGAATGAGGGAGTTAAGAGGAAACATATAAGGCTGAAGAGAGGGTGGGTTTTGTCTTTTGAATATGTAGAAAGTAGCAATAGCATCTGTACTTAAGCCTGATGAACTGGAAAAGCAAAAGATAGCAATAGCAGTAATAAAGACCGGAGGCGAACTAATTAAATTCAATTTATTATTATTACTCTATATTGCCATGTTCCACACTGATTCTTACATATCTATTTCATAACCATACTCTTCCTGCCGTGCTGCTCCTTACCTCGCTATGCTGCACTGAAATGAATTTTTGCCTGCATTTAGAGTTTCCAGGATGAGCCAGGTAAAGCTATTTTGTTTGGGGCAATTTTCAGTTTTGAATTGAAAGATAATTTCTTCAAACAGGTTTTTGTGAGTTGGCCCACAGGTACCAATTCCTCAATTGCCCTGGAAATCAGAAGAAACCAAGGTTTAAGAACTCTATGTGGGGCATGCAACTAAGGAGTTTGTATCGCAGAGGTGATGGAGGATATTTTACACGCGATATCACATTGCTAGAGACTGCACAATGCCTGTGGTTCCTTAGGGATTCCAGCAGTTCTCCACCAGTCCTGACCGGCAGAAATTAATGACGTGTTGGAGTATTTCACAGCAAACAACCAGGGTCAGGAGCAGGTGCTGCCTGCTGCTGGGGAAGGGCTCCTAATCTAGACAGTAATAGTGAAGTTGGAAGTAAAACATGATGAACCAAAAAGTCACGTGGAAAGGTAATGGCTAGAAGTTGCTTTGACAGTTCACAGGCATACTTAGATTTTGAGTTTGATTTTTTTTAATATACATACTATTAATCAAAATTCTTACATGAAGGAAAAAAGACTCCAATGGAATCAATAAAACTCCTCCAATTTATCCAACCTAAGGTTTGAGCTGACTTTCTGCACTGACCTACCATTATCTTTCTACTTCACTACCCTTTATTACTTGATTCATTCCCTGTAGGCACCGAGACAGAAACAGTTCTTAAAGAAGGAGGTGAATGTGATCTATGTAGTGAGTTGATATATTAGCTCACAGGAGCAGTGGGATTAATTTAATCTCACTTTAAGGACCTGATACAGGTGTCTCACCTGAGTTTCTTGTCTGGTCTGCCTTTACAGACACTGGAGATATAGTAAATGTAGTCAATGGTGTTCAGAGCGTGAGTCATCTGACCAAATGTGGATGCTTATTTTAGGATATGAAATCATTCCCTAAGCTCCATTGACTCTGGTGACTCATTCTCCATTGACAATGAACAGAGCCTAGGGCAACTTGCCTAGATGCAGTCACCCACGTTGCAGATAATCACAGTTAAACAGATGAGTCCCACCAAATGTGCTCCAAGTGAAGAACACCTGCAAGACATCAGGTGAAGGGGACAAGAGAGCGGTGGAACAGAGGGACAAGGGTGGTCTTTCTATGGGGAGCAGGATACGGGATAGGGAGAAGCTTTCTCTTGGTTTGAGGGTGGAAAGGAGGGGACAGGAAAGATTTAGTTGTTAAACATTTTCTCAGCATACTGATCATGATGAGTGTGGTTTTCAGAAATGCTGAGCACCTACGACGCCCACTGAAGACAATGGGAGCTCAGCACTTCCAAAAATCAGACACTTGCATCTTAGCACTGAAAGTAAATCTTTAACATTCAAAGGAATAAAATGACCTGGGGGATGGATGTGGAGACGAGTGAATGAACTTCCTCCTTAGAAGGTTTGCACAGCCCTTTCTGTCATTATTATTACTACCTCCAAGCAATATCTATGAGGGAATACTACAGCTGGAGCATTATGTGGAAATGAAGACTGCAGAAGGTTAGGCAAACTCTGCCGTGTTCCCCAGGGCTCGTGCTAAGACTAGTAAAGTCTAAAAGAGGACACACACTGGAGTGACAGTCACAAGATCGGGTTTATGCATCTGCAAAGCCACTATAAGAGGCTTCCAGTGGTCCGCATCAGCCAACTGACTGCAAGCTACTGTCCCCTCAGGGTGAAGCTGCATGACTTGGTTGGGTTGTTGTAAAAAGACATCACTTGAGAAAGGTGTCTTGCTCCTCTGCCTTTGTCTGATCCCCCCTTACACAACCAATTGTGTGTCAGTTCTAGTGCTGGATTGACTTTTCCTGGAGCTATTTCAATTCACTAGTGCTGAAGAACTGCAACTCCATTCTTGCTTTTTGAGTTATTTCTCTGTTAGGATAATAACCTGCACTGGCTCACTATAGTGCTTGGGAAACATCACAATCATGCAAAGCAGGATGAAGTATGAGAATTGGGGGAAAGGATAGTGTGTTGTCTATCTTTTACAAGTTTTATCATAGTTTTGTCACCATGAAGCATCTCATGACATGTAGCTTCACCCTGCTGTGCCTACACACGTGGTCTGAAATAATCTATGAATTTATTCAAGTGCAGTGGATTAAATATTTTTTTAGTGTTTTTTTCTTTCTTTGTTTAAAGCTACCTGGATTATTTGATATAGTTTGCGGTGTGATTGAAGAGCAGTTACAACAGTAGAACAATGGGGATGATGCTGCTTTGCCGCTGCATTGCTTATTGCAATGAATAACAGAGCAGTCCTACAAAACAGTTTCAGTGAAGCCCACTGTATTTCAAAGAGAAAGAGGAGAGGCAGTGATTCTCACAGCCCAGTTTTACCATCAGAAGGAACCGAATGGTTTTATAAATCAGAAATAAAATATTGAGAAAGGATAATTAAATATGCAGACAGGGCTAAAATATCCCAGGGGCGTTTTGCTTGCCTTGGCAGAGAAGGTAACCTGTGACTAGATGCTGACAGAGTTAATCTTAACACAGGAGATGAGATTGGGGTTGAGTCACAGGAAGAACGGGTTTGAAGTATTCCGTGATGGCAGAGATGCTTGAGACAGTTGGACCTTGAAGATTTTGCAGGAAACTAGATAAAGAAAACTGAGTCATTAGTGATTATCTTCAAGAGTTTGTGGAGGATTCAGAAGTACCAGAAGACTGAAGAGGGACAAATATAGAACCCGCCTATGAAAAACAGTCAATGGCTGAGAAATTACAGACTGGTAAGCCTAACTTCAACTTGTGGGCAGAGGCTGGAAGAAAATATTAAGCAAGATTCTGCATCTTCCCAGAAGATAATGGTCTTATTAAAAAAAAATTAAATGTAATATAGGAATTCCACATAACTTAATTTCTGGCTTAATTTGATGTCAGGTGATGAATAAGGTAAAACGAGATGCTATATGATGCTAAAAAATGGGGTTTAACAGAAAGATTCGAAATATCTAATTGTAGTGAAATAGGACTGTTTCGTAAATCCCTTTTGAAAGGTAATTGTTAGAGGCTTTTTAGCATCAGAGTGCAAGGAGATATTGAAAGAGATATTTCTTAGGCCTGGTTCAAATCAAAACACAAGCATTGATATGTTCTAATAAAAAAAATATACCTAAATGCTTGTGAATGACAGAAGGCTTGAGTAAACCTACAAGAACTTGGGAGAACAAAAGTGGTACCTAAAGTGACCTTGAAAAAAAAAGGGGAGATGTGAAATTATGAGTAGAGAATTCAATGTGCCGTCATGCAGTATGTTGTGCCAGGGATGAAGAAATTAAATGCACAAATACAAAACTGTCACGCTAAACACCGAGATATTAGGCAAAATTCTGGTGCTGAAAGAGGACCTCCAACTCCATACAAACTCATGATGTAGTGTGGTGCAAGAAAAATAAATCTCATTTTGGAATGTGTTGATTTATGATCAGTAAGGGAGAGCAGATTTTTCAAGTGAACTCAGTGCTGGCAAAGTAAAGCACTGTAGCCAATTTTGGGTACTGCACCTTGCAAATAACAAATATAAACAGATAATAGTCCTGGTAGAGCAACAAGAATGAAAGAAAGGTTTGAACATTTGATACGTCAGGAGAGGCTGGATAAATAACATTCTTCTTCTGTCTTTACTACTGCAACTACTTCTCCATCTCTCAGACAGTTCCCGGATTCCCCAAGGCAAAGCAATGCTCCGATCACAGCCTTGATGTTTTGACCATCCCAGCTTTTTCCTTTCCTCAGACTGCCTGAGAAAAAATTCTTCTTGGTTTTTGGGTTTGTTTTTGTTTTTGGTTTGTTTTGTTTTTTCTAAAAAGGTTTTCATTCATGGCCTCTCCAAGCTTACTTGACAGTGTTTCATCCACTTAGTTTTGCTCCATAGGGTTTATACAGGACAAGAGTCCCTTGAGACTACAGTAAAGAGTGAATCGCAACTCTTACCTTAAGCAATCAAACACAAACATAGTTAGACCTACATTTACCAAGACTCCCTCTCAGTCAAATGAAGAGGATATTTACTGCAGTAAATGACTTGTTAATATAATGGTTTGAACCCTAATTTGAGTGTCTTAACTAAAGGCATAAAGTCAAACGCTCCATCTTCACCCCAAAACTGCCCTTACTTAGGTCATCCACAACAGCCTTAAGCCTTCAGTAAAACCTTCAGAAAGGTTCATTTTTTTTTTTTGCAAAGATGCTTGCAAGAAGTCTAGAAGACGATGTGACACAAATAAGCACATTTCCAACTCCTGTAGCAAGAATGCCTTTCCTTTCCTGGTCTCAACAGCCTTTCCATTTAAATAATGGGAGCTTCTCAAGACAGGGAGATCTAGAAAACTGGCATCTCAGAAGCACTGTAGAAATATATAATAAGCAATAGATTTCAGAAATTCCAGTTTCTTTTTTTCTCTATTTCCATTTTTCCCCCCTATAGAAGCTTATTTTCTTTCACAAACCCAGATCAGAGGTGATTCAATATATATTTCTAACAAACTTATAAACACCACTCTGAATTGCTGTAAACTCCAAGTATTTACCTAACCCCTGCTTATGTACTTCTCTAATTCAATGTCTCTTCAAAAGCAACATGTATTTATATATAAATAAGCATGTTTTCTACTGAAACCTTTTGCTAAATACAGTAGAACTCTGTCATTACATTACATTAACTGTGACTAAACACCTTTTCACCTTTAATCTTTTCATCCTTACAAGAAATGTAGCCTTCTGGACACAGAGAAGTCAGTTTTTCACCTGAACTCTGCAAAGGATTTACTGTCCAGTCACTTGGATAATTCCATTATAGTCTACATTTATTTCGTTCTGTGTAAATCAGAAGGGATATGAACTTAAATATCTCAGCAAATTTCTCCATAGTAGTGCAATTATTATTTCCACATTGACACTAACCCTATTCAATTTTGTATTTTAACTACAGGCGTCTGGATCTGAACTAGAGGCCAGTTCAGAGTTCCCTGGAATAAATGATAATTCTTCCCTGAGCCTTACATCAGTAAATTGAGGACTGGAATGTAAAAATATGATTCTAAAATCAAATTGTTGCACCATAAGAAACATGGAAGTTCTGAAAAGAAACAGACAGCACTACCTAAGCATGTGTCCTAGATTTTCCTAAACAGTTTTTTTCTTGAATGTAGGAACACAAATTATCACTAAATCGTATTTTATACCAAATTGTTATTTGGAATCCTTGTTATAAAAGGTCTTTTTTTCCAGGTCTATCTTTTCTATAGGTTTTGGTCAGTAAAAATCCTCAAGTATTTTAACAACAGGAATAAATAAAGAATGTGATATAAATCAGAGGATAGGAACTGAAAAATAATCCATCAGGTGAACCACAAGGTGAACTACAAAAAGACTGGAAATAGCAGGAACAATAAAGATGATAAAAGAAAAATGCATCCTAAACTGGAATCCATTATTGCAGGCAAAATGAAAGAGTATCAATAATAAAACTGATGAAAAGAAAAAAAATTACATATATTCCATGATATTTTTGTCCACTATTTGAGAAGAAGCCGGATGATATAGTCAGATGATGCTTCTTCTATTTTATGTGCCTGCCACTCTAGCATTTATCTTAGACAAAATAATGGAGCAACTGATACAGGACGTTCTACTAATAAAGAATTCAAGAAAATCAATATAAATCAGTGTAAATCATTGGTGGCTTCTGGAGACCAGATCTCATGAACTGAGTGTCATGTCCTTTTTGGTGAGGATACAGTGTTTGTGTGGTCAAGATAACTATGTAAAATCTGTGATGAAAGTAATTAAGTCTGGAATGGTGCAACACATCCAGATGACGACTATGATATGAATCAAAGCATGAGAAAGAACTCTGGTCTCTGGCTGTTCCAGTGACTAGGAAGATCACCCACATGAGAGTGTTTTCCTACAGACAAACTGCAGTTACTAACATAACAAATCTGGCATATTAGAGTTAAATCCTCATGGGATGCTTATTGTAGAAGGATCAAAAGTCCTCTATAAGATGAAAGCAATCAACAGGTCCAAACGTAAATCCAAACATGGATAAACACAGAATTCAGGCTGTACTGATAGGATATGTTGTGATGGGGATTGTTGCCTGGGTGACTTTTTAGGCCTGGAGAGTAGGATGGGTGATTAGGTTAACAGCAGCTGACAGAAAGAATGTGGGACTCCTAAGCAAGAGTGAAAAGAGTTGGTTTTCAGCACTCATTACTGAAGTGCTGAGATCCATGTCTGAGATCCACAGGCCATGAAAGATTTTGGCAAATAGGAAAAGAAATCTGTAAAAAAAATCAATAACTGAAAGACTGAAGTAAAACAAACAAACAAAATCCCATAAGAAACAAAGCAAAAAACCCCAAACCCACACATCCAGCCTTCCAGGGGATGAGATTGAGGGTCTGGAAGTTGCATCATCCATCCTTATCAAAGAGAATTTGAGTTCTCTTATGGTCATAGGACACAGAGGCTTAGAGAATATGACTTTGTTAATGGGACCTTTGATCTAGTATGTAAGAGAAGAGCAAGATCCCATGGTTGGGCCCTTGACATGATCAAAATCACCTTGGCAGTCCAGTGTGTATTTTAAAGTCTGAAGGGAACTGACCTTGGAAAAGCAAGATGAAATTTGAGGTTGGCCTTCTCATTTTTCAAAATAGAAAACTGATTCCTCCCTCTCCCTCTTCTTTTGTCTCTGATGTAAATTAGTTTGAGTGAAACATAATTTGGGGAAAATTCACTGGCTAATGGTCAGTTTATGCTATCACAGCAGCTCCTCCTGCTTTCATCACTTATGATACTATGATTGAATCTAGTCAGCGATAAAAGCTTTCCAGCTACTTCAATATGTTTGCTCCCCTTGCAATGTGCTTGCATAGTATGACATCTCTTGGCTGGGTGCACAACACGGTATTCTGGCTACTAAAAAGTAAAATTAAGGGAGGCAGAAAAGGAGACCTTCCCGGGCTGCATTTGCCTCATACTGATGTGCGTTTTTCATCCCATAAATTTGTTATGGCTCCAGCTCCCAAGCCTGAGTGAACATTCATCTTTCTTCCTTTACACATATACCCAAACAAAGCTGAGCTGTGGGCTGGCAGTAAAGAAATGAGACTCACGTTATTGGCTTTGCATTAGGTTTGTTTATAAAAGACAAGGCATATTAATCATAGATACCTACAGTGGGAGAAGCATGCTGCAATGCTGGAAATGTATTCATTACAAAAAAGCAGGATGTCAAGCAGACTAGGAGGTGCTATGGATTGATGCACTGGCTTCTTATAAACCAAGCTAAACAAGATTTTTCTCGAGTCCAGAGAGAAAGCACAAATTAACCCTGTCTATTTCTGGGTCCCCAAGGAGCATTATAAAGCAGGTTTTTTGTGGGTTTGTTTTTTTTTTTTTCTTTGAGTTGCCAATTAGTTGAGGTTTTGCAGTGGTGTGACAGCTGGTAGGTGATGTTTAAACAAGGAGTTGCTCCAAAACATGGTCCCTATTATGGTCCCAGAGAATACGCCTTACTCGTGTGGATGAGGTAATAGAGAACTGAAAGCACAGGCTTTTGAGACCTTTTGCTTCAAATTTAGTTACTTGAAATTTCATAGAATCATAG
>WAAB01024031.1:8940-55108 GCA_013389865.1 Piaya cayana | reverse complement strand
AAAAAAAAAGAATCTTTATATTACCAAACTGGAAAAATCCTAAAGCTAAAAGACCTGTCTAAGTTGCAATTGCTTTAAATCTTAGGGAGGTCACTAAGTAAGAGAAATGTTTGTTTGGGGCTTTTTTTAGCTCATTTCACAACTTACATGAACACTTGTGGTTTTCCCCCCCCCCAGAAACTTATATTGTGAGTAAAGCTAAACAGTGAATAAATTCAAGGAAATGATAAGCTCTCTACCATCACTTCAATAATATGAAACAAGGTGACCTGCACAGAATGAATTCCCAATTATTCCTTTAGTTCTTCCTGTCACTACAAAATGTTCTGTCTTTAAAATAAGAAAACAATTAAAAAACCCACAATCTGGAGAGCTGTAAGGGCATAGATGAAAGGGTCCACATTCTACTGCAAGATCTTCTCCCCCAAACCCTAATATTTCCATTGGGCTTCGAGGCCCAGTCCTCCAGTTTTCAAGGTGAAACACCACTGAAAGCCAACACAGCACTGCGTGCAGGTTCTTACCAACTCCAATCCATCCAGGAACTGAAACACTTGTAAAAGAAAGAAATAATAGTAAAATGAACTCTACCAGATGCATTTAGCTGCTGTCTCCAGCAGGTCCCTCTAGCCTAGTGTGCTGGAGCAGTGCAGCCCCAATTCTGCTGGTGCTGAGCCTCTCTGTTTGTAAGTAGTTTTTGTGGAAGTCAGAGGAGCCAGTTCTGGCCACTGCCCCTAGCACGCAGCAGCCTGAGTCAAGCACTGCTGCAGCTCCAGAGGGAGCAGCATCAAGGCTGCTCTGAGCTGCCCTAGGCACAGACTGATGCTCATTTTCAGTTCTTCCACCCTTTTCTGGGGCTGTTCCATGGCAGAGCGGCTAAGTTCTTCCCATAGCTCAGGCTGAACTTGCTGCCCTCCGCCCTGCTTGACCCGAGACTCCTGAGTCCCAGGGAAATGAGGCCATCACAAGCTCTTCTCTCCTCTGCAGCTGATTCACCTGGTGGCTGTGAGCAGGAAAAGACCAAAGCACTTCTATCATCTCCTGATCCACATTCTAGCCACCTCCAATGCCACAGGAAAATCTCAGATAGGCGGTTTGGGAACCTCTTCCTCCTCTTCCTCACAGCGACAAGCTCGCCAAGCTGCCCGCTAAAGGGTTTGCAGCTCCTCCAGCTACAGTCAGATGCTTTCCACAGCAGAAGGTGGCTCCAAGCGCTCCGTGTCCTCGCATCAACTCTTCAGCCTAGATCATTAAGATGTTCCTCGCCGCTGCCCCCTCCTTGCTGTTAACCTCCACGAGCTCTAATGGGTTCCTTTGCAAATTCAGTACACATTCAGTAGAGCTCGGCAGGCTTGCAACGCTAATATTCTCATGCATATACAGAAGAGCAAGTTTTATTCTAAACAGAAGTGGCAGCTTCTAATTTAAGACTATGTAATTTGACTGCTAGGCACAACAAAAACTACCTATTTCCCATGTAGGCAAAGTCTGTTTCAATGTGCTATTTCAAATAAAGGCAACTGACTTCTGCATTGCACAGACAGCACACGGGTTTCCCTTTGCTGCTAATCTCTTCTGCTGGGGGTCACTCCCCAGCAGCCCAGCTGTATTTTTATGGATGACTTTCCGCTCTCTCTGCTAATGCCACCAACCAGTTGCTGAGAGCAAGAATTTCATTGAATTATTTCATCCAAAGTCACACTGCCTATGGGGGCATGGGCGAGGGAGCTGGCGGAGGGGAGGCAGCCAGGGATCAGAATCCCACATGATCCTAAAGGCACCTGGGGCTTTTCATTTGCTCTTTAAAAATGTTTGGTCTTTATACATGTGTCCATGTATTTATATATGCACATACATATGCACGCATATCCGTGCAGCACTATGAAATGTAGATTTAAATCATGCACACTGTCACTCCAGTGAACAGTGCCTTGTGCGCACATCACCAACAGACCCAGCAAAGCTCTGATAGTCCCACACACTTCGTTGCAGCCAGTGGGCTCCCACAAAAGCCCAGGGCACGGCTGTTCTGCTCCCAGGCAGGATCAGGACCCACTGCACCCCATATTGCACCTTTTCCTTGCTGAAATGCAGGAAAATGAACCTTTCCACTTCCAGACACCGGACTCCAGTCTGAACCAGGCACAACCTCACTCCAGCATGAGACTTCTCTACTGCACGGATCCGCGGCACAATACACGCAGCTTTATCCGCTTTATTTTTCAACCTGCTGAACTGCTAGAGTATGTTTAGCTGTTATACATGGACTCCGGATCCATAATCCCACCCTCAGCAGCTGTTTCGTTTTCTGTGGTATTTACAGCAGATGTTATGGCTCTGTAAGAAAAGTGAAACAATTGAGACTTCCGAAATTTGGGCTGGGGGGAGATGAGGCAGAGCCCAATCCCTGCACCCAGCTGCAACCGTGCTTGAACAAGCAGCTGCAGACGCAGCACCAAGATGTGCAGCAAAGAGACACATCACAGTGTACGGGAGCTGAAGGAAATTTCAAGTGTTACCATAGTGGCATTAAAAATCCGTCAGCGATTCAAGCAGCAGAGGCTGAAATTCAATGTTTAATGGATGATTAAATATAAGTGACGTAAATTATACATTCCAATTTGTGGAACTGACACTATTTAAAACACACCATCTATTCCCTGTTTCCTCTGACACTGATTACTAACCACTGAAAGATGAACATTTTCTTACAGGGACTGAAGTACCAAACTAGGGATTTATAAATTGGAGATAATGAAAAGGTTTTGCATTACAAATAAAGTAAAAAATTTACTTTCCATGGGCCACCTGAGAACACTTAAAACAGTCAAAACGGACATTTTATAACTGAAAATCTGCCTGTTCTCTACCAAGGCTGCTAACTGAGACACAAGAAGCTTGGAGCTATTTTACAGTGGATTCACAACCAAACACGTGCTGACGACACAAGACAGACTCGGAACCTGTTGTTAATTCTCCTGCACAGAGCTCCAAGCAAAAGTTGTATTAAGCAGACACAAATAAATTGCCTGTTTCACCTTGATATATACAGAGTGACTTGCAAGATGTTACCTTTCAGATTTCAAAGACAAGAAGCTGTACAATTTTCTTGACTAGTGATGATGGCACCTTACTGGGAAGTAGCAAGAAAAGGATGCTGGAGGGATCACCCAAGACCATGCGAAATGGGAGCCCCCCACCCCATCCACCCCAGAGCACCCACAGGCCCTCTCTGAGACTTGGCAAGCCCCAACGCCTGACAGACAGCAGCTCCATGCAACTGGGACCACACTGTTGCCCTGCAGTCAGACACCCAAACCCAGAGCCATCTAGGTATTTGTGTTTGCTCAGACAGAAATTGTGCAGGCAGTATGAGCAGCAGTCACAAAAGCAAGCCCTTTAAAACCATTTAGCCTCCTAAAATGGCTTGGGAGGAAGAGTTTTATTCTTTTCTTAGCTTATGGAACCAGGAAAATCCCATGAAGAGCCAGTGAGATTTTCCAGCTGAGAACAAGTTCTTACCCAGAATTTCCACTCCACAGAGCTCAAAGTCTTCTGCAAGAGTCACCAGCCCCTCTTCCTTAAGTAGGGAAACCAAGACACAAGTCAGTCTCTCTTGAGTAGCCTTGGAGCAAGCTGGCTGTGATGGGCACCCCTTGCACCAGGCTGCCAGCTACAAGTCACAGTCCTTTCCTTACACCCCATGCGAAATGGGAGAGATGTGCTGCACGTGAACAATTTTGCTCACTTTCAGGCTGGAACCCTGAGCTTCTTGGGGTTTCACTGCCTCAAGAGTTGACTGATACACGGCATTAGGACAGGTTGCTGTAGTGATCTGGACACACAAAGCTTCAATGGATCACAATACGTTATCCTGGACCAAAAATAAATAGAGCAAGTGATGGTGGAAGTGCTTTGACACCCAGGGGTGATGCTTGGGAGCTTGGGTGTTACAATTTTATCCCCAGTTTACATACCACAAAACCAAAGCATGACAAAGAAAAGCAACTTGATCCTGTGCTTGACTTTCCACCCCAGTAACAATGCACGGGAAGGGATTAACACCTGCCAATACAACATCAGATGATGGAATTGTGCATAGGCATCTCAGTAACTTCAGAAAAGGTCCTTTTAGCATGATGTTCCCCCATTCTCTGAAATTTGTAAGGCAGATAAAGCAATATCGATCTCACTGCTTGGCAGAAATAAGAGAGAGTAATTAAGCACAGAGATCTCAGGGAAGGAGCCTCCAAGGATTCTTTTTCTATTCAAACAAGGACTCTTACAAAATGCCAAGAGAAAGACAAAAAGAAAAAGAAAGAAAAAAGTCTAATCCTGGATCTTCACAGTCAGCTCACTTTTCCAGGAGCACAAAGCACTGGAGACTCAAAACAGGAGACAATGCTCCAAGAGCTGCGCCTGGGAGCATAAGACAGAGGGAGAGGAGAGGCAATGCAAACAGCAACAAATATAAGCAGTGACTCATATCACACAGCAAATAAACAGTGCTGTAACAGTTTTTGCAATTGTAATTCAAACCCAAATAAACAAGAATCACAGTCCACTACAAGGAAAGGCAGGACTGCAGTGATGGGAAGGGGTCTGGGAATTCCATCACATTCGCATTGTTACTCTCACACTATCCCAAATAAGCAGGTCCAGAAAGAAAGGAAAGGGGGGAAAAAAATGGAACAGAAACAATTTCTTGTGATATACATCTGTGCTTGAAGCTTTCATGGCTGCACTGAGAGCAGAATTTATATCCCAAAGCCATGTAACAGCCTACACCACTGCTACTGGTTTTGACCCTTGATCCCTGAAAGCACCTCTAGCTTGGTGGGTTAATGAATAAAATAGGCCTTGTGTGGTGAGTGGATGGACAGAAGGCAACAGAGTGGAGGGGAAATCACAACAGCGGTGAAAGGCACTGGTTTGACTGCTCCACAAATCCTCCAGTGAAGCAGATTTGCAATTTCTTTTGCTATTCCTTCATGACCCTCCTAGTGAGAAACTCTCCCACAGTCTGCACCTTGAATATTTGCTTTCAGACAAATAAAGGTATTTTTCCCCCAGTGGGTACTACAAAATGATCATCAACCTTTTTACAGAAGGCTTTTACGCATCAGAGAACGCATTGCCTGCACTCAGGCTTATGTTTCTAAATGCAATTCCTTCAGCTTTTCCCCTCTAGACTCATTTGCCAAGCCTCCCATCTGTGTGGTTCACCTCCAGACTTGCAAGTGTGATTGTGGCTCTCCCACCTCGCACCGCCTAGCGCCCCTCAGTGCAGGGGGAAGCAATTACCAGCCTTGTCTTAACACACAACATTTCTGTAACAATGACAGAGAGATTTGACTCCTTTTCTCAAAGCTGGTGATCCATACTAGCCACCGTCACAAGAGACCACTCTGCACCACTGCTCCTAAGCCTTAGTCACATCAGCAGCCCCTCTCATGCATTCACAGTTATCCCACTAAAGAGGAAAGATGAACAGATTTGACTACTTTTTTTTCTTAATAAGTCAGATTTTCTTTTGGACTCCATCTTCCTTCTCCTCCTCTCTGCTTTTTGTAAATTGATCTGGAACTTTTTTCAGAAACCACGGCCAAATTCTCCAATCCTAGATACTGGGTCTTCCCTTTGCTTCCCACTGAAGGCCTGAGTGGATGTTGCTCCCCTTTTCTCTCCATCACATCCCCAGGGAACACTGAGAGCTGTCACCAACGGTTCAGAGTTTGCCAAGACCAGGTTTTCCTCAAGTAATCTAGAATAATTTCACCAAGCTCAGCTGACACAAGCAGTGGGTAATCTCTTCCTTCTCTATTCACTCCCTTACCTCCCCTATCTGCAGAAGCAATGAGTCTCTGTATATAATTATAAATACAGTTTGGTGAGGACCAAAAGAGAGGAAATACAGAGCACGTCCACCTCGTGCGACCCCTCATCTTCTCAGTCTTGCTCTGCTCCTCTATGGCCTTTCTCATGCATTCCACTTTTTTTTGCAAGAACTTCCCCCAAATTTAAGGGCCTTCAAATAAATAGTTTTTCCACTAGAGGGCACAAAGACAATTTCTCCTAAATGTTAGAGGGATTAATAAAACAATTTCTAGCATCTCACCAAAGTTAACTCATACTCCAAGAAATAAAAAGCTAGTAAATTAAGATGTAGTTGCAACTTTGCAGGTACTACACCACCACCAAACACCTCTAACTCGTAGAGACTGAAAAGTCAGAAATCTAAAAGTGACACTGTACTCACAAGATCTCCTGTATAACACCAAGCACTTTATCCAGTGCCTGCAACTTCTCATTAGGCACAGATCGCAGTATAAACACAACACTGGAGATAAAAATATCCATCCTAGTACTTTCTAAGTTGTACCTATTATATTCAGCTTCAAATAACTGAATGTTTTTATGCTTTTTTTTTCCTAAATCAGAAGAAGTTCACTACCAGCAAAGAGCTTCTGTTTGTCGATACTTTTAGATCACGACAGCGACCTCCTGACCATCTAGGGTAAACTAAAGAGATTTAGCCCTTAAGACTCTTCTATACAAGATAGTTTTTCCAGCTTTAAAGCTTGTCTTTTAAACTTCTTACAGTCTGTACCTATAATCATGATGCCTTAACCAATTCTTCACCGAGGAGCCGTGTTGGTCCATAAAAATGTATAAACTCAACAGGAAATCAATCAAATCGAACATTTGGCTACACAAACCCATGGAGTGGAATGACAGGGAATTTCAGAGCATTATGCACCTTGAGAGCACCATGGCCCTCAGGGCGCATCAGCCTCCCAAGCCCCAACAGCTTCAGGAACTGCAAGCCTTGCTTGAACCTACCTTGCCGACTTCGGTAATTCTGGCAACTCGTTCTTTCATGGCCCAAGTCGAAGACAGGTGCCAGCGTTTGGTAGCCCACTCGTGGGTGGGTGCCTAGACGCACACCCACACCCACACTGCTCTCCATCACCACCTCTTCTTCAACACACACTCACTCCTCCAGCCTGAAGGCAACAAGGTTTGCTTTCTGCCTACCACTGCTTGAGGATTTCCACTTACTGGAAGGTTTGGCTTGAACGGAGTCAGCCCAAAGGCTTTTGCTAATGGAAGACAAGAGACAATAGCAATATGCAGGTGCTTCCTCCTATTTAAAGTGTTTACTTGTGCAGCTTAACACAGTGACGCTATTGTGAATTAGATCTGCATGCTGGTTTACAGAGTTCAAAAGGTAGCATATAACAAAAGGAACTCCAAAATACTGCTTATTAAACTAAATGCTGCAGACTAAGTAGTTTTTTTCTTTCCTTTTAAACTCTGTTTCCTTTGCTCATGCCAAGTAAGAGGGTTTTTCCAATCATACAATAAAAGCAGTTTCAAATGGGAAATGATACATACCATACAAAAACAAAACAAAAAACCTAACACAAAAGCAGAGAATTTCTCAGTACATCTCCACTGCACTCACAGCAGCAGTTTGTGGCATGGAAAGGACAAGTTCAGCCTTCAGTGCTACCTGCAGACTTGTTAGATCTGCACGTGCTCTGAGAAAAATTCAAGAGCAAGAGAGAAGGTAGAAGCCACAACACAGAGTTAAGGAAAACTTCAGACTGAAAAAGGAACAAAGGCGTATTTGTTATATGAAATAAAGCAAGCAATTCAGCTGCATTAGACAGTAAACCATTTGGCTTAGGACTGAAACAGAGAAGGGAAAAAAAAAAGAGCATCTGATTCTAATTTTGTTGTCATAAGCTTACATGAATCAAGATGTTTACTAGAGGTGCCAAGCACTCAAATCCATGGTTGGATTTTGTACATAGGAAGTATCAGATGTGCTGAACATCTTGCAGTTCCCTCTACAGCCTGTGAAGGCTCAAATATACTCACTAATATAATAACAATATTAACAATAATAACAATAATAATAATCTAATAGAAACAAACATCAAGATCCTTTTCCTGGTATCAAGATGAACTCCGAAATCCAACATTGTAGACACTGTTTTGTGAAAATCTCAGTCCTTCCATAGCACCACTTTTCTACTGTTTGAGACGTTTCAAATAAATTACCCTCATATTCAAAATCCTGCAACTTAAGACTGCAACTTGCTTTCACGTAAAACCACACCACAAAACACCAGATATGCTGAAGTCATTGGCACACATTCTCATTCAACCCCATTCTTTTAAGGTCAAAACAAACAGAACTCAGTCCTTATCCAAGTTCCATATTATTTTGCCCACTTTCCCCAGTTTCTGCTATGTTAGATGTGCTTCCATTGATTTTCCTTCTTGGTGGGAACAGACTGAATGGGATTCGGCACTGCTCTCTGCCGCCATTTTCTGTGAGATCTGCTGGGATGATTGCTCAGAGAATGTCAGATCCAGACTCCTTCCATTCTCCATCATCAGCAAAACCAGAAATGGCAATTAAAATCCTTCTCTTCAGTGCTCCCATCACAGACATGCTAGGAAATGAGTGGTGAGGGCTGCTTTCATTGATGCAAGTGACGGAGCAATGCAACGGCTCAGAACCAGCACGTTAATCATTTTAGAGCTGTCTTCATGCAGTTCAGCAATCTCCTGTCCAGCCTACTGGACTTCTCCTCAAAGTAACATAAGAATAGACACAATGTGTGCCTAAAAATAGCTGCAGCAATTCACAAACCCAAGTGCTGACAAACAGCTCGAAGCAAACCCATTCTACCTGTGCTGAAGCAGTCTGTCAGCACTCTCACCCCATGCATACTCCCCTCACATGGAATGGTGATAACAGACAGCAGGTGAGCTTCATAACCTCTAAACCACCACATATGTTCTGCAAACAAATCTTAGGCTAAATGAGCACCTACAGTCTTCTCTAAGTTACCCACAAAAATGACGAAAAGGCATTGTGCGCATTGCGTTCTTGGGTATGAACTCAAATCCAGGGTAATTGCCGTGCAGCCTCTGCCCCAAACTGCTCAGCATCACCACATGGAACCCACCCCAAAGTGCTTCGTCACCCTTCCAGCAGTCCTGCAGAGGCAGACCAAGGATATTTCAAGGTGGAAGAGAGAAGACAGTCCTCCTATGCCTCTTCATCGTTGGTTTTAGTCTTTAGTTTCGCTGGACACAAGCAAGCTGTGTGTTTTATTTTTATGGCTTTCATTCTACTGCTGCAAGCAGTTCCTAAAGGGACATAAGATGCCAATGCTCCAGAGAAGATCCAACTGAAAAACAATTTAATGCACATTCATTGGAACAGAACATCAGAAAGTAAACCAGTGAAAATTACTTCATTTACCAGCTGTGGCTTATGGATGCTCAGAGACACTGAGATTTATTACATACTGCCTTGGGCAGGTGGGAGGACTGCAAGAGCAGAGAGGAATTTCTGGCTGTAAAATGCCTCAAATACCAAAACCCAAATGAGTCTTTACAATATTTGCTACTTATATTGGCTCTGAGGCTGCAGGAAGGGGGGTGGTCAGGGGCCCAAGACATCGCCAAGAACCCTGGGACAGCAATACGAGGCTCGGGCTTGGTCTCACTGGGGCAGAAGGGCTGCAGGAAAGCTGCCTCCTGCCCCTGCTGCTGCTGGACATGGTGCAGCAAGCCCCACATGGTTCAGCAGGCAGTGGTATTGGGTGGAACAAACTGGGAAGAACATTAGGAAACACTTTTATGAAGCTCTTTGTGTGCCGCACAAATAACAACTAAAAGAATACATCTATGTGGGGAAAGACACTTCTGCAAAATCCCAAGCATTTTTCCCATTTTAACTGACTGAGAATTAAAGAAACTATTCAACCCCAAAGGACTGCAAGCCTGAAAGTCCTGAATCCTGCGAGCAGCAATGCACAGATGTTGGAAGAGAACACAACTGAAGTTGGCAAGAAGAATAAATTAAAGGTTTTCATTGTAGCAAACAAGGCTTTCAAACAGATCGGCAGTAACACCATGTTCAAAACCTGGATGCATTACTTTTATGATTCCTCCCAGCAGAATGTGACAAAACATATCTGAGCTGTAATCAATTTCCTACAGCCTTATGTAAACGTTATAGGAATTTTGTCCTCTGTAATACTTCTTGCTCTCAAGGCTGCAATAAATAAGTTAGTTACAACCCTGCTGCCGCTTTGTCTCCTATCTTGCTGTCTCAAGTCACTGCTTTTATTTCTTTTAAGCTACCATTGTAACCACTTTCAGCTTCAACAAACACTTTAAATATAACCTGTAGCTAAACTCTAGGCAGAATGAAGCATCCACAGGGGAGGAGTGGAAAGGAAAAGCTGTTCTCCACTGTTAACATCTTCTTCCTTTCATCTACAATCCCTCGCCAGTATCACGGAAGGGAATTCTGGTAGCAAATCTCTCAACCAACAACTTGGAGAGAATTTGGCCTGGAAAGTCCAGGAGATGGTAATTACTATAGTCACATTTTCAAAAGCTGTGCAACAGGCACCCTGACACACATCAACTGGGTCCCAAGTTGCAGGGACATCTGAGAGGGGAATTGCCAGGGAATGCTTCAGGGTCAGGACCCAAAGCAAAACTTGAATCGGGCCCATAGCCATTCAGAGCGCTCTAATAGAGCTGTGTGTCACTTAGGTACTAAAAACTGTCTTGCTTCGAGGCCTTGGCTTCATTTCAGCTATTAAAAAACAGAACAGTTTGTCAGACAACAGGTTCTCCTACTCCCCAGTCCCATCTGTCTAAAGGAACAGCAGCAGTGACTGCTTCGGGAGGAATCCCAGGAGAGGACAAGTGCATGATGCTGCTTCCCAGAAAGCAACCCACCTGGCAGAGGCTGGAGGACCAGCTAAGCTAGAAGTGTCTGGTTGGGTTTCTCTCCATCATTCTTTCCCTCTCTTTCATCCAGAGACTGGCAAATGCGCCTCACTGCTCTGATACATCAGGGGGGTTGGAGGGTGGAAAGCAGGGGAGAGAAGAGACACCTGAGCCAACTTCAAAGGTTTTGCATCCTTTGAACACTTCATTCATACATAATTGAAAGGTCTATATCTTTGGACTATATCTTTGGACTACAAGAAAGTAGATTTTTTTTCCCCCCCACTACCAGACCCATCACGTGAGGGATGCTATCATACAATAGTCTTGGGGGAGGTTTGCAAACATGAAGAATTTACTGAGAAGCAAAGTAAACTACTACTCACAGCAAGTGGACCAGAGCCCAGATCCCTAAGAGGTTCTGAAAGTGGGAGGACCCAGAAAAAATAAGGCAGCCTTGACCTAGCATCAGGGGAGGCTGAGAGGGCAAGATGCATGTATTCTATTTCACAATAACCTCCATTTGACCAGTTACACAAATAAAACTCTGCTTGTCCTAAGTACACTTGTAGACATGGAGAGGGAACTCAGATGTCACAATATAGCCAGACCTGTTGGTCACTGCAGTGCAACTGAGCTCAAAGACTGCAAGAAACTAAGTATTAAACAGGCAAGAACGTCACATACAGCCCATAAAACAAGGAAAATTGCATTAAAAAAAAAAAAGGAATCTAAGCTCAGAAAAGAAAAAAGAATAAACACACTTAGGGATTTGACATGTAATCACGATCACTTCAGTTACTTGCAGGCAGAGAATCTGCATCTGGTCCCTGAAGAATGTAACTGCGGGCAGCAGGGAACACAGGCACAATGCACCACTACAGCTCCAGTGCCAATCCAACAGGGACCAGGCATCCCCACCACTGCAGGGAGCATGGCAAGGACCTGCAGCCTCAGTGGCCATGGAAGCACCACACACACTCTGCACGGCAACAGGGCTTCTTTCTCCTGGATCCCCAGGATAAATGAACACACCTTCACCAGTGTATTTACACCATCTCCTGTGCTTGATTCCCCTAAGGCTCCATTACTGAGGCTATTCAGAAGCTGTGAACATAAAGACAGTACATTTAAACCCAATTTCAGCTTCCCCTTCCTTAAATCAGGTTAGCTCCAACATTCACTCAGTCCTGCAGCACCAGGTCAGGTTAACTGTGCCAACATTCAAGTAAGCTTGATGGAAACACTATCATTTTCTAATTGATTTAGTTAAACAGCTGCTTTCTTCCAACAAAAGCAACACATCCAAACAACTGCATGAAGCCTCCCTAGATGAATTCAGAAACTGCAATATGGGCTTGTGAAGGAGCAAATTCAGCTAAGGGAAGGAATGGGAGTCAAACCTCTAAACCCTTGCACCAACTTCAACAAAACAGCTTCTGCAGCTGGAAGCAGCAACCACCCCATGTTCCCTGCAACACCAAGGTAGAAAGATGTCTTGTACAGCTGATCTGAGCAGCTCAGATGATCCAGTCAAAGGCACACTGCTCCCCAGGGTGGGTGAGAAGAAACCCAGCACAAGACAAGTAAAAAATAAAGAACTTTAAGACTGCTTAAGACCTTCTTGCCCCTACCACCCCTCTCCCGCATGTCCTGCTCACACCACAGGAGATGCCGCCCACCACAACGGCCAAGATTTGACCTGAGCTTCCCACGTGGAAGCTTTGGCTCAGGCCTCTGCAGCACAGAAATCTGCAAACCAGCAATGCAGAGGAGACGGAGTCACTGCTTCAGTGCACTGATCCATACAGACAGCAAGAGGCAGGGGAAGGGAAAAAAAAATACACTAAAAATTCTTTTGACAGGGTGAAAAATGAAAGCAAAGTGAAACACAGCTCAATCTGTCAAAACAAAATCACAGCAAGCCCACTGAAAAGAAAAAAACCACACGGCTCAACTCACATTTTCTAATAGGCAATAACTGGTACGTTTGTTTTCCTGAAGATAAGCAGTTGAGTTAAGTTTGCCAGACAACGCTGAGCAGATTTGAAAGGTAATCCCATCAGAAGCGCAAATGATCAAATTTTGCAGTGGCTCTAAATCCAGCCAGGGACATTAGGACTTGCTTGGTTCCAACTAGCAATTCAAGAGAGTCTCAAGGAAGCTTTCACAATTGCACTGTTGGGCTGATGGACGGAATCCAAAATGCCTGATCAAGACAAGCTTTGCCCTTTTCCTCAGAGCTCACCACTCAAAAAGGAGGAGATGTGATGCTCTTACTAGTAAATGAGGCACCAATTGTCATGGCAAAAGATACCATATAGTGCATTTCTAGTCATGATGGCAAAGGCCAACCACATATTCAGAGCACAGAGAACGCATTACCCTGATAGAAGAGTCCTAACCATGGTACCCAAAGGGTATTTTCAATGGTGAGGTAGCTTAGGTGGGCCACCCTAATTATTTATGGCCTGAGAAATCATCTCCCAATGCACGAGGGGTACAAGTTATATATTTACAGCTCTTCCCTGATAAGCTCATTATAAACTTTCAGAGATTAATAACCACAGCATTTGACTGTTTCCTTGCAACCTGGAGATGCAAATCAGTAATGAGTAAGTCAGTCAGGATAGCAAAGGCAGGGGCTGCGAGGGTGAAAAAAAACCCTAAATAAAATAATAAATTAAATAAGTAAAAACCCACAAAAAAATCAAAACAGGAATATCTGTTACACTATAAAGTGAAACTGGCATTTGCTAGCTTCATTCAAAATGGACAATTAGATGGATACCCATATTACACAAATGTGTGAACAAGCATTTCCATAAACCCCATTTTAACATGGCCTCAAGCATTAAAAATAGGAAACAATACAGTGGCAACAGTTAATATAGATGTGCAACACCTTGTATATATTCAGAACTGCATTAGCACCTTAAAAAATTGAAAACCATTCTTCCAAAAAAATCAGCATTAAAAACAAAATATCAAATTTCCCAATGTTTCCATTCCAGCAAAGCTTAACCTGCTCAGACTTTTAACAGCCCCTGCAGTATTGGAAATAACCCTTCCAGTGAAAGAGGTGGGGAGAAGCAGTATCTTGGAGGGAGGAAAATGAAGTTTAACGCATAGCTACTATTTCTATCCACTGACACAAACTCTAAGCTTCATTCATGTGCTAGTTTGGTATTTTTATCTACTAAAATACATGAAGTCATTAGGACCAGGTGGAAGAGGAAAGGAACACTTATACCGATAACCTCAAGATCAACCTTGTTAATTTTTACAAAGTTTAATAAATTAGTGGCCAGATACAGCACGCAGCTCTAAAGACTGTCCTGCTGCAAACCTTCAGTCACTTGTGTATCCATATATGATAAATCTCTCTCTTCCTTAGACAGAACAGTGAACTTTGATAGGGAAATGTGAATTGCAGCCCCACCTTTGGGAGCAGGCAGCTGCATTACTGTCAGACACAGGCAGGGGTGGGGCTGCCAACAAAGACTTTGGTTGGCCATGGGCGATCAGCCTTACCAGACACCCTGCGCTGGTGCAACCTTGTCTGCTCTTGGGCATTTCTGAAGTAATTTTGCCTCTGCAGAACAGAATCAAGAGGGAATGTATGGAGACTCTTGTTATCCATCACCTTCTCTATTCTGGTACAGGAAAAAGTAATTAGAAGATGTAAAACTACAAGCAAACAGTAGTATTTGCTGTTTGCCATTAGGGTCACAGAGAGTCTAATGATTGTTTTAGCATTTTTTGAAAGGCTCTTAACAATGCAGGTCCTTATAGTGTTCATTTAAGTGTGCTCTGCTCGGTGTCCCTATTAGACTGATTTATCCACAAGCATTTAAATCACACAAGTGGGACTCGGGGACGTACAGCTCTGAGCAGAGCAAACGCATACACCCCACATATAAGGGTAAGCCTCCAGCTTAACTGTGCTTTTCATTGCTAAACCAAGAGAAGTCCTCACACGTTATCCTTGATGTGGCTGTTAGATCCTGCATTAACATATTCTGTTAATGAATCAGGAGCTACCCTGATGGGCGTCTATGTCTGCCATTCGCGAATGCTCATGCTGACTCAAAGATAAGCCCCAGACTATCTCAGCAACATTTCTGTGGAATATGACAGGGTCAGTATCACCACCTCACCAAGACGCTCCCCACACTGATCCTTCTGCATGATGTTCTCCCCAGCCCCACATCTGGCTCCCCATTCCCTGAATCCCTGCCATGAGGATCCCAAGTGAGGTGCTCACCTTAGGGATGGCTGCCCAGGAGGAGCACATACTCTTATCAAATAACTGCTGGGGCTTCCCAGCAAGCCGTGGTGTCTCACCACACAGACTCCTGAGGACACTGCCATGATGGGACAGAACTGATGCTCACATGTGCTCTGGAAAGGCACTTCACAACTATCAATTACTAAATAAAACCAAGAAACAGAAGCAGAAAATGCTTCTGTAGCTATATTATCCGTTGTACATCTCCAAAAGAACACCAGTCTAGCAAAAACAAATCCAACGAACACCACAGCTCATGTCATATATTGTGAGTGGAAGACCATAGTCTGCGGGACTCAAAGCACAGCTCTTATTTTTTATCAAACCCAGTCCCACATCAAAACTTTGGTGTCATGTTATTTGTACTTTTCAATCTATTAAAAAACCAACACATTCTTCTGCACAAACTTAGTCCTGCAAAAAAGTTCACAAAACTGAGAAAGAGACTGGAAAATAAAACTCCTTGATAAATACACAGAAATTTCCTCACCCTCCTGCAAAGCATAACTGGAAATGGCAGGCACTTTTACAGGGTAAAATCTGGGAATTGCCACCCCAGCAGTAAATGCCGTAACAAGCCCCGCTTCCTTCCTTATCTGTGGCCAACAAAAGACAAAATGCTCTAGAAATTACTCAACTCCAATTCCCACTATCAGCAAGAACCCTAACAAAGAGCATATTTTCAATTATAACCCCCCCCCCCAAAGCATTTACAGAAACATATGGTTTTTTAATTAAAAAATAGACTAACTCACACCCTGGGACTCGCTGTGCAGCGCAGAGGGAGAAGAGCTATTGCTCAAGCCTCTCTCCTCCGCAGCCCAAGGCATTCCAACACCTGGCTGGCTGCCTGGCCTTTGTGGTCTGCAGCCCCCACTCACAGCCTAGTGCAGGGTCCATTCCCTGCCTGAGGAGACCCACATCCCTCTCCTCCATCTCCTCCAGCCCCCTGCACCTTCCTTCTGAAGAAAAGGCAGTGCTAGGACAAGCAAGCTTTTCTCATTATTACCTGTCCTGGCTTCAAAAGCTTTTGTTTCTCTGCTGATCACCTTCCCTCTCCTAATCCACTTTTTGGCTCTATTTCTCCGTTAACTGCTTGCATTTAACATATTGAGAGGCCCTAAATGTCCTGTGTCCAGGAGTGCAGGCAGTCTCTGTTTTACCCCTGCAGCGCTGCTCTCCTGTCAACAGAGACAGTTGTTAAGCAAGATTGGAGAGCAAAAATATTGTAGGAAAACTTATTTAGGAAGAGCAGATTACTGAAACAACCAGGAACAGCGGGAGAGATGAAAGCAGGTTTGTGCTGGCATCACTATGCAGCAATGGCCAAGTGCCCAGATGCCGAGCCAGGGAGGGCACCCTCCCCTGATCAAGGGCTGTCTGGTTTTCATTGGATGGTTGAATCCATCCACCACGAGCTGTGTTTCACATGGAGAGATCTCCCCAGCACGTGGCCGGCCAGTGGCACACCCAGCTCCACCATCACTTCAAAGCAGCCCAGGCAGTTTCAACTATAATCTAGCAGAACCCTCAAAGACCATCTCCAGCACCCAGAGAGGCACTTTCCAGTCCCTTTTATGGCCCAAGGGAGTAACCATCTCTGCTCCCAAGAAGCTGGACTTACCACTGCCGGGAGGCAGGGCTGGGCAGAGAGCTGCTCATCCAATACCAACTCAACTTGCCAAACATCGTGGCTCCACTCCCTCCCTTCTGTCCCCAGGAGCATTACTGCCTCTATCACCTACACTCAGGACACAGTGGGGTGCGACACGGGACTGCACTGCAGCAGAGAATTAATTGGGAGACTCGTTAGCAGTTCCTGAGATGCCAGAAAATGAATTGTCCCAAATGCTCAGCAGAAGCCTTTAGGCCACCTGAGCTGAGCAGTCAGGATGAAACCGGGGCAGAAGGTATGTTAGTGCAGGTAAAAAACTGAGCATTTCAACTTCCAGGGCTGTAGCTTTAGCATTAAAGCATTTATTAACAGGCACACACTGACGGTTAGCAAAGTGCTGGAAAAAAACCCAGAAAATTAACAAAATAGCATTAAATTCTTGTAGCTCCTGAATTATCAATTGCTCTGAGCTTTGGGTTTGCTTCACTTAATTCTAGGGAGGTGCTTTGAGAAATGTGGCATTTCTTCCCTTTCTAGGGAAAAAAAAAATCAACTGCACCACATATTTTTAAGATTAATGATCCAAGGTCAACCTCTTAAAAGGAGTTGTAGTGGTGAAATATTTTTCCAAACCACATTTCAGTGAAGGAGGAATTTCATCTTGACTCGGGATAGTTGTTTTTAACCCAGGTAAGTTCTGGGGGGTTTTTTTGCCTCTTCAAACAACATCAACCAATCAGGACTCCAAAGCCTGACCAAATCAAGACCTTTCAGGTCAACCCTAGTGACCAAAGCAACAAATGTCAAACACTACAGAAAAAAAAAAAGGATGGACACAAAATTAATATATATAAACATATTGTCTTCTGCAAAAAAAAAAAATAGAGGATTAAAAAAGCACTCGCCCTGAAGGCAGCTCCTGCTTCTCCAGTCCCAACAGCCCCAGATGTCTCACATCCCATCTCCCAGAGCCCACATTCAGTATTAACATCAGCTCGGATGACTCAGATGGAGGTCACAGAGCATCTGCATCAGCCTGCCTGGCTGGAAAGAAGGCAGGGTCTAGCAAAGGTGGGCACACAGGGGAAGGAAGAAAGGAGGGAAAACCAGAAAAAAGATCATAGTCCTTCAACCTGCAAAAAATCCCTGGTCAATGCAGAGAAACACGTTGTTCCTAATGCCAGCATGAAAGGGCAGAATCAGACCCCTAAGACTCAAAATCCAGAAATCCATCTCAAACTTGTGGCTTGTATTTATGTTTTGGAAAAGAAACCCATCAAACTAAATTCCTCCGAAGACTGCTGACCTCTGCAGGCTCCAAGGACCACGTAAAGAAACTTCTACGTGCTCAGTATTAAAGCCTAAGAGCAACAGAAGAGGGCTGTTTGTTCTTAAAACCTGTTCCCGGGCTGAAACCCTCAATTCTAGAGTGAGACCAATGTACACAGAGGTGTTTACAAGCCTGTCAATGAGAATTTTATAAGCGGAAGAGCCGACACAAGCTAAACTGTAGCCTTGAGAGTTATGAGCGCAATACCACATTCTTCCTGTCTCCAGAGGTGACCCATCTCTTACATGTCATTTCAGCCTCACTCACAAGCGTTAATTTGGGACTGATGACTCACAATTCCTGTTTTCCAGAACATTCAATCCAATATTGCAAGGAAACCTGTTGTGGTTTTTTAATACCCCCTGTAGCTGAGTGGCTGGGTAAGAACAGGAAAGGCAGGAAGAAGTAAAAAATCGAGCAAAAAGAAAAATAAAATGGATAAACAGTTCTGTTAACCTTTCCTGAGCCTTTCCAAGTGATGCGCTGCAGGAGATTCCCCCTGCCCAGGTCACTGGGTGCACAGAAGCTTTGTGTGAAAAGGCCAAGAGCTCGCTGAAAATGCTAACGACACCTGGTCGATCTGGAGCAAATTGAGGACAGACACAAACACTTGAATGCACCAGATGCAGCATCACAGATTTAGCCCCTTCTAAGAGTTGAACCACACTGCCATGGGCTCAAGGGGAGAGCATCTTCAGTTTTTACTAGTTCCAACAACCAAGTACATAAGCCTGGCTCCACAAACACTGGAACTATACATACAGGGGGGAAAGGATGAAAAAAAAGGGCTACCGATCACTTAAATAGGCTAAGGGAATGCCAGAATGGCTATTTCCAGCAGAACAAAAGCTCTTCTCAGCGAGCCCCAGGCTCCAGAACATCCCCAGGAGAATGTTGCTGCAGCAGAAGTGTGGACCCGCTGCAGATATCAAAACCTCCTGATGGCTCCCAAAGCTGCCATTTGCAGGAGGCCAGTCTCTGGTTTCAGCACTGTTTGCACACTGTTGCCAAGGCTGAAAAGCTTTTTAAATGCTCTGCCTATTTAAACAGCACCAAAGCAACAGGGCTCTGCAGGTGGAAACCCGCTCAACAGGTCCATGCAGGTGCCATGAGATGGAGCAGCGCCCTCCAGGTCCACTGCCTCAGGGACCAGGATTCTCTTAAAGAACAACATCAAAATGCAGATTAAGCAAGATTTCGAGTGGAGACAGGCTGAAGGCTCCCAGGTAAGGTGGGACCACATCACACCACAGTCTGGATGGGAATTAAGGGCCACCTTCCCCAAGCTTTGTGTCCTGCTCCGACAGGTGTATCCTGGTCCAGTAATCCCAGGGGCATCTTTGTCATCCCCCAGTAAACAAACAAAGGGATTATGTCATCAGATTGTCTACTAGCAACTCACATATAAAACCACAGCCAGCCTGTGCTGCCAGTAGAGAAGAAAGCACGTAAATGCTCAAGCTCCTTCAAGCACTCTCATCAGCTGCTTTTCCTTTCTGAGGAGCATCATCTTTTCTGAAGACATTGCGGAGCCTATAATAATTCCTACCAAAGTGACATTACTTCATTTCCTCTGGAAAACAACAGCTCTACCAGCTCCTCCTTCCCCTGTCTTGCTCTCTCATGAGCAATACGCTTGGATCTCGTGAAGGGGGTAAGGTCAGAAGCAAATGCCTGGATTGTTCCCAGATTAGCAGCCCAGAGGGAGTAATTCCAACAGAAAGCATTTACAATATTCTTGGTATTAAATGTTTTTGGCCAAGATGAAATTTGTTGAAGTTTGCACTTTTGTTTTTTCAAAGCTCTGAAGTAATTTCTTTCCCCAAAGCCGCCTCCACAGGCTGAATTTGTGGGAAAAGGGAGATTTTGCACACAGGAACCAGCACAGCTAAATAATAAACTGAGGCAATTGCTCAGATGCTGAAGTCTGATCAATTATTCCCCACAGAACCAAAGTACCCACATTAAAAATGGTAGTTATCGTACCTAAACTGATGGTTGTGCCACCTAATTTCCTGAAGATTAATCCTGTTTCAGTCACACCCTTATCTAAATACAAATAAGAAAATTAAACATACAAACATGTAGAAAAGCCTCGACTACACTTTGTCTGGAGAAGAGCTTTATGAGGAGCAGCTGGTTTATCCCCAGGATTTCTGAATCATTTTATTAGGATTCAAGGGCTCTTTGAAGAGCCTGACAAGACCCCATTAAATCACCAAGCATTTACCAGTCTCATTTATTATATTTTGCCCTCCCTCCTCTTTCCAACACAAATATCAATCTTTTTTTTTCCCCCAACTGCATTGATTTGGCACACAATGAGTTCCTATCACAACACTGGATGGGGAGCACCTCATCTATTAAAATGCCATCAGTATCAGCTCTGTAGGTGATGACTCCAGGGAGGAAATAACATTGCTTCCCTTCCCCCAGCCCTCCTTCGACAGCTTCACATTTTCTCTCGCAAGGAAAAGGGCACTGTGCTCTCAGACTGGAACTGATAAAAACCACTATGGAGCAAAGAAAGGCCTAAAGGCTGAATGAACCAGTTTTAACTCCTGCAGAACAAGACTTTTTCTTTCTCTCAGACGAAGACTGAAGAAAAGAGTATCTGAGGAAGATACTGGACGAATTTAAAAAGATCAGATTTTTCAAGGGGGTTTTTTGGTGCCAGCTGGAATCCAACCCACCTTCTTCCACCAAGCTTTTCTAATCTAATGAATAAAAAAAACTCTAAAGAAAACAAGAGTCCAAAAGCATGTTTAAAGCTCAGTAAAGCCTGACTTGACACCATTTGCAAACAAGCTGGAGCAAAATTGCAGTGTATGAACACATCTCCCATCTAGAAGTAATATATCTGCCCCAGGAGCAAAGGTCCTGCCTGGCACCCTCGGGCACAGGTCCTGTGTCACTGACCCACCTTAAAGGCAGCAATTCCTTCCAGTTCAGGCAAAGGGTTAAATACGAGCTTGCAGGTTGGCATATGCCTCATTTGAGAGATTTTAAAATTAAGTAAGAGCCATCGGATCTTGGACAACTGCTGAGAGGGAAGTGTGGGAGCATTCAGGACATCTATAATGTTGGGCTGCTCAACAGTTCTTGGCTGAAAATACTCAGAAATATTCCCACTGCAGTGATTTCATGCAGCAGTGTGATGACTGATGGCCACATAAAACCCATAAAGACAAAGATACTTTAAACATTTCAGATGAGATTATTATTCTTTAAATAGTTCAGCAGTTTTCCACTCATCAGTAACAAGCATGGATACATGCACACAACCCAGCACTCCCGCAGCCCCTAATTGTGTCTTGCTGTTCAGGTGAAAACCATGGATCTGGGACAAGCAACGAGTACTGGAATATAAACAGCTGCAAATAGCCCTGATAAAAGTCGAGAAAAGGAGGAATCCCTTCTCTTTTATAAATCCTTACTCCTCTGATGCTCTGTACTAAACATCCCAGCTGGCAGGTGGGAGCATCCTGGTTGGATGAGACAAGGCACAGGACAGCGGGTGGAGCACTGACAGCAAAGCATCCTGATGTGCTCCAGAGAAACCATCTTCCCTGCTCGAGACTTAATATTGATTTATATCCTTAAGCACAGAGCTATATCCCATCCAATATTCTTAATTTCAAAGGGCTGGGGTTTGTTTGGAGTGGCTTTTTGCCTTAATCGCAGTTGCTTCAACAGTTCATGTATATTTAATGACTGGCATCGTCTCAGACACTGAATTTTGGCCCTCAGTAATACCCTGTGGCAAGGAGCTCTGCAAGCTGACAGGGGGGAAAACATTCCCTGTTTCCTTTGGAGTGCAGCATTAAGGCTGCATAGTTAAATTCCCAGAGGCCAGGAAATGAAAATATTAAATATTCTAATAACATCACTAAAGAAGTCATGTTTTACATATATGTCATTCCAATCAAATATTTTTCCTGTTTAATCATTTAGCTTTAATGCTGGTGTAAAAGGTTCACGCACAAAGAGAAGGGAAAGAGCTCATACAGGAATCCCACAGAGGACATAATACAACCAGGCAACTACTACTGCAGACACTCGGAATTCAGGGTTTTTAATTTTGTTGATTCTAACTAGACAAGCTTAATGGCAGAGTAATTATATAAATTACCTGGAATACATAATAGTGCACTTATACATAATAAATGAACTCTCGCAGAGGAAAAACCAGTGAAATATCATAACTAACTTTTTATTCAGTTTTGCTCTTTAAAAAAAGTATCAAAGGCAATGTATCTGCCACAGAAAAAGAAGCAAAACTAGCTTTTGTGAGAAGCTTCTTCCTGCAGAGCTTTGCTTAAATCTAGCAATTAAGAGATTTCCAGGAGGCTGGGGTCTGTGAACCAACATCTTTCCCAAAACAGTTATACTAAAAATTAGCTTTCTCACTCCAAAATCTAGCAAAGCCTTAGCTGAAGTTGCCAGACAGGCAACATTAAAAATCCCACAACATTAAAAAAAAAGAAAAAGTGAAGGAAAATTTCCATTTAAGAGCTGCTACACAACATGAAAGAATAACCAACCCCTTTTCTGTTAATTCAAAACGAGTTCTCCTAACTAGAGCCAAGCACAGATTGGGCAAGGCTGAGACTGTCCAGCAGGAGTGACCAGTTAGTCCAAAGCTGTGACAGTTCATACAAACATTTTAAACTAAGAATAAGATCTCTCAAGCATGACAGACACACAGGCAGTGTTCAAGTAGATGCTGGGTTGATGGTCTTGGCATTTCTCCATTCTTTTAAGAAAGCGATGGGGTAAAGGGCAATGAATGTGAAAGGCAAGTGCAGCCCTCCTGAAAAAGGCATGAGAGCCAGACTCCCCATCTTCCTGGCACTGCCCAGGACCCCAGACAGGAACAGAAATCCATTTTCCTGGATTCTCCTCTGTTCCATTTTCCTGCAGACACTTCACACTTGGACTGTTGGGTTTTGTTGTTTTTTGGTTTCACACTTTGGCATTGATCCTATAGAAAAACACTGTAGTTCACAGGCTGCTCCACAGGCAACCCACAGCAGAGCCCGGCCTCAGCAGAACGTGGGCTCGCTCTGTTTGATAATGGGTTCTTGCCTGGGCCAAGCATCCATAAAAGCAAGGTTTGGAGTGGCTGGCATTACTGGGGGGGCCTCACACAAAGCTGCTTGTCTTTTACATTTACACAACAGTCAATTGCCCCGTATTGTTGAGTTCCTGCCAGACTGCTGGAAGAGGGGACTTGCTGGAGCAAAAGCAACATGCAGCCAGGATGAAGTCATTGAATCATAGAATGGTTTGGGTTGGAAGAGGCCTTAAAGATCATCTAATTCCAACCCTCCTGCCACAGGCAGGGACACCTTCCACTGGATCAGGTTGTGCACAGCCCCACCCAGCCTGGTGTTGAACACCTCTAGGGATGGAGCATCCACCACTTCTCTGGACAACCTGTTCCAGTGCCTTCCCACCCTAGAAGTAAAAATTTCTTCCTAATATCTCATTTAAATCTGCCCTGTTTCAGCTTAAAATCATTATCCCTTGTTCTACCCCTGCACTCCGTGACAAAGAGCTCCTCCCTACCTTTCTTACAGACCCCCTTTAAGCACTGGAGCGGGGCTATACAGTCTCTCCAGGGCCTTCTCTTCTCAGCAACCCCAGGTCTGTCAGCTTGTCCTCACAGGAGAGGTGTTCCAGCTCTCTGATCATCTTTGCAGCCCTCCCCTGGACTAAGCCCCCATGTCACTTAACACCACAGCTCTCCTTCAACCTGCTCCTCCCTGTGAGACTTTGAAAGTCAAACAGATGCTTCTAACCCATTTTCTTGAAGAAAGAATAATAATTTAAAAAAACAATCCACCAAGTGTGAAAGCCAGCAAACCACTTAAGGAAGAGCACAGATATGAAATACATACATCATATGTACAAAATGTACATATGTACAATACAAAATCAAACCATAGGCTTTCACTGCAACCAGAAGAACAAAGTACCTGACCTCAGTCTTCAAAGAAAAGAAAATTCAGAAACAACACTGACTCTTGTATTACTCATCCCTACTGTGCTGGGCTGTTAGAATCCACACAGGCCACCCAAAGTTAGAGAGACCTCCAGAAAATGTTCCAACTCAAGAGGATCTGTTAAAAGCAAGCCCAAGGCAGGTTATGTGGTTGGAACAAAACGCACAGCATCTATCAAGAGTGTTGTATATGTCATTCCTGAACTGCAACAATCACGCTCATCTGGTTATAATTTACAAATTAGCACGAGGTAAAATAAAAATCTCCCCACACCTTGAAATCTGAAATACCAGCTATTTTTCCCGGAGTTAACTTCATCCTCCCTTACCTTTCAACAGTCAATACAATTTTTCAAGGCAATAGCATATCTCTGGCCAATATTTAAGTTCTCGGCTCTGTTCCCCATCCCTTGGGTGGCAGTCTGATGGACATCAAACCCCAAATTGTCACAGCGGGGGGAAGCAGTAATCGCAGGTTTGTCTGATCCGTTCCTATCTCTGTTTGTTGTATGCACAAAATAAGGTTGTGCAGCTGGCAGGGAAAACAGCTCAGTAATAGGGACTTTTTTACACCAGAGCTGGCCAAGGCTGTAAACACTGATGTTAGGAGAGCACAAGGGACAGCATGTAAAAAAACTGTGCTGCTGAACGAAAGCACATACCCTTCTCCTTCTCAAATAGCAGCACTTCGGCCCTGTTCTGACAGGTTTGTCATCTCCTTGTATTGTGAGAACCAGCTAAGTCAGCTGAGACCAAACAAACTCATGGCTTGATGGCGAGGTCCTTGGCAGCTGTGACAGGGCTGAGCCTTGCAGGAACCAAGGGACTGGTGGTCCTCGAGGGGGTCTGATGCACCCCCACCACCACGGTGCTGCTACTGCTGGGAAGTGGAGGAGAAGCAGCTCAGCCCCTCTGAGTCCCCGTAGCTGCTCAAAGCAGCACTCTAGTGAGCTAACATGGGATGACAGAGGACTGCTATTCGAGAGGGCCATCAACAACACCTCTCATATGGAGAAACGGTAGCACAGATGGAGCAGGAAAACGCTTTCAGGTACATTATCTGGAAAATGCAGAAAAGAAACAGCTATCTGCTTGAAGTGTTCATCCAGCATAGCCAGGTCAGGATCAGAGGGCTGGAGCACCTCTGTTATGAGGGGAGTCTGAGTTAGGTTCAGCCTGGAGAAAAGAAGGCTCTGGGAGAGCTTAAAAAAGCTTTCTAGTACCTGAAGGGGCTACAAGAAAGCTGGGGAGGAACTTTTTACAAGGGCATGGAGCGATACAACGAGGGGGAATGGGTTTAAATTAGAAGGGGAAAATTTTGATTAGACTTTAGGAAGAAACTCTTCACAACAAGGGTAGTGAGGTACTGGCACAGGTTGCCCAGGGAAGTCGTGGACACCCACCCTGGAAGAATTCAGCACCAGGATGGATGGAGCCTTGAGCAGCCTGGTCTGGCAGGAGGTGTCCCTGCTTATGGACAGCTGGATGATCTTTAAGGTCCCTTCCGACCCAAACCATTCTACGATTCTATGCCCACGTCCTCATAGCTCCTTCATGCGCAATGCTGAGCTGAGCATTGCCCTGAGGAGCTACTGGTGACCCCTTAGCAGCTCTTGGCATCAGACACCTCTTGGCTCAGTAGAGTTGAAGACGTAACACGCACACATACATATATACACACACACATTTTACTACATCAGCAGTCCTTCCTGCACACAAGAGTGCCCCACAGCAGAAACAACACTGCTTCACAACACAAGAACATGAATTTCCCCTTGGAGAGAGGCAAAGCCACAACTGCAAACACTAAAAAAATAAAATACTGCACACACAAATTACACTAAGCTTGCCAGCTACTGCAAGCAATTTTACAGAGAAGTCGTGTTTAGAGGGCTAGCCAACAACTTCAAAGCAAACCATGTAAGTCAATTAAATAATACTCTGCAGCACAGGTGAGCCAGTGTCATGGATCATCCAATGCTCAAACAGTGGAACTGTTTATTTTAGTCAAAGGCAACACGGGTAGTAAATACAATATTGTATCCTGAAAAACAACTGACTGGTGTCATTAGGAAATATGTGTTCCACCAACTACAAAATTAATTATAAAGTCATGTCAGGTCACTCAGCTGGAAAACAATTATTTCACTTCATGACATCAAATGATAGATGGTGCCTCGCCTTCATCAGTATGCAAACGGATGGCTCAGGACTAACCCAGCTATCCCCAGTGCTGGCAGGTACTCAAAACCTAACCCCCACTCCTCAGGGGTGAGATGGCTGAATATCCAGTTTGGCAACAAGGAAAACACAGATAGGACGGCAAAACAAAAACTGCAGCCCCAGCGAACAAGTTCTTGGTTACTTCCTAATCTACGTGCAGTCAAGTAATTACAACAAACATGATGCTGTAGGAGTCCCCATGCCTGAGCTGGGGAGGGACTGATGATCTCAACCCTTGCCCTAAGACATGCGTGGCCATGTCTGCTGACAGACACCTGCTTAGATGAGCTTTGGGGGCTACTGCACGCCTTAGGCTTGGCTGGAAGATGGTCATGTATGTATTTGGGAATAGGCTGGTTGACTGCTTTCCTTTTAAGGAGTTTCAGCAACAGCACTACAAAACCTTTGGTCAATTGTTGGTGGTGTCCTGATGTTACAACTTCAGAAAATCTTTCCTCTGCATTTCTGAGGTAAATTTCCCACGTATCCCCATAGAAAAGATCTTGCACTTTCTCTGATCACCCTAGAGCTGGGATACCAGACTGCCCTCAGCTCAACAAGCCATTTGTGTAAGGTTCAGCTGCACTTGCACACACACAAGTGGACAAATTTCATTAGGTAAAGTTATACACATCCCTTTGTATTTCCCAGACAGTAATTAGGCTTCTCCAAGCCAAAGCATGGTGCCATTTACAACTAGATTACCCTCCATCTTCCCTAGATTTACCAGGAATGCAGTTCCTGAGGTGCTCAAATCACATTCGCTTATCTAGTCTTCCCCAGGTGATGGGTGTTCTCCTTGGGGCAGCCCTGCAGACTATTTAAACTGCTGCTGCAACATGAAAGGACAAATCTAGCTTCTGTAGTAAACAACTCCATCCTCCTCCTACAACGCGTATTTACAAAAACATCGCAGACTGACAGGTACATGCATTAGTTTTAAAGAATGCAATGAAAAAGAAACCACAGATGAAAAACCCAAAACAAACCTCAGATACTCATCCCTCCGCTCTCCCCATGAAACACCTGCAGCTGTGAGATACAGTTTATTACATTCAGAGCAGCCATGCACACTGAACCACCTTTTATTGCTCTGGGGACTTGTGCATCACAGTTACCTTCTTTGACAAATACTGTCTCATACAGTACAAGAAAACCAAGTTGGTTCAGAGGGAACGCGATAAGGATTTCATATATATATGTGTATATGTGTGTGTGTGTGTATATAAAAACACATAATATACACACATTTGTATATGATACTTGCTGACATGTCCTTATGCAAATATTCCTGCCCTGACACTTCCTGAGGCTATGGGAGAGACAACAGGAGCACTATAAGATGTGGATGTGAGGAGTCTCACATCCAGTCCATTATCACACAGGTACATACACTACACTACTGTAAATACCAGGTGTTTTCCATGTTCATTCTTGAGCCTCTGCCTCAGACTTGACCTGATTTTGATATGCAGGGCCAAATGCTCCGCGCAATGCGTCCACCGTCAGGCCAATTTCAGAGAAAAATTATCTTGTTGCAGACATAGAGGGATCAGTTTGCACCTCAAGACACAGCAGGTTTAAATCTTCTGCCTCAAAAACTGTAAAAACCAATGTCATGCAAATCTCCCTACTTAAAAGCTACAAGAGATGATTAAAACACGTTTGCTTAGTTTGCAATGGTTAATGGCCCCTCCCACCCCCGACAAACACCATGCAAGCCCACACAATTATAGTAGTTAAAATAAATAAATCAGAGTTTCTTCTCCAAGCCATGTCAAAGCCTATAAGTCTATGGACCCTGAGCAGCCTTAGAGGCAGCATTATCATTTTTGCACAGTTGCAGGGAGCTGTTTTATATAAAGACCCTCATTGTTTCTACTGCAAGTGCGTGGATAGAAGTTATCTCTGCTACCTGGCTCTGTCCTTGAGACACAGCTCACCTGCTTGCTTCTCTCCATGCCATCACACAGCTTTCCTACTCCAGGCAAGACTGGGATGGCTGAACTTTACCAAAGGCCCCTGAAAGAAGTGGTTTACAGCTTTGATCATTTTTTTCCCTTGATGCATGCTTCTAAACTGCTAACACTGCAGGGAAAAGGCAGAAATCAAACTGTCCCTCCTTGCGGCACAGTCAGATTGTGCTCTGGAATGGCTGCTCTGCACTTCAGACACCACTGCATCCAACAGGGCTACATGAAAGGGTCAGGGAGGGAGCAGAGCCAGCAGGTGATACAGGCTGGTACTGGTGATGATATTCTAACAGCCCAAACAGGCATACTGGTACTTCTCAGTCAAACACCACTTTTGAGTTCTTGTAGCCCTGAACTTCCACCCTAATTGCCCTACGTGGGAACCAAAGACTTAGAGGTGAAGGCTGCTCTCAAACAATGTAGGGTCACACACATGCCCACACTCCAGAACTCAAAGCTGCCGGCAACCAGAAGCAGCAACAGACAAATTTTCAAAATATCGCATGAACACGGGCCACTGCACCAACAGTCACAAACCGTTTCATAACTTCAAAAAGCAATTTACATTTTTTCTATTGTTTTTAACAGGTTTGGGGGTTTTGTTTGGTTGGGTTTTTTTAAAACAAGTAACTTGCTACCTAATTTCCATTTTGATAAGGGTTTCACAGGTCTGTCTTCGCTTATGGGAATGGCATTTTAATTGTGCTTTCTATGAAGTTTTAAATTTAAAGCTTGTTCACATTTTTAATCAACTGTCTATATTAATTTCCTCTACAATTTAGACAAAAGTTTACCTGTAACGGTTTCTTGAGTTATATTCCCTGTTGCTGAATAAGGCTCAAACATACTCATTCCCTCATGATGGATTATTTCAATTAGATTCTACTCCCTTTGAAGTTCACGTCTCCTCTGGGTGGTTTCCATCTCTTCTGGAGTTTCACACTTTTGCATTGCCTTGCCAGCCCTCTGCACTGTGCTCCTCACCAACCCAGTTCTCTGCAAGAACGTGCAGGAGCATTGCGAGTATCTTCCTATCAACAAATGTTTGGTTTAGCAAAACATACTGGTTTATCTGGTTTTGTTGCTGAATCTTCAGCTGCAATCTAAACTGGTTTAGATAGTTAATAAAACATTAAAGACCAAATAAATGAAAGTATTTAAATCCAGACTGACGCGAAGACATTCTTTACTTTCAAGAGTGCCTACTACACACTAAGTGCTTACAAAATCTGATGAGAACCTAAAAAGAGGCTTTAAATACAGGCAGGTAAGAAGCCACAGGCACCCTTGGTGCTCAGCAGGCTCACCGTGCAGTTTTCAAGCCCAACAGCTCACAGTCAATGAAACACCCTCCAAGCAATATCCAGGGAAACATCCATGAGGAGCTCAGCAGATTTTGAAAAAGATCAAGATATTAATTTCATTCTTTCCTGCTATTGATTTCCAAAAGCATTTTGAAACATGCCCCACTTGATCCAGAAAACTTTCCAGCAAAGATACGATATTAGTAAGAACTTTACTAGTAAGTCCAAGAGTTTGATCACAAACTTCTTAGGAAAAGAGCAGCAAACCACAGCCCCCACTCCAAGTAGCTGTCTTTGTGATGAGAGATGGAAATAAAGTGGAGGGGAAAAGACGTTTTGTGGTCATGGTGAACCAGCCAGAAAACTCCCATGAGAAAAGTCTACAAAGAAATACCGACTGGTTAATACTATATTTTAAATTTCCTAATGTGTGGTTGCTGCATTTAGGCTAGGCAGCACGTAAGCACAATAGAGACTTGTAAGAATAAAACTAATTGTTCTAGCCCAGTTTAATGCTTCTTAAGTCATTGTGCTTGCACTGGGTAGACATTCAAACACCTTTTGGAAACTTTGTCTTTGCTTTGCACCAACAATCACAGATCCACGATGCCAAATTCTTCAATTGTTTTTTAAATTCCTGTCTGCACCTCCTAAACCCATAAGAAAAAGTTGCCTTTTGATGAGCTCATCTGTATGAATCAGTAACAACTGTTGCTGACAAGCAATGTATTTTGTCAATACAAGGGCAAAGAAAGAACGGATCAAACCAGTTTCTGGGACTTCAGCTAAATTGCAGAAATAATTCCGTTAACATGCTAAACAGTCATCCTCTGTTTAACTGAGGTTTAACAGAAAAATTGTTTTGCGCATCTTGAAAAATAGGGTTCATTTTTGGGGTACTGAAGGGTCAAGGTACCACAAGTCAAAAAAATAATTACATTAAATCCACGGGTATGAACTCCACTTCCATGGCTTTTGCAGGCTGCTTTTTCCCCACGTGCATCTCTGCTTGGTTTTTAGCCATTGTTATATTGCTGTAATGAAAAGATTAACTTTCCCATCAACCACAAATAACTACATTTTAACAGTTCAAAACAATGAATGCAGGACATAAATCCCTCTAGCCCTGCCATCCTGGTAGAGTCATTGAGTCTCAGCAACAAGAGGTTTCAATCAGATAGTCAAAACATTTGTCCATCAGATTTAGATTTATTCCGAAATGCAAGACAGACTTTCCTCCTTCCCACCTTGCAGAGCCAAAAAGCACAAAAAATGAGAAAATTAAAACCTGCTGCATTATTCTGCAACATGCTATAAAATGTAATAAAATGCCAAAAGTATCTTTGCCTTCCCCTCCTCATTGAGTTATTTTTTAAACAGTCATGTAGTTGCAGCTCTGCCTACTTCTACAAAAGCTAAACAATTATGCCACAATAGGAGTATTTTGTTCACTCAGAAAAAAATCATCTAATGAAAAACTATGTTGGTGGTTGAATCCGTTTCCTTTAGGAGGAGTTGGCTGCAATCTCAGTGGGATTTGTGGTTTCAGCTATTCATACTGCTCATAGCAGTTTCTGTTTTTTCTCAAAGCAACGTAACCCAGCAACACAGAAAAAGCCGTGATTAACTTCTTCTGTGATATGAGATGTCACAGCAATGCAAGTCGCCTTTTCGCTGAAGAGAACCATAAATCTCTATCGCTCTGTCTTTTTTCCACAGCCACCTCACATCACAGGCAGAGTGTAAAGGGAAAGTTAGAAGTCACTGGAATCTTCTCTTTTACCTGAGGGCAACTTTATTATAGCCTCAGAACTTTCAGACCAGAGATCATCCTTCAGAGCTGCAAAGAACTGCATCTCTTGGACCCTAATCAATAGCTCCGGTTCCTTGCTAACCACAAGAGAACTTTAAAATTAACAAGCATTATATTAGCTGACTTTACCTAATGAATAGCTATCAGCTGTCTACACACACAGAAAATGTTTCCTTTTATTTGTATGCAAATGTCCATATGTGGTGGAATGAAACTGGAATGGGACATCTGTGCATCAAAATCTTACATAAATTATATAATTTTTTTTAAATGCACTAAAAAGCTGGTGTCAGTCCCAATAAACTAAACATGAGCAAACAAAATACAGCTGAGGAGAATAATAAGAATAACGTTAAAGAAAAACACCCTCTTTTCCCATGTATTTCATATGAGGCACCCCAGCATTTCCCTGATCTCTGAATAAAACAGCTATACAATAAGGCCCAATAGGCTTTGGTATCTGAGATACAGAATAATTCATAACTAACAGCTTAAAAAAATAAGACTTAGCTGGCTGCCTCATCAGTACACAGATCCTGGGACCAACTGTGGGTTCACCCAGGCCAGCACACCTCTGGTGCCCAAATCCCTTTGGGATCTGGTTTAGTGTTTGATAGGAATGGTTGGACTTGATGATCCAGTGGGTCTTTTCCAAACTGGTGATTCTATGATTCTATGTTTCTATGAAACGCAGCCAGGCTGCAGAGACCTTGCCCAAGAGTCGAAGGGCAGCCAGTATCTCCACACACCCACAGATTTGAGACTGAACTCCCTAGTATGGCAGAGCTGTTGGAGCTGTCACCGGAGCCCTGCCCTGGCGTGGCTGCCCCATTGCTCTTCTCCAGTCCTGGTGGCCACGATCCACCAGCTGTTGAGGACAGGCACAGGCTCTCCTCTCTCCAAGCACTTAACTAATGAATACACTGATGCAGTCAGTTCTTTACACTGTGGGAGATATTTTTTCTTTTTAATAACAAGTTCTATTATCTCCTATGTATATTAAAACTGGCCTTCCAGCTCTTCCATTAATACCTGTTCCCCAAGCCAGAGATGAACTCCAAGTAACACTAAGAAGCCATACGTTCAAACCAGGACATCTCTCTGATGAGGTGTGTGACGGAGCCTCTTGCCATGTGATTTTTTTCAACTCCTCTTGCTGCAGTCCTGAACACTGAGCTTTCAAACTGCTCTCCAGCAGCACTCAGTTATCATTGCTCTGTTCTACAGTGTCATCTCCCAAGCATACAGGTGCTGCAGAGAAAGAAAGAGGCTATTCCCTGCTATTCAGAGTGACAGAAGAACTTGAGGAAAACTGGTAAACGATAATCAGATGAGCAAAAGATGAAAGCAAAGCAATCCCAAGGATGAAAAGTCTGACTTTCATGTTTGGCAAAGTTAACCGGGTGTTTTGGGGAATCTGGGCAAGTTTGGGTTAGTTAAAACACAAATCAGAAGACAAGAATGAATTCATCACAGCCGAAGTAGCACTGAAGAAAAATCCCCACCATCAAGTCTAACACACATTGCTAGTCCACTGCATTCAGACACGCGCAGCGTTTGTGCCTGCAGCTCCTTGGATTTCCCCCTCCCCTGCATAGTTCCAAAACTGCCCCTGATAAAACAACTCCAGCCGAGCAGAAAAGAGAAAATGAACCCAAAATGGGCACCCCCGAAGACTCACAGGGACCCAGCATCCTCACTCCCCAGTGCTCTTCTGTCTGGGAAGCAACACTTGAGGAACCAGCTATCAGCTCTTAATGACTAGGTTTGTTAGTCGAAGGCCCCACAATGAAACAGTGGGTGGCTGAGGTTACCACGCTGTGGTAATAATCAAATTTAAGGGGATTATAATCATTATAAACTAATCAGGGTAGAATTATATATTTTTAATTAGCAGCTGCTGTGTGGTTAAGGCACTAGAATCCCCCAGCTGTTTGCTGCTAAGTGCAACCAACAGTATCCTATTTGAAGTGCAAAATATATACTTTTACATGGAAAATATATTAAGGAAATCTAAAAATTACCCTTAAAAATTACTATATACTGTAAAGTCTCATTATAGATCATTCTTTTTGCTTTCAGCACTGGAAATATTTTTTTTTTAGGCCTATAAATTCTTGCATTTAAAGTTATACTGAACATAGGCCAAATATAAAAAGGGAATCATTTACAACACATTGTGTATATTGCTACTTCAAATCACACAGTAGTTACCCTTAAATCCCCCAGCCTTTGCTACAAACGCATGGCGTTTGCCTACTCACTATAAGTCTAGAAAAGGATGTATTTCTGCAGAGCTTTAAGAGGTGTTCACTGCATGAATAATAGATTGAATAAAACTTGTCATTTGAATTTTCTTGTAACAACACACTTTAATCCAAGATTCCCAAGCAGAGAAACAGATCTCTATGGTTTCTGTAACCCCCTCTGCTCAGACGGTTGTATTTTTAAATTATTCTTCAGCTGCATTTTAACCAAGAACCTTTCTGCGTTACCACAGAGCGACTCCAACAGGCACCAACCTCCAGATATCTTGTTTTGTTCAAATATAGAGCAAACCCAACAGACAGTTCAGCTGGGTTTACTGAAGAGCATTCAATTACAAGGAGGTTTATCAGACCCTGCAGATGCTTGCCAAGAAGAATGGCAAAACCCAATATTGGCAGAAGTCTAAAAAAAACCAAAATACCCCAAAGAGCAGAGCAACTGGTCACCTTCGAACACGTTCTTCAAGCTCTTGGTATTAGACTGGCCACCTCCTCCACAGCCCAACGGAACTGCGACATTTTGGTCCAACACCAGGTAGCAGCTAAAGTGCATCTGAGCACAACCAGGCCCCTCATCCCCACTATCTCCTACCTATGTTTACAAGTCCACTAATGAAAATATGCAATAGTACTTCTGCAAACTCTTTCCACTCACCCTAAAGTCACATTATCAGAAGTCAAATCAACTCAGAAGATGAGAAGACAAGGATCATTAGCAATTACCAAGACACAGGTTAGCATGATACTGCTGAGCATCCACAAGTACTTTTTCCCCCCTCTGCATCACCTTACTTTGACCAGATCACATCCACCAAATGTCTAAGGAAAACTAGTCTTAGAGGGGTTAAAATACAGAATTAGGTTCTTCAGTAGCTACTTGCAGGTATGCCTTAAAGTATATCTACAAGGTGCAGGACAGCACCATGTAGCTACCCTCAAATTCGCAGCCCCCCACCACCACCACACCACAGAGGGGAGGGCTCTTGCCAAGGTAGCAGGCAACCAGGTTGGCCAAGTGATGAGTATCTCTCTAAGCAGAGGCAGCCCAGCTCTGGATTGCTGTTTCTGAGTCTAGTACTACCCTATCCCATCCTGCACAAAAAGGGTGACACTTCCCTGCCTCTACAGCCAGTGACCATTGTAACTGCTCCAAAACATCTCATTGTTGACCAGGTACAGATTCTATTATTTATCTTCTGATAAAACTCTTTCCTCTGAAACAGCTGCAATAGAATTAGGCCTCATACCAGTTGTTAACAGAAACTGCCATTTCTAAGAGTTTCAGAGCCTTAGGCAGTCCTGAAAAACATCCTCTGCCATCTCTGGGGACTTTGACTAATTGTCAGCAAGAGACAACTCAGAAAACCCAACAACTTAAAGATCAAATACCCTTCTGTTGACTCACACTAACACAGCGAGGAGCTCTTTGGTAAAACATCTGGTCTTGCAGATGGGTGCTGCCATCAAGACTGTCCTCACCAACACCACCCAAAACTCCAGCTAACACCCAATAACACCCAAGTGTTACTGATACACCAGCTTCGGACAAGGATTACTGGTGATGGGAGCCATACAGGATTCAAATTACTTTCTTTTCTTTCCACTCTGAAACACAACATGCCCTCAGAGCAAGTGCAGAATATATATAGAGGAGGAAAGGGCCTATTACATCCCAAGTATTAGCATCAGAAACCCAGGACTTTCAAGTCAAAAGGACAGAGCCATATCTGAACACATCAACCCTGTCAAGAAGGGATGTGCAAGGAAATCAAAGATTTCCACAGAGCTGTGGCACTGAGCTGTACCCAGGCAGGCAAATACAGACTAAATTAATTGCCTGCAGTATGACATGGCTGCAAAATCCTAGAGGTTTTGACTGCTTTGCATCATCGTTCTTTCAACTCTACCCCATGCTGAGACTTTAATCTGCAGGGCTGTAATGGTACTATCAGCAATGTTAGAGGCGAGACTAAAAATAAACACAGGACAAGAAAAATGCAAAGCTCCTACTCTCCACAAGGTCTGGAGGGAATTTCCTGAGTCAGTCAGACTGCTCGATCACTTGTTTACTTGATATTTAGTATGAATTTTGTCAGCAGCATGTGTGGTTTTCACTGAAGTTTCCTAGTTAAAATCAACAGGGCTGTAATGTCATAAGAAAACTAAACATCACTAACCCTCTCTTGAGAGATGAGATCCTTGCTGCTTCCCTGCCCAAGCTGCACACCGCATTTACAGAGCAAATACTGCATTTCCAGGTCAAATATGAAAGCCCTGAGGGCAAAGACTGTCCTTGGGGTCATGGAATGAAGGACACCAACTCCCATAGTAACCTGTTATGAGTTCAGCAACTTATTTCATCTATTAGATCTATTGACACCTGGACAAATAAACGGTCACACAACATTCAGAAGAGCTGGAAGGTTTGTCACGCTGCAAAGCACCTCTCCAAAGGTCCTCCCAAGCTCCAAGAGGCATTTTGAGGAGAGATCAGCTTGTTGCACCCTTGGAGGATACAGCCATGGAGCTGCAGCCACAGCAAGTAACTTCGGAGCTATATAAAAAGCTGGCACAAAGATTTGTTTATGAAGAGCTAAAAATTAAGTTTGACTTTAAAATAGTACAGTCACCAGTAATGGCTCAGAGGGTCACATTCTTCTTCCATCTCTGCCTCTTCCCCCTCTGTGACCTCCTCTTTGCCCAATAGCTTTCCAAAAACGGTCTGCAAACAGAGCAGAAATTCCCCAGGCAGGCAGACATCCGTGCCTGAGGAGTTGAAGGAATATGCTCATAAAGGGATGCTCAAGCCCTTCCTAGAGCATCATACATTTCTTCATGACAATGTCTGCAGCAGAGACCATTCTGATTTTCAGCAACTTGGTACAACAGATACTACAGTATTTCAATAACGTTTTAGGACGTGATGGCAGGTTCATGATTCTGTCAAAGAGAAAAGCAAACTTTTCCATTTCATGGTACACAACTCCCTGTGTAGCTCTCCTTGTTCACCTTTCCTACCCCTTGAGCACACACCAAAGGAAAATATAAGATTTCAAACTCTGCAAGCCTCCAGCCTAAACCAACATCCCGTAAAACTACGAGTTAAAGGCAGGAACACTTCACTTCCAAACCGCAAAGGCTGTAATGAATGTGTCTTTAATTGGCTGGTACAAGAGCTGCACAGCCAGAATCAGCAGCTGGCAATGAAATCAGCTCTTCTGCACTGCAGATTGCTAAACTTTTGCCCTTGTCTGCAACGTGGTGTGCCACAGAAGTAATCCTGCATCCATAAAAAGAATTACAAAAAGCACCTAAGAAAAACAAAGGGCTAGCCCAAAACTGGCAATAAGTTTCTTCCCCAAAAGCTTCCAGCTGTCCTGGGAATCCCTGACCCTACAGGGATGAATTTCTGCTATGTGCATATACATAACATCCTCCATAAGAAACCTGTATCTTGTAGTTATCACTTAAAATTTAGTCCTTTATTTTAGAGCTACTGATTTCAATAGCCTCAGCACATACTTAAAAATCTCATTATTTAGAATTAGAAATGAAGTTCTTTGAAAAATCAGTCCCAAATGACAGAACTCTCTATCAAGCAGCTAGAGCACGTTTTCTTGCTTCATTTATTTAACATTCATTCAAACGTGTGCCCAGCTTCTACTTTAGAGGTTTACAAAGCACGCAGCAAGTTTTCATCTAACTACAAAGTATCTGAAGAAACTCTAGATTAGTAAAGGAACAGGATTTTACAGCAAAGCCTCCCTTTCATCTGGTGCAAAACCCTTTGAATCTCATAGAGATGACGTGGTAAACTTTCAAGACAAGGTGTTTCATGGAGTTAGCATGGGATCACTGCTATCACTTGATAGAGTTAATGGAAGCTTTACAGTTTACTCTCTACTTAAACCCACCTTGCTCCTGAATGAAAAGATGCACACTAGACAGAGCAAACAAATTAAGGGGGGGGGGGGAATAAAAAACACGAACAAGAACTCAAGGTGATATGTGGAGGCATCTTTAAGTTCAAAAAGCCAGGCTGACCTACATAAAAGGACTACCCATGAGAAAAGCAAGACTGTCTCATCTTGCAAGCAGCTAAGGAATTGCAGCTATCGGCCTCTTCCGACTGTGAAACCCCAGCTCCTCACTCAGCCCTCACCAGACAGCTCCTGTCTTGGCTAAGGCAAGGCTCAGGCCTGAATTGAAACTCCTCAGTCAGTTTAGCTGCAGACTAGAGACCACGACTTTCTGCTTGTAACTGCACAAACTTATTTTAAACTGGGTCTTGTCCCTAGGGCTCCATATTAAAGAAGTTGTTCATACAACAGATCAAGAGTCAGAAGCTTTGGACATGTCAGGACAAATTCCAACAACTGTAAATTGGTATAATATATGGATTTACGCTGGCTTACATGGCACCAGAAACGGAAAGGCAGTAAGTCAAACTGCTGCACAGGCTCCCGATAACAGTGACAATAAGCACTGCTTTTTTAAGGCTGAAAGGAGATTCTAGGGAAGGAAGATAAATCCAAACATGGAAACTTTGAAAGGGGAGCAATGCAAGAGCTAAGACCCAGCAGCTCCACAAACACCCACCCCTCCCCAGGAAAACAGACTTTGGTGTTATTTCATTTGTAAGCTAAGCAACAGTTGTTATTCCAGTTAAAACTGCATGAGTGGTTTTTAAAATAAAGCTGTGTGCTTTGTCATAGTCGTACCTAGGAAGACTGAATCCTGCAAGCAAAACACTCAGCATGTTCATAGCAGGACCAGTCCCTTGCCCACACAGCCCCACAAACCTAGAAACTGGACACAGGAGGATGCTGCCCCTGCTGCCAGCAGCCCCAGCCCCACAACCTCTAGCAGCAGCCCTAGGCAACTTGGCCCCAGCAAGGCACCCCAGCATCATTCACCCCACAAAAATCACTGCTACCACAACCCTAGTGTGGACAGAGAGCAAAGCGGGATGGGGCCCCTTCCAAACACGCAGGCTGGGACAGGCCAGGTGTCTGCACTCTAAGTTTGCACAGCCTCACACAGAATTTGGATCTCTATTCTCTAAAAATCTGACCTCCCAAAAAACTAAAAATGCTGCTGACCAGGTACCTGCACCCCAGTGCTCAACTTGCATTTTTAAGGGCATTTACTCCTATATTTTGGTGCATTTGCTTGAACAAAGAAATGAAATAAGCCCAATGTATCTGTCACTTCCCTCCATACAAGTAACAAGGAGTTTTATTAACACATCTCTGATGCAATACTAACTCACTCCACTGTTTAGCTGGAAAGAGACTGCAGTTAACCTGGACTGCAAGTAAAGCAGGAAGAAAAAAAAAGGCCTTCAGAGTCTATATGGCACTGAAACAGGTTAATTATCACCTACAGACACGAAACTGCGGGAACACAACAGCAACCCAGTCCTGCTAGTGATGATGTTGCTGGTCATGCTGACGGTCAGATGAGCGACTAAACCCCTAATTTTCTTACAAAAAGAAAGAACTAGGCTTTGCAATAAGTATCTGTAGGGCATTTGGGATGCTCCAATTTTATCAGCCAGCAATGCAACAGACAGCAAGGCATATTTTTAGTGGATGTTTACCTATTTTATGGGAGCTCTGCAGGGTTCAGAAATGGATCAGATATTTATTCACATAACAAGAATAGCCAAAGGCAGCATCTGATATTCCACAAAAGGCAATAAACACTATAAACAAAGTATATAAACCTCCATGGTTCCAGGAATGAACTGCCCTCTGCCTGCAGAAGATCAGGATGCTCTCCCAGGAACAGTCTGTTCTCACTAGCTAGTGCCAGTTTCTAATACTGCCTTCTTAAAAAGATTGTATTAACAGTATTTGCAATAGGAAAGCAATTGAGAGGACAGCTCACCTGAAACCCCAGTGACACATCCTACACTAAAGAAAAGAGCATCATTTTGGCACCAAGCTAACTTCTGAAACCACTCCTGGGAATTAAAAAAAACACCACAGAACCCAGAACATTTGTCACTGTTACGTATTTTAAGTACCCTTTCAGAGGAAAAAAGCAACACTGAAACGAAATGCTAAACAGCAACAAATGAATAGAAAAAAAAAACAAACCACCACCCAAACCATCAGCCCAAACCTGACAAAACTGCGGGGATCACAGATAAAAGAAAAACAGTATCACAAGATGAGTGGCTAAAAACAGAAGCGCCAGGATAGGAGATGCCTTCAAGTAACAGAAGCAGCATCTGGATTGTCCTCAAATCCCCTCCTGACTGCTGTCTAACTCTGTAATCATCCCTCTTGAGCAATAGGGTTGTCTCAAGTAGAGCAATGGGGCCATGCCAACTGCTTTTCATCTGATGCCAACTGAGGCCAAGCACCTTCCAGTCAGAAAGGGAACAGACTGTGCCCTTGGTTCCACAGACCAGGGTGCAGCCCAAAGCTTGTCTTTCAGCCAAGTTTGTGGGATGCTGGTGGTCATGCGAACTACCCTCTGCCTGTGGCTCTGGGCAAGGACCGGTTTCTGGCCAGGAAGGCTTCAGCAGGGCCACCAAACAACAGCTCTGCAAATCAATATGTTGGTGCAACTCACTCCAGGTGAGAAGTCCAGAGAAACTCACTCCAGCCTGTTACGGTTCCAGAAATAAAATTTCCACCTAATTTTCAGAGCCTGTTTTATTGAGCATTGCTAAGGAGCCTCATTTCTCTCACAAGCCCAAATGCAAGGCTCAGAGGTACATCCTCACCATACCCATTCCATACAGCACGCTGCTCTGTGCTGGGCCACTTGCAAACAATGATAGCTTGAAACATCTTTTCTTTAAGGGAAAAGAGAAAGAGAAAGAGAGAGAGAGAGNAGAGAGAGAGAGAGGGGGAGAGAGAGAGAGAGAGAGAGAGAGAGAGAGAGAGAGAGAGGGAAAGAGAGAGAGAGAGGGAAAGAGAGAGAGAGAGAGAGAAAGCCTTTTCAATTGAGCAAATTCTACTTTTACTGCAGTCAGAGCCAAATGTACAGCTTTGTATTTGGTACCTGCTCGCCTGAATCCTTCTACTACAGTGACAGCTACAGAGAAGTAGTTGACAAGGTTTAAGTAAAAGATGTTAAGTCATTTGGCGTGACCAGCAGGTCCAGGGAGGTTATTCTCCCTCTGTACTCAGCACTGGGGAGACCACACCTCGAATCCGGTTTTCAGTTCTGAGCCCCTCACCACAAAAAGGATGTTGAGGCTCTGGAACGAATCCAGAGAAGAGCAACGAGGCTGGTGAANCCCTGGAGGTGTTTAAGGTGCGGGTGGATGAGGTGCTGAGGGACATGGTTTAGTGATTAATAGGAATGGTTGGACTCGATGATCCAGTGGGTCTCTTCCAACCTGGTTATTCTATGATTCTATGATTTTATGAAGCATTAAAACCACTCAATGATTTTAAAGGACATTACTATGACCAACGACTTGGCTGTGAACACAGAATTTCCAGCCTAAGCTACGTATTTCACAACATTGAACACTTCTGAAAAGACCCTGGAGCATTCCTCCTCTGCTCTCCCCGAGGTTCACAAAGTCTGAATCAGGATGATATTTGACTTTTCATGTCTAAGCTAAGGTAGTGGGAGAGGGGAAATCCCCATTCAACAGAAAGTTGAGGAAAACAAAAACCTGAGCAGCTGCAAGTGGAAATTATGTCAAGTCCAAAGCCATTGAGTGTGAGCCTCAGGACAGAGAAACAGTCAGGCAAGTGCACAAATGCCTTCCACGTGTTCTAGATGGAAAGAAACTGAATTTTTTAAAGAATAACATGGAAACTGCTTTAAGCAATTTGTCATTTTCAATAGAGATTGTGCAGCAAAAGAGAGATTTTGACAAGTTTAACAACTTCCTACCAGAGAAGCTGCATGCAACGTTGAAACTCTCCAGCAGACTTCTTAGAAATGGAATATTTCTAATTTTGCCATTCAGGAAGACTCTGAAATGTCACTGCCATCTGATTTGACTAGTGAAGAGGAAATGCATATTGAGAGAAGGGGAAAACAATGCAAATACCATTCTGTGGTTTTTTAAACTTGGTTTAAGGCAGCCTGGTGAGCAGGTGCTAAGAAGTGTGAATATTGCTTACTTACCACCAATAGAGGCAAACTTCAGCCATATTTTCTGTAAATGTTACAGCTTGAAGCCCACCTGGATATTACAAAGCACAGATGTGAAATATCATCTGGAAGAGACAGCTGAGTCTGAGACGATATTTTTGCTAAACTTCAGCTCAAAACAATGTTTTTACAGCAAAAAAAACTCCAAACATGATTCACTGCAATGCATAATAATTCTAAGTTCTCTTCTACATCAGGGACTTTGAGGAAAAATAAATATGCAATAAATATTCCCCACTGTTTCTGCCACCGGTTCAGACAGCTATCAGCATTCAGCAGTGCTGCTGCTGTGTCCGAATACACGAAACGTCTGTCCTTTGGAGGCCTTGGTGAAGTTTTGTTTATCAGTTGGTGATGCTAATGGGGAGTCTTTGCTCAGCTGGGAGCTCAAGAAGGAGCAGGCTCTGCCTGGCACAGCCTGTAGGTTGCTGGGAAGATGCTCGAGGTGCATTAAAAATGGAGCAACAGGAGCAGAACAGCAGCAAAAATCAGCTATGTGACTATTGTTTGTGAAATCTGCCTCCACCTGCAGTCAGTACAGGAAAAGAGAAACACCAGTTTTAATTAAATGTCCATAAGATGGCTAAAAAAGTCCCTACACTTCTAAAGTAAAGGTTTCAGTATTTCTGGTGAGCACAAACCCTGGACCTGGAGGGCTGAGGTGCTGCAGACAGCAGAAACACTGTCAGAAATCAAGCAACAAATGCTGTATCCAGCACCTCCTGAACCCCCCTCCAGCCAGGCAGCTCCCTGTAACCTCTCCTGACAATTCAACTGCACCATGAAAAATATTTATACTCCCACCCAGGGGCAAGATCCCATCTGGGCAGCTACCCCTACGGCAGACGCTGTACCAAAGGGAAGAACTACACAGAAAACACAAGTTAACCATGACAAGCCAGCATGGGATCCAGTCTTTCCTTGTTTTCCCCAGCATCCTCAGGGAAGAGCTGGCAGCACCACTACTGAAAAGTTAGATGACAACCCCACCCACTGAGTCTGGGGACTCAGACCAGCACAGAACACAGAGTCCCAAAGCAGGGTGCAGATAACCAGGCTGAGTTACGCACCAGCTACTCTAAATCAATTTGAAATAGATTTTGGTTAATCCACTGCAACCTTTTAACGTCAGGGAGCTCTTTGGGATTGTGACAACTTGCCCGGCTTTTAGGCAAACAACAATTTCCACACTGGTTTAGGCAAGCCTCAGCACCAATTATAGCACCTTTTACATACAGATAGAAAAAACCCTCTGTGATGCGTTACGTTAGCACATGCTTAAATTTAAGCGCTCTCATTTTTACTGGCTTTTTTCTCACGTCTAACAGCTTCAGCAGATCCAAATTTAAACGCTAGCTGCCTACCAGTCTGCAATGAGACCATGATATTCTACTCCAGATCAGAACCATGTAAAGAAAAGGACTGTTTTTAGCTCCTGGAAAAACTGATATGTGTGTATTTCCAGCGTCAACTAATATAACTGGAAAATTGGCAATAGAAAACAAAAATAAATGGAAAAGCCACCTTGGATAGTCCAAAGGTCATCTCTTTTGCAGATAAATATTTCAGCCTTTGACATGTTTTACAAGCACACAGTAAAAAACCTGTAGGGTCTTTAAGTAGAAACACTGTCATGGCAAACCTCCCTCTGAGCCACGCAGAAGGGAGCTGCTCCTTTTATCCATTTCCCTTGTTTCCATGTAGATCTGGGAAGCTGAGTCCCACAGCACAGCAATGAGAAGCTGAGATTTGTGGGTCCAGGACCTCGCCCAGATGCATCCTTAATGGAGTCACACTGCCTCTGTGCTTGGCTTCGCCCCCTCCAAACATCACTTGGGGTCTTTTCAGTCCTCATCCTCCCTCTCCTGCAAAGCATCCAGGCAGGGACAACTATCTTGGGTTAATGAGCTGCCTGACACAAGCAGACCCCAAACTTCGGTATGAAAGGCTGCTGTTATGCATCCAAGTATTCACCGCTTCTCACACTCCCACACAGGAATGAACCTCTTGTTAAAGAATAACTGCCACATGCCTCTGGAATGAGGGAGCTAAATGTTAAAAGCAAAGTTTATTGCTTTTAAAATGCCAGAGACCTGTCTGCATGATGAAACTGGGCACCCTTCTGAGATAACATTTATAGGTATGATCCCGTTTTCCCTCCTGCACTCTTGGAATGACTCACAGCGACCAGACAAAGGTCTCACAGCAGCTGCCCTCAGCACTGGTCAGGCAAAGGGAATCTGGATGTTCTTCAGCAGCCACATTGCATAATCTTAGAAACCAAGAGAAGTCTCATGAAAGAGCAGTCCTTCAAAACCAAAATGTTCCTGCAGACAATTTACAGGAGAAGTATCACTGAAACAGTTTTACCACAGGAACACCACAGAAGTGAATTTATGTGTTTTTACAGGATCAGAGGTTGCCCATGCATCTTGTGAAGAATTAATGGGCATGGGAACCATTCTCGGCCATAATGGTGGTGGTTTCATACTCTTCAGCTCTCACATGGCTGTGCCAAGAAGAAATTTTGCCATTTATGGTGAAATATATGGCATTGGCTGTTTAACAGCCTGAGCTGCTGGAGTCATGAAATTAGCTTCCATTAAAAAGGAAAGAAAAGAGAGACAAGAAGAGATTCTAGAACTCTTCACTGAGGTAGCACTTGACAATACAAATGCTAATGTGCAAAATCAAATATATATATATATATATATAAATCACATGTACACACTAGTCACATGTTCTAAGTGCCTCACCCAAGAACTCAAACAATTTTAATAGGTGACACACATTATTTTCCCAAGTTTTTCCTCTATGACTGGGTGCAGGTTGTACTTTCCCCTATACGTAACCTCTCTGAGCAGCCCTTGGACCCTCAGTGCCCTGCTGCCCCCAGTGCCCCATCTGGATGGTGCTCATAGTAGTTCTGCGCCTCCCAGAGACAGACAGTTATTGAGGTTTAATTGCCTCGCTCCACATGTAGTAAACAAAACTTCCTGCCACATGAGGGATTTATATAGATTTATATGGTTAAGTTCATACAAAAATACTTCCACCTGAAACTAGGTTGACAATCACAACCTGTCCATACATCTTCATTTTTAAAAAAATGAAGAAAGAAAAAGAAAAGGGCTAATAGTGCTATGGCAAATGTAGAAAAGTATTTGCCAGCTCAGATCTCTATTTGGAAACAGTCTGATTAATAGCAGCAGAGCGTTGGTGACAGGGACGACTCCATAGCGTGCAAACAAAACTCCATGTACCACTGCTAATAAAGTCTGGTGTTTGCACATAAAATAAATGCACGAAGTTTGCTGGGGTATGTGCAAAAGACAATTAGCAACTGCAAAAAAAACAAAAAATCCCTTCTCAATAAACAAACAACTTACTGACTTTCTTCAAAAGCAACTGCATCCGTGATCCTTAGAGTGCCCACTGGGAACACAGCAGAGCCTCTGGACGTGCTCTTGCAGACAGGTTGCTGCTACTCTCAACCACAGTCAGCACACATGAAGAAGGTATTCTATATTAGTCACTCCATTGTTTAAGGAAAAATGCATAGTAGCGAAAGAGAAGGACACAATTCTGTGTTTTGCATCAGTCTAGTCCCTCTTTCACCCTTAAGACAGGGAGAGGACAAAGCCTTTGCTGGACAGGTGGCTGCCAAAGCTCCACTAGCTATTCTGTTCTGCAGCATCCTCCCCAAGCCCCAGCACTGCGAAAGGGAGACTCAGCACATCCCCAAACCCAGCCGAACCACACATTTCTCCTCCCCAGGCTCCCAGGGGATCAGCTACCCTAGGGCTGCACTGTGCCACCTGTCCCCCAGCAACAGCCTGGATCACTACCAGGCAACACATCCTAACAAGACAGTTAACAGTAATGTTGCATCCCATACTGTACATCAATTTAGGCATTTACAGCTCTGAGAACAAGATGAGGTCAGTCTATACTGCGCTGTCATCAACTGGAAAACCAGCCAGGCTCCAAGTTGGTCCTACAGAAAGCACTCATCTACCTCTGCTTTTAGAGACAGCCTCAGTACTAGTAACAAATCCAGTAGTGAACAGGGAAATCTTTCCTCAACTTGATGCTTTTGGTATCATTTACGTATCTCCTGCTGCCCTTCTCTCTTCTCTCCTCCAGACATCCTTGGCTTCCCATCAGGCTCCACTGAATAGATCCTGTGAAGGTCCAAGCCCCAGGAGCACCTTCCTGTATCTCTGTGACTTAAATTGCTAATTTGGAGTTCTACCTGCGCCTTAGTAAGTTTGCAGATGACACTAAGCTGGGTGGAAGTGTGGATCTGCTGGAGGGTAGGAAGGCCCTGCAAAGGGATCTGGACAGACTGGACCGCTGGGCAGAGTCCAATGGGATGAGGTTTAACACAGCCAAATGCTGAGTCCTGCACCTGGGGCACAACAACCCTATGCAGAGCT
>WAAB01024030.1:468027-489738 GCA_013389865.1 Piaya cayana | reverse complement strand
GTTGATCCCCTGCAGATGCTGGTGTCTCAGGAGGAGAGGAGTGGGAATCCTTTGCTTTCCCTGAAGGATTTCTGGGATTTCCAAGCTTCAGCCCTCTGGAATCACTGCTCACCTGTGTTTGCCCTGTACCAGTGCTATGCCCTGCATCCAGGTCCCATCAACAACTTTTCCGAGGGCTGGGAAGTGCCCCCGGGTCTTCTCTTGCTTGGGGAAGTTGATCCCCTGCAGATGCTCACGTCTCAGGAGAAGAGAAATGGAAATCCTTTCCTTTCCCTGAAGGATTTCTAGGATTTTCCAAGCTTCAACCCTCTGGAATCACTGTGTTTGCCCTGTACTAGTCCTATGCCCTGCGTCCAACTCCCACCAATAACTTTTCCAAAGGTGTTGGGAAGCACCCCCAGGTCTTCCACTGGTTGGAGAAGTTGATCCCCTGGAGATGCTCATGTCTCAGGAGAAGAGGGAAGGGGATCCTTTCCTTTCCCAGGAGGATTTCTAGGATTTTCCAAGCTTCAACCCTTTGGAATTACTGCTCACTTGTGATTCCCAGGGGGTTGTTATGGGAGAGTGATGAGGAAGAAATCTTGAGTCAAAACTTGCAGGAGCCTGTCACTAAAATGGTATCAAAGCCTTTGCACAAGGCTGAGATGAAGTCGTGCTTGTACCCAGAGTTCTCCACTTTTCAGTTTTATAATGCTTGAATTTGCAATGTTAATAGTGTTCCCACATTTAATTTTCCTTGTGGAATTCAGAAACTGGACAGACCTATAGCAAGGAATAGGGACACACATCCATTTTTTTTGCCCTTGGCCACAAACTGTTCAAAGTTACCCAGAACTGGTGCAAAACTCAAACAGGGACAATAACTAAGCATGCACATACCAGCTGTCCCTTCCAGGTCACGCTCTGTGCTTCCAAACCTGAAAGCCAGGCCCCATTTTGAACAGTCTTATGCATGACCGAACCCCTTCCAGCAAGGAATTCAGTTGTCAGATGTGTGCGTGCCCTATTTTGCTGCTGATCGGGACTGAGAAGTGACACAAGGAAACAAAGAGCCTGGTTTCGCTCCCTGCGCAGCCCCAACGTGCGCTCTGCTGGTACAGCCTGCAGAGTTTTGCTGCTGTCTGTGTCGCTCTCTCATCTCACATCTTTCACGCCATGCATGTACCGAAATGATCTGTGACGCAGGAGAGCCGGCAGGCTCAGGGAGACTGTGTGCGATAGCTGGGGATGGAGCTCAGCCTAATGTTCTCTTGTGCCGGCTGAGCTGATCAGCCGGGCTTAGCTCACAGACTTCAAAAGCAGGATGACAGGGGTACTTTCCCTTACATCTGTCCTAGAGGAAGTAGGGCAGCCCGTCCATCCTCACCCCCTGCATCCGCATTGCTTCTTTCCCCCAGCTGAGATCTCTCATAGGGCTATTTCATAAACCCCCTGACTGCAGGCGCTGCTCTACAGCTGCAGAAGCTGCAGTCTCCAACCCAAGTAGCACAGTCACCTCCGGGCAGGAGAACGGGAAAGCTTTGTCCAACTTCATGCAGCACAGCAGTAAATCACCTCTATCCCCTATGCTTGGGCACCTCTGACCAGGTCTCCCTGGGTAGTTGTCAGGATTGCCAGTCCTGGTATCAAGAGCAAGTGCAGAAGTGGACTCAAGACATTCAAATTACCTGCTGTGCCTCAGCCCTTGTTTTCTTCTGTCTCTCTAAGAGGTTTCTTTGCTGTTGGAACTTCAATACTTAACTTTCATTCCTAAAGCTGTGCTGATCCCATGTGTCTGAGCAGCAATAACTGCCTTATGTCTGCTTTCACTGGCTCTGTAACCAGCTACTCACTTTTAGGATCACAACATGCTTTTTCCTGCACCTTGACCAGTAAAAACTGGATCTATGATCAGGCCAAATCCCCCAGGAAGTAAATGCTCAGGAGGGCCACTGACCTTGAAAAGCAGCAGCATGGCAAGCAGGGAAGGGTTTATTCTCATCTGCCTGCCAGCTGAGAGTGGTGCGACACGTGTGAGTTCACAGCGCAAGGAGACTCTTGTTCACAGCTGAGAGCTGGGTGTGACGTATTTTCATCACAGTCATTTTGCAGGATGTGTTATGTGACAGCCCTGCTCAGCTAAAATTCATCTGGGATCCATGTGAACATCACATGAGCTGGGGTAGCCCTGAATAGATCTTACAGAACTACTCATGCCTCATGGAAAAATTTTGGAAAAACACTCTTCACAAAAACAATGTTGCTGGTAAGATTTATGAGATGGCAGATTTCTGAGAGCCATTTTCTGTTTGCTCACAAGCTAATGCAGGCATGAGCTGTTCATGTTGTAAGCTTAATGCTGTACTTGCGTCTGGACCGCTGCGCTCCCAGAATTGTTCTTGCTGGTATTTCACAAACCCCACAAACCTCAGCCAGAACTTTCTCTCTGTTTTAAGACTTTCCCTTCAGTTTTCCTCCATGACCAACTTTCTACTGTTTTATCTCCTAGCTGTGTCCAGTAAGGACTGGTTGGTAAAGCCATTAGTGAGGATAGTCCCAGACCCTGGTAGCCAGCATCACTTGCAGAAGCTCAAATATAGCCAAGAATTTTTGTAGCCCTTATTCCCAGCTGCCCAGCACTTCACTGCTGCAAAATGATAATTTGAGGGGGTAGCTGCTCCAGCCTTTTCTGTAAAATGTGGCCCTCAGTCAGCCTTTAACAGCACCAAGCCCATGACCCAAGCTGCTCGTGCCCAGATGAGTCCCTGACACCAGCCCAATAGAAACCAGGTCATTTCACCATACAAAAACCTCTTAGCATTTCAGCAGCACAGCACAGCCTCTCCCCCAGGGGACAGTGGTCCTGCCTTTCCAGGGAACTGATTCAATGATTAACAGACCACCTTTGCCTCTAACAATTGCAGTTCTAATAACATTACATTCCTTTTTGCAAGGGTATCTGAGGACTTTATGAACATTAATTAATGAAGTTTCACAGGGCACCTAGGGAACAGCTGAACATTAACATGAGGCTTGAGCATATCCCCCATCCAAGCAAGGCTCATGGCAGTCGCCCTGCCTCACCTGCAGCCTCTGGTCCAGCATCATCTCACATGGGACAGCAAACTCTAACAGCTCACAGCCCAGAACACCACTATAAAACCTGATTTGGGCTGGCTCAGAGCTTTTAGCAGAGCCTATTTCCCTTGCTCTTTTGCATACTGTTGCTGCGGCTTGGTTGCTCATCTGTCAGCAGCCTCTGATCTGTTGGGATAAGTGGACTGGTGCTTTCTTCCTCCTTCAGAAGGTGTTTGGGCCCCACAACAAACACACAACAACAGGTAAAATGGTTCTTTCAAACAGGATATAGAGCCATGGTCTTGGTCTCATAAGCATCTCTGAAATTTCATGCTGTGTCCTGGATTTTAAAATGGGTCAAAGCTCCCCCTAGCACCAAATAATTCTTTCAGATTTCATACTAAACCTAGAGAAAACCACAGTTTTACTTGTTTCGGGATGAAAAACTGTCTCTGAGAACACTGTGGGTTTATGAGAGTTCAGAACCATACAATCCCACCAAAGACTCTAAAAAAAGATGACAATGATTAAGACTATATACAAAAGTACAGATTATTTAATACAGCAGAATTTATTCTTAACTTCCAGCTAAACCCCAAACCCTCAATACTTTGACATCACAGACCTCGAGGCTTTGAAAGCCTGCATATGTGGATCTTGGGAGAAAAAGAAGCATTAAATAATGTCCAGCCTTTCAGACACTGAGGTTTCTACTGAGGCTACCAGCTACATGGTAGGAAAGCCATGTGTTGCTGTATTTCCCAAACAGGAATTGCTGCACATAGTAATCACACCAAGCTTTTATCAGAGAATAATTTTTGGTGTGGCACCCAGGGTTTCTGGACAAGCTGGTGCTGCTTTCTGGTAGCAAGGAGGAGCCAGGCTGATGCTGCTTTGAGCCCTGACTCTGGCAACATTTCAACCAACAACTCAAATCCAGATACCAATTGAACCCTGTATTTGTAGGAAAACTCCCAAGTGTCAGGATGCAAGCAGTTCTGGTTAGAGCCACAGACCAACCAGCACAGACATGTACTTCCTAACATCCTTGTCAGAGCTGGGCCAACAAGCTCCATCCCCACAGGCAGCACCTTGCATGGGACATTTCCAGCATCCCAGTGCATGGACCCTGGATCCCACAGCTCGATCACTGGAGTGATCTGTGACCAGTAGATCCTAAGAAGAGAAAGGTACCTCACCTCTTACTGGGATCCCCTGTGTCACCTTCCTTTACAATTTATTTCAATAATATCATGCCCAGTGCAATATAAAGCTGAAGATCAATCTCATAATCATATTAAGACACTCCAGGGTGTATTTTATAGGGCCATTAATGTACTTCTTGGGTGGTTAAAGTCACCCACAGCATAAATTAATGGCTCCATAAAACATACTCTGTCATATCCTATGGCTTAAATAACACACAACAGTCTGAGTATATTGGGTTGTTATTGGGTGGAAGCACAAGGGCACAGAGCTACTGCCCAGCAGCAGGTAGAGCCCCCCAGGAATGCCGGCCTCAAAGTGATAATGCAAAACCCACAGGCATTTTAATAAATGAGATTCTGAGAAAAATCCAACTCTATAAACTGAAGCTCTCACCAACTTTCATCAGCATTTGTGCTTCTGACTTTAGTCATCTCTTTCAAGCATATCTTCCCTGCAGAAGCCGTTGCTGTTCCAGGATATGATTCCTGTGGGTGCGGCTTTCTTGGCAAGGAGAGGGAGCCAGGCTGCTCCCAGCCCTGGAAAGCTCCGGAGGAGTTCAGAGTGGAACAAGAGGGCACAGCCCGTTGGTTAGAGCAGGGATCATATTGGCTTTGCAAGAGAAGCTGAGCCTACCATATGTTTAAACTTTCATCCTTTTGGGGTAGATTTCATGGGAACGGAGGAACTTTTATCCTTTTGGGGCAGATTTCATGGGAATGGAGGTCTGGCACAAAAGGAGCACTTCCAACTAAAAAAAAAAAAATTAAGAAAAAAGTCTAGAATAAAGAAAACAAACAAGAAAAAAAGAGAAGTCTTGACTTTTCTAGTCTTTCCTGACTATGATCTAGTCACAGAAGGAGCAAGTTCCTGCCCTTAGTCTGCTAGACATTAAGTCACATTCTTCCCTAGGAATTTTTCTTTTGCTATTTTAGTGGCCCCACATGTGTTACCAGAGACTTTTCAGTAGATAATAGCTCTGCTCTGATAAGATAAGCTATCCCAATTCATCTGTCTCAGCTGATAAACATCCCCCCTTTCTGCCTCTGCTGCTCAACAAAGAAAAGGGCTCATTTTTGCTGAGAGCTCAGCTGAGCTGCCCAAGGCACCAATATCCCCCTAAATTCAGTTGAGACCCAAGAGTCCCATTCTCTCCTCCTTTTTACCCTTCTCTCTGCAGATACTCAGAGCAACACTGCATCCATGAACTCACCAGCATCTTTAGTGGAGATGCCTTTCCTTGTCCTTTCCCTGCTTTCTTTGTAGTACCACCATACCATTCTCTGTATCTCATCTATTTTCTCTATGTATCTTCAACACATAAAACTTGCTATTCAATCCCCCTAAAATCCTGAAAACTAGCAGGAGACAGCTAAATCAAGAAAGGCTTCTGCTATAAGTCTTTATGGCACCATAAAGAAGAGGCAGAACCGGGACCTTCAGAGACGCTGTGTGTTGAGTAAGTAGATAGACCCTTGTGATGGATGTTTATTCGAGTCTGATGGCTTAAGTACAGAAAAAAAAAGCTGGAAGAAAAAGCTTGGAAAAACTCACCTCTAGGTTCAAACAGCTTGTGTGGAGCTAATTAAAGGTGTCAGTCTCATGATTTGATTTGAAAATAAAACTAGCCACAAAGGCTCAGCTTCCCAAAATTAAACAGCCCATGGGATTGAACCAGTGCAGCATCCTGTCCACCAGCTCCACTATGCAGATTTTCTTCTCAAAAATGAGGAATTTAAACACAGAATACTAATAGCAATTCTCTCTACAGATTAAACAGCAGTAGAAACTCTAATTCAGAAACCCTTCCCATCCAGGAGAAACTCTAATCAGGGAAAAGAAGAAGAAATTTTCCCAACTACCTCCTGTGAGGTTATAAGAAATATATGAATAAGTATCATTAGGGCACAATGATGGGACAAGCTGAGGTTTTGGGAAGGAGCTCCTCTGGAGCAGTATCGATGAGCTCTTCCTCCAACAGTGAGGAGTAGATGGGAGGTCCCTCTTTAGGTCATAATTATAATTCTAGCAAAAGCCACAACAGACAAGGCAGCAGCACACAGCACGGCCCCGATCCTGCTGCCATCTGGGAACTGGCTTTACTTTGCTCATGAGAGTAATTTACAGGCATCAGACAAGCCACATGTGTAAGGCTGAGCACACACAGAAATGTTCTCAGAAGCAGAGCCAATTAACACACCACACGATATCACTCGGTGATTTGGAAGATATACAAACCCTGTCTTGCTTTTTGAAGCACCGAAGCAGAAGAATTCCTGTCGGTGTCTGATGCTGTATCTTCACAGAAACGTCCCTGATAAAACTTGCTGCTCACCGGTCCTGCAAGAGGATCTTCATGCTAAAGAATCATTTACTGCACATACACACTTGGTCCAACAAAAGCAGCATCTTGGATACGAGGCGCTACCCCTGCAGTGCCATACCCCCTATGGAAAAATTAGGATCATCATTACTATTTATATGTAATAACAGCCAGAAGCCTTGGCTCGGATAAATGGCTCCCAGGGTTAACTCGGCCAAACATAAAGGGAGATGCTCCTTTTCTCCAAGCAGCTCCAAAGAGGGGTTTGGGGCCTGGGAGCAGGTCAGCGGCAGTTGGGATTAGGATTCCTGACTCCCTGCCTGGCGTCCTAATATTAGCTTGCATTGTCTCCCAGACCGTCTCGTCATTCTTTCACATGAACCGCAAGCCCGAATTAGCATGTCTCGCTGCATAATCTGCCAGCCCATCCTGTGCGCTAAATTAGTCGGGGACTGAGCAAACATCATGGGAAAAGCTCTTGTATAGCGTATGTGGGCTAAGTTATTCCTACAGCATTGTTTGCTCTCTATTTTCCTAGCATCATCCCAGAAGTATGACAGGCTAGATCCTGGAGCTGTCGGCTACACACTCGTTCATACTCCAGCCTGGCGTTGCTCTCCAGTGTGGTGCAGAGATGAAAGCCGGCTCAGCGGTGGCTCTGCTGGGAGCCAGCTTTGAGAAGAAGCCTTAACAAATAAAGCCCAGTTGGGTGGCAGATGAACAGACCAAAAAGCGAGCATCAGAGCTAGGGCTTGTACAACCACCAGCCCATCCTTGCAGACACACCAGCCTCCTTTCTGTGGCATTTACAAGCTTCCTTCATTTCATTTTCATCTGCAATCAGTCTGCCACATGAGCTTCTTATCTCCTTGTACCGTACCCTCCAACTGCAAGTACAGGGTTGTCCATAAAAATACACAGCACCCAGCACAAAGGGGCTGTGGGCTGGTGGCATTTCAAGCTAGGGCCTACAGCAAGTTTCGGTTGGCTTAGAGTCAAGCTCCTCCTACTACAAGGTCAATGGCACTAATTTCCACCACATTTATTATCCTCTTGCAGAGCAACTCCTGCCTCTATAGAGCAGGATTTTAGTTAGAAACAGAGAGATATGGGGAAATAGCAACAAATCCTGTCTCAACACTGGGTCATTCAGTAAATAGCCACCACCTCCTCCCCAGATAAGGAAGTGCTGGCTTGCAAGGCACAGAGGGTTAAGGTAAAAAGAGAAGGGGGACCCATGGAAGAGCCTGAACCTCTGAACAACCAAGTCATAGGACTGGTTTTATAAGGTGCTGCATGGATCTTGGACAGCAGCAACTGAAAGACAAACGAGTCATTGAATATTATCCCTTTCTGGCAGCAAGATCAGTGCAGTCAATTAGCTGTAAAATCTGAATCATGTCTCTGGCAAGCAGGCTCAAAGAGGAAGCAGCTCCACCTTCTTGCTTTGCCCAGTGGAGGTCAAGGCGTCCACTGCACGGTTCTGCCAACAGCAGCTTGCCAGACGAGTCATGGGCAGTCAACCCAACAGGGATAAATCAGGATGATGCTCCCATCACACAGCGGGAACAGCTTTACTCCCACTTCTCAGCATGAGGTCATGGAAGCTTTCCACAATCCCAAGACCACTCAGCAAAAAACCTGTGCAAGAAATCCATCCATACAGAACCACGCATGGATGGACGTCATATCTCCCATACATCCTTCAACATCATTTTACTGCGAGGCTCATTCCTTTTTTTATTGCTGTAGAATTAAGTCTTAACACTCCTGACTAGCATCAAATGAGTTTAGTTGAAGATCTGGATCCATGGAAACGGAATTGCTTTGTACAATGACAGACACAGTTCACTGCCCAGTCTAGGACCAGAACTGTGAGAAAGGTGCCCACCAGAGGATAACCTGCAGTGAATTACTCTTTCCTGCTCTTGGGAGCTGTTGCTCCCCAATGACTCTTTGAAGACAACATCTTAAACAACACAATTGCCTTTGCATTTCTAATAAGTTGGCTGTAATGTCCTCCTGGTGCTTATGTTCCCTGTTTCCATCTCCAGTGCGTATCACTGTGCCTTATGTCCAGCCTCACTGGCTGGAGGTGAGTTGGTTTTGTTCTTCACAATACAACGGGGATTAGACTGAAGGCATATTAGCAAAGTAGAAGGCTTGCTTTGGACAAGGGCCAATTTGAGCATGTTGATAATTTATGAAAACACATTGCTCCTCCAGCCAAGCAAGTTTCAGTTCCTAGATGATTCAGCAGCAGCACTACAAGGAAATATGGATGTGAAAAGTCCCTGTAGGAATTCCTGTAAAATTCTACATTAAAATAAAATGCCCTGAGCCTAGTAGTAGGATGGAAATAGGGAATTAAGGATCATTCCTTCCATGTCTGCATGGACTCCTAAAAGCTGGGAAATTTTTAGTAGCGTTTCGTGGTGGGAGGGGGAGAAAGAGTGAAGGCAGAAACCAGGGAGGGGGAACACCCTGGGGCAGAGAAGGAAGGGAAATTCAGCTCTGGCTTTTGTTTTGGCCACTTTGCAAGGGCAGCAACTCTGTTGCCATTAAAAACGTGAAAATCCTCTGTGCAGGTAAGGGAAAAATTGAAGTGAGAAACCTCTGAAAACGCATTTTCAGAAGGCAGTCTGGGAAATGGGAAGCATAAAGAGCCAAGGACAGCTTCAAAGCCCATATGAGCACTTTGGGTTTTGGATGTGATCCATGTCTATTTTAAAATAAGAATGAAAAAAGGAAATATAAAAGGAAAAGTACCACACAACTGCCCAATGCAAATTAATTTCTGAAAGGGCATTTCAAGCCAAAGACAAAATATTCATCTCTTCATCTCTTCTGACCTCTTCCAATTCATTATCTTAATGTGAGCTTCAGAACCACAGTTAGCTTTTGTCTGCATGCAAAGTCAGCAGAGACTGGACAGCACTTGCACAAGATATAACAGCTCTTCTGAACAGATTTCAACAGGAGATGGAACGACAGGGACTAAGCTATAAAAACACTGCAATAGCATTAAGTTACTTCAGATTTAGCTACTAAACAAGTTCCTGTTTGCTTAGAAACACCTTTCAAGAGAGAGCACATTCCCCTCTCCCCTCTTTTATCTAGAATCTTGGCTTAAGTACAGTGCCCTGCAATGCCCAGGAGCACTTTGCAAGGTTGAATGCACCCATTGTGCAGAGCAGCCTCTTCCCTTCAAGTGACATTTTCCAGCCTGTACCTGGAAGTCGCCTCATACTCACCTGCATGAAGATTGGTGGCCTCCACTGCTTGAGGTGCTCAGCATCCTTCAGCATGCAACCCTTGCATGAACCTAACCCTGCCTCCCTCCTTCCCCAACCTGCTGTCAGTGCTCCACACAAGCAGCAGTTTCATCCTTCTTCCTTTCATACAGAAAAATCAGTTTACATTTTACTGTGCTGCACACACTTGATCCTCTATCCTTATGTCTGTGGGAATCCCACCATGGGTTCTCTGGCTGTTTTACTCAAGACTATTGAAATTCCCTGTATCTTAAGTTGCCCTGGTTTTAATTGCTGCTCAGCACTGACATTTCAAAAGGATGCTTCTTTGCTGCTTCTTTTGTCTAGAGCCTGTTTGTGTTTTTCACTCACTGCTGCCTCTTCCCTGGAGCCCTTGCTAATGAATGCCGCATGCCAATGACCTCTCCATTATAAATAGTTTAATATTTTTAAATAAATATAGGGTGCTGCCATGATTGTATGGGTATTTCATCTAGCCTGCAGCATGAGGAGCTAGAGACGACAAAGGCAACCACAGCTTTATTTGTCATTCTGCTGCTTATTTGTCATAAAAAGCAAGGGAAGGGGCCAGCACCCTGTACTGCGATGTACAGCAGCAGATGTGTTATTCTAAGTGTATCACAAGGAGCTGCTCCTTATCCTTGAGCAGCAGATGGATGCAATAAAGAGCAAAACTTTTGGATTGTTACTCAGTTACTTTAAATCTACAGAGCTGTGAAAGTATTATCTGAGCCACGAAATGAATCAGAGAGAGGTACTGCAGGGGGAAATTCTGTAATATGATTTTTCCACTACATTGCAACAGAATCAACACATTAGCCTGACATTTAGCTCATATAATGTATTCCTAACTTGTGAGCAAAACTTATCTCGAGCAGTAATATTAAAAATCAAAACAAAACCCCAACCAGCAGTGACAAAGGAGAAGAGAAAGGGAAAGAGCCTGGGCTCAGGTCAGATTTTGCAACACGTTAATTAAGTTTTCCGCCCATCAACTTCTGTTGTCCTAATTTCCTTTCTTTCCTTCTGGGTGTCTCCACATTTCTGCTGTATGCAGGTCATGTGAGCTAGATCCAAATTCGCTTGTCCCTCACAACCAGCTTCTCGGGTGCTGGAAGTCTTAGAAAGTTCACCCAAATGGTACTCAAGCGTTGCCTTCGCACAGGCAACTCCCAGGTGGCTTAAAGCCAGGACTGATGCTGCACATCTTCCATTCCCAGCCTACGATTCTACCAAGACATGGGGTGTGAACGGGGACTGATGCCAAGGCAGTAATTCACAGCAGTGCAATCCATCCCCATGGACAAGGAGGAGCAGTGATAGTTGATACCAGCTGTTCCCCAAACATTTCCACTGACAAGTTTGCTTCTGGGCTTAAAAATCCAGCTATCATGGGGCTCATTATGCTGCTGCCTCATCACTGGGCACCTCTCCCTTACACCCACTTTCCTGAGGCAAGAGAGCATGAATAGTGCCAGCACTGAGATAAGCACATTTCCACACCCTGCCCCCTCACCCCTGCCCCTAAGTAGGCATCTGAACTCCAAAGGGCCAAGTTTAAGCCCCATTAGCCTTTCTCCCTTTGAGCCTGGCTCAGTAGAGAGCCACTCAGCCCACGCACAGTGGTCTTTTTCCATGGAACAGCAGCAATTAGGCAGCCTCATGCAAATGTATGGGGAATGAAGGTCATGGTTATTTTTAAGTGTCTTGACTCTGAGACTAATGAGGAGTCAGTCCGAAGCTATAACACAGCCTCTCAGTTACTATTTCTGACCTCCGTCCTCCCTGTACAGCTTCCTTCTATGAAGTTCTTCTGCAACAGCAGCATCAGGGAGGATGCCCGTTTACACACCCCAAGCCTCACATGCATTTACCACTTGCCCATGACATGGGCATGGTCTGAGAAACATGGTTTAGTGATTGATAGGAATGGTTGGACTCGATAACCGGTGAGTCTTTTCCAACCTGGTGATTCTATGATTCTGTGGGCTGTAGCTGCCAGTGTTAGAAATGGCAGTCAGTGGGTGCCCCTGAGAGGAGCCCGTGCAAAGGTGGGCAACAGCTCTCCTGCCCATGAGCTCTGAGCAAAGACAGACTGAAAAAAGATGCAGTGAAAGAGACCCTTCCAAAAAAAATCAGTTTTGCAGAGTGCAATGCGACATCTGCCTCAGCCCGAGAGCTTGGAACATGAACTGAACTCAGGAGCACGGCAGAGTGGTATAATTACCTAATTGCCTCAGAATCATGCCATTTATTAAGTGTTTTGTGTGGTGCTGTGGCCTCTGGAAGAGACAGTCTCTGTCCTGAGCAGCTCTCCTCACACTACCCTGCCCCACAGATCAGCTCCTGCTTGCTAGGAGGGGGACAGACCCCAGGGAACCCATGCCCCTGCACCTCTGGCCTTTCCATCACCCTTTCCTCTGCTTCCAAACTGCCAAACACTTGCATTAGCTCTGGTTCACCAACTGCCTGAATGAATATATATATATATATATATGCACACACACACATATAGATACATAGAACCAGAAATGCCTGTAGATTCAAACGTCCCCCATGACACAGGGTGGGTATAAATGCTATGTTATTAACCACTGGAAAAAGAAACAACTGAGAACATCAATTAAGAAAGTAGGGGGGTGGGAAATAAACCATCTTTCCAATAGTTTCTGAACTGCAGTTCACGAAACATTAAATTTCTAATTATAATCCCAGGAAGTTTTAATGTAAAAAGTGACTTGTGAGACAAGGTATGGGTCTTTCTGCTCATTAAAATATCCCCCCAGTACAATTTCCTTGCCCTTAACCCTAAACATAAAGGTATTCACAGGTAAGTAGGCAATTAACACAAATCTCTCAATTATACAGCTCTTGCAGTGTTGCTGTACTGCAGCTGGATCCTGTTGGATACCAAGCTCCCCCAGACCTCTCTGGGCAACAGGGTGGGTGTCCCAGGTACCCTGGTGTGTCCCTGGATCCCAGACCATGGCACATCGGAGAGCTGCATCATTGCTTAGCTAGAACCAAGGGAAAGGATTTCCAACTAAAAGACATGAGCAAACCTTGAGGGTGAGACAGGGAAACAGAGCACCAAATCTTTGAGGGCATCAATTCCCCTGTGAGAAACCGCTGCAGATCAGCCCCGAACATTCTTTTCTTCAAGCAGCCAAGCAATAGCAATTGCTCTGCTCCATCATTGATACCAGCTCCATTCAGCACAAAGCCTTCCTGGTGAGCTGGGGCTGGTGGTAATGAGAAGATGCACATCTCTCAGTGGCTTGAAGTGATTCTCCTCCACTCTGCGGTATGCATCAGGGATGAGTATTTTGAAGCCAGCTAAGGTGGTAGGGAGGAATGAGGTTGTCAAGCAGGTTTGGATCCATGGGAAAAATGAGTCCCCTTACTGCCAAGCCCTGAAGTAAAACCTCTTTGCTTCTGCAATGCAGGTGTCAGGCTGGTCCCTCTCAAATACTGGGAATCTCAGTCCTGAAAACAAGTCAGCCAACCTCCAAATAGCCTTAGAAGAGGAAACATATGTCCATTAAACCAGTGTAAGTCCCATTTATAGTACCTTGCACTTAGAGGTGCAGCTCAAGGCACGTTTCATTTAAAAAATAATGGCTTTCTGTGGGTTATTTCCAATTTAAAGGAGAAGGAATGGAGCTGATTGCCCACCACAGCCAGGCATTGCTGCTGCCTGTCCCAGCAGCAAGGGACCTTAGCTCACCCCTCCTGTCCCAGAGGCTGCTCAGATACGGGGCTCCCTTCTCCCTCCCAGCCAGAGCTGGACATTTTGCTCAGGAGACTTTGTGATGTTTTCTCCAGCCTACCACAAGCGAAGACAAATTCCCTGTCCTCAGGGAATGCTCCATCATGCCAAGCTGTGTATGAGCAACTACTGAGTACATAACAGCAGCTTTCCTACACGCCACTGCCAGTAACTAACTCATTTCCCTCTGAAGCTGAGGATGAAAAATAAGATATAAACCCAAATTATACTCTGTTTATGTACATAATTCCCTGTGTATCTGGATAAAAGCATGCCCACGGCCTGTATTATGCTGCATCTGATTCTCATTAGGTGCTTGTGATTCCTTCTTGATAGGGTTTTATTGCTCTCTGTGACACACAGAGCTATAGCTGGGTTGTTTACTCTCTGTGACAGCCCTGGTGTGGCCATCGACTGCACAGCCTCCCATATCCCGCTCTGAGCGGATCCACAACACAGTTTCTCAAATGGCAGCCCTGTTGGTTAATAGCTCAAAATAAAGCCAGAGCTCTCCAAAGTGAATTTTGTAAATTGGCTGCTGGGGTTTTATTTACAGTAATGCAGACCAGAGCACAGGACTGACTGAAGGTAGAGCCTGCGTGTGGTTCTGAGCAACACAAGAGCAGAGCAGCTCTCCTTTTGCACCAGCTGAGGCTCTGGGCTCAGCCAGTACCCAGAGTTTTTCTTAAACATTTAAACTTTGTGTGACTATGAAAATATAATATGCCTCTGTGGGAAACTTTCTGAAGCAAGATATTTTGCAAATATATTTTTTTCTTTCTGTGAAATACACCAATCCCCACTCTTCTGCACATCCTGGCCACATCCATGTCAAAAGTAGATTACAGCCCTATAGTTGAGTTAACAGGTAAGGAGGCACAAAGGGAATTGGGCTGATTGGGTGTTAAGCCTCATCTTAGGCAATTTTAATATTTTGTTCTTCAGGATCTTGATTTGACCAGAGAAATTAATGTTCTGGAATGTTCACAGAGGCATAGCAAGTTCTTTCCTATGTTTGTTGTCACCTTCAATTGAGGAGAACATTATCAGATATAGCCCTTGATGCATATCAGAAACATCTATCTAGATGGTATTCCCGCTTGTAAAATGCAGATTTACCTTGCAGTAAAAATCCCTGCAGTAATCAGCAAGAGATATATATACTTACAGTTTTCTTCTACTGGCAAAGGAACAGGAGAGCTAAACCTGTACTTATTTATTAACTCTTCAGAGAGTGACAGAGGTGCTCTCATACAGAATCAGACCCTTAACTTCCCACTGTTATTACAACAACAAAATACATGGGTTTGAGTGAAAAAACAAAAAAGAAAAAAAAGAAAAAAACCACAACAGTTTCTGATACACGACTGAAATATTGTAGCCCTGATTTTCTGTCAGTCTCTAAGTAACCAGCCCCAGTTAACAAAGGCAGAGACAAAACCAGATCAGTTTCTTACCTCCTTTATGGTTTATGCAATTTTAAGATTTTGCAGGAGCCCCACAGCACCTACCAAACCCCACAGACTCTCTGGGGACACAGCAGTTTCTGGGAACAGCACATAGGCTGCCAACTCACTATGCAGCAGCCACTTACACAAAGCCTCCTCCTGCTCCTCATCTTCCTCCTTGGCACTATCCTGTGCCAAGAGCTGAAGTCCTAGGATCCTGGGCTGCCTTTATTCCTTATCTACAACCAGCTCAGCACCCAGTGGCCGGCAGTAACTCCATTAAATTTATAAAGCAATTAGAAGTGGGTGAGCAATGCCAAAATCTCTCAGTGAAAGTCCTCTCAGCTTTTTATACAAATTCATTCCAGCTGGGTCCATGCTCTTAGTGCATCGGCTTCCCACACAGATCCCAGTAAGGGGGTTCAGAGGCAAAAAGAGTTTTTGGAAGGGGTGAATTTTAAATAAGAATTAGAAGCTGTATGCAAATCCTGAGCTTAAGTGAGGGCCCATGCAAAGAGGAAATACTCCCAGGCCACATGAGCTAACTGCCTAATTAGATAAGCACAAGCATCAGGTTTACAGCAGAGTTATGGGTCAGGGGTTATGGAAAAAAAAAAGCAAGCATTCACAGAACTGATTAATTGAAGGGAATTGTGATCTGTCTGCACATAATTCAATCTAGCAATTAGAGCTCGGCAAGAAAATGTTTTCAAACCTAGAAGATTTTGAAATATTTCTTTGTTTTAACTCGGGACAGAAGAAATGCAAGCTGAAAAAGTAAAGAAAATTCAGACAATGTCTATCCTTAGTCTGCTTAGATTAGTTTGAAATGCATCATTTTCTCCCTGGCCTTATTACAATTATGGTTTATAATTATTTTACTTGTGAATATGAAGAAGACGGTTCAGACTGGAATATCTGAAAAACAATTTCATTTTAAACATTGAAAACATTTGAAAGTGTTAAATAGCTTTATGTGTATTTTCAGGGTTAAAATTGACATTTTGCTGACACATCAGCATAATTTGGGGGGGACAAAAATCTTCTAGTTAAAAATCCATGACCCTCTCATTCCTTTATCCATTGTATATTGCCAAGCTCTAAACGCAAGAGCCTTGGAGGAGATCAAGTTTTTTTAGTTACTTTACATGAGTCAGCCCATCAAACAGCACTTGTTAATTACCCAGAATACGACCAAGGCAAGTTGGACAGGAGAGTTGTAGTCTACATCTCCCACATCTTCTCAATCCACTGCTTTTCTTCTTTCTTTCTTTTATTTATCTTAGCTATCTAAATGAGATAGCAGTCAAAACTCAAACATTTCTCCAAAGGGAATACTAGGGAAATACAAATTCAGTAGACTCTCAAAATCAGGATGAGGTGACTCTGTTTCCCAGGACAGTAACAACAGCAGGGCACAAAGGCAACATGGTTCCCTAGCTTCTGAAGACTAAAAGCAAATTAATGTGCATTTGACCCTAGAGGAAACACTGAGTGAGTAAGGACCCGATCTGGCCCCAAAACAACCTTTAAAGTCCCCCAAGGGAGGGTTTTTCAAGGGTTGTTTTTATGTGTAAGGATAAAGTAGGCACTGATTAGGGTTTATTAAGATTTAAGATAACTTTGGCATACAAAGGCAAGAAGAGCGACTTGGTCAATTTTGATCATTTTGAAAGTTTCTCTGCCATGTCTGAATGACATTTAACCAAATCTTCCATGGGAAGTGTTTTTTGATTTGATTGACTGAGTCTGAAGAAATAAAGCTATAAACTTTATCTGAATGATGATGGTATGCAGCAGTGCAGTTCGCAATGGCAGCCTGATGAAAGCAACTGGCTCAGGAGCAAGATGCCAGACACACTGTTGAATACCACCTATTAACTACCTGGGACTTGGGGAAAAACCCCGACCACAAGAAGAGGGACACAGGGATTGCAGTCCAGGTATCCCACACTCCTCAGCTGAGTACTTTTATTCTTTTTTAGTAAATCTTATTTGTTCCCTGCCTGCATGACTGCCACATAGTTCACCCTGATGTAAGAACCTTCATAAAGGTTATTAGTAATTTTTGATTGCTTCTTTGATTAAGGTGAATGAGAAAAAGCTTCAGCTAACATGACCAAAGCCTGAGAAAGGATTACTCCTCCTTCACTTCTGGATGCTAAAATTAGTCTAACACAAAAGGTTACTGGACCAAAAAATCTCAACTTTTAAAGCAATGATTGCTTTTAAAAGGGCTTCCAACCCAAGATCTCAAATCAATTTAATTAGAAACTGTAAACTTAATTAGACACCAGAACAACCTTGCCGCTGAGACAAATCTTTGATTAATGGAGCAGTGTCTATCAGGGATTCAAATTCAGTGCTAGCCAGGCTGGCAAGGGCATCAGAAAGTGAGACAAAACACCTGAAAAAAGGCCAAAGCAGAAATCCTCCTGATAAAATACATCACAGACACAACTTTTGCCACAGACTGAAGTGTTTTGAAAAGCATTTCTGTAAGAAAGAAGCCCAGAATGGCACCTTGGACATCTCTAAGCTGCTGCTGGGCACCCTGAATCATTTGTGGCAGGGGGAGATGGAGTATGGGGTCTTCCTGGATCTGGGAAAAGAGGAGCAAACAAACCGAGGTGCCCTTAAACCCAAGGGCTTCTTCAGGTCCCCTGCAGGGAAGAGGTGCTTTTTAGAACAGTCTCATGTGCCAGGCTGCAGAGCTGATCCCTGAGGTCTGGTCCCAGCAGCCCAGGGATGAATCGCCTGGGCAAAGGAAATAACATCGCAGGTGCCACTGAAATAGCAACACGTCTCAGCAGTTGGCAAAGTGTTGGAAAGGTGACTTTATTTTGCTCTGTGCCCAGGGACAAAGGACTGGCAGTTTAGTGGCAGGGAACTGTTTGATTCCTGACTGGCAATAGAGAATCTGGAAGAAGCACCACCTGGCTTTTTACAACAAAAAAAACAAGGTCAAGGACTTTGCTCATCCCATCTGTGATATTTTTACACTGCAATTTATATTACAGTGGGAACAAGAGGCTTTGTCAGAAACCAAGACCCTCATCGCCCAGGAGAAACACAAGAGGAGAGCCAGCATGTATCTCAAAGCTCAGCTCCCCACAGTCCTCTTCGAGGAGGTCCACACAGTTGGTGAGACATCAGGGAGATGATGGACCTCAGATGGACCTTGTACTGACACCACATGCGAGAGTTCATGGCTCTGCTGAGCTGGCATGGCTGGAGCTCACCAGACAAGGGGTGTGGGAGAAAGGGGATTCAGAGGCACAGGGGATCCAGACCACAAGGTAGGAAATGAGTAGCTCTGCAATAGCTCACTGTGCTAGTATTTTGCAAGAATTTACTCCCTTTTCCCTAGAAACCTTTGTACTTCACTGATAGCATCATAACACTAGCCTAAAGCCTTTTGGATGCTATAAGCATCCTCCTGCATGAATTATGTCCTCAGTAAAAAAGCAGTTTCCACTCCCAGTTACATCAATATAAGTCTTCAAATGATGATTTTGGCTTTGCATCAGTGCCTTTGACAGAGATGACACCCTTGGGTCTGGTTTGGCTGCAGCTCACGCATTTTCAGTGGAGCTACACTGGGAACACAGATCTCCTCCCATCCTTCAGTCTTCTAAAACCTCAGGTGATTTGAGGAAAGTTGGTGCTGAAGACGCAAAGAGTAGGCTTTGCAGCAGGAGTGAGGAGTAATGCCTTGCAGCATCCTCGTGCTGCCTGTCCTCGGAGAGGAGGGTCGTGGCTGAGATCCCTGCAAGGAAAGAACAGGTTTGATGCAGGAACAGAGCATGTTCTCTGCTGAAACTTCATTCCACTCATTCCGTAACTCTGGCGGTCCTCTCACTTCCTTCACTCTCCTGCTTTAAGGAGGCTTTCCCCAAAGTGGGGACTCAGGCATTTTCCTTGGATATAGGATTCAGGCTCCTTAATAAGAATTGAATTGCATCCAGAATAGTGCAAAAAAGAGTCGGTTAGGTTAAGGCAAAGATGTTACCTACAAGCAGGATGATTTAAGATTTTGGCTTATGGTTTTCCCTGGTTTATGAAGCCTGGTCACTCCGAGATGGGTTGTTACAGAGGTATATGTTACTAATGAGATATTTAATGTAGGCAGCTTACCAATGCCAAACACCCTCTACAATGAAAAGGAGTTTTGCCTGAGCAACAAGGGAGTTCAACTGGCCACAGAAACTCAGAATCTTTGTGATGGATAGTTAAAAATAAAGAAGGAAAAGAAGGAAAGGAAACCCCCCTCTGGATTTAGTGTATAGTCGTTAACAAGGCATCCCACAGGTAAAACAGGATTTGTTGAAAACTGAAGAGACTGTCCTGGTTTTGCTAGACTGAAGGTTTTTGTTCTGCTCGAGGTACTTTATATAAAACAGATGCACAGTCGATAAATCAGAGTGTCCTGCAGGAAGGTTAGACTGTATTTTCTGTACATATTATCATGTTCTTTTTAAGTAATGCTGCGGATGAAAACAGGGCTATTCTTACTTCTTAAAAAATGTCAATTATTATTGCCGGAGAAAAGAAATCCTTTGGCCTGTAGGATGTAGCAGCAAGAGAACAATCAAGGCAAAACTCCCTACAGAAATCACTTCCAGAGCGAGCATTTGATTAAAAGATGAGACAATGGGAATACTTGAAATTTATGATCGGCAGGGCGTTCTGCTTTCTCAAGTTTCCCTTGGATTTTTTCAAATGGCTGCCCAAAAAAAGCAAACACATTCAAATACTTCTTTGAGCTGACAGGAGCTGCAAATCCTTTTGCAACCCCTTTTTTGTTTGGCAAGGACATTCAGCAGCACTCGATCAGCCTGCATCGTGCTGCAAGATTTCCAGGGTTGCTGTGAGGAGAAATAGAAGAGAAGGCAGTAGAATTCGGCAGTCTAAGCAGGAATTGTCTTTATTTAAGAACTGCTAAAATTTGTATACAGAAGGCTGTAACATGGGTGGCTTTCAGATAGAATTCAGAATGCAAAAGGATATTACAGCTTTTCAATAACACTACTGAGGAGCGATGCCATGGGAGAGGATTTCCTGGAGTTTGTTGCTTGTGAGTGATAAATATGTAAGGCACAAAGCACAAGTTCACCAACTACCATTCCTAGGTGGCTGCATTTTTAAATGCAGAGTTTTCTTGCCTTGATCTTCACAACATTAAACAGCTCTCTGAAAATGAGTGTTGTTTTATTGAAAATGTCAAGTACCTAAGCCATGGCTTAGGAGAATACAGCTATTCCCTCTGCAGAGGCACTCAGGAATTCTCTGAATGGAGCAGAGCTGAGAGCACGTTTCCCCCTTGCTCCATCCTGGCTCTTTCCATTCTTTTCTTCGTTTAAACTGCATAAGCTGCAGATGAAAAATATATAAATAGTAATTCTATATATAGTCCCAGGATAAAACTGCAGTTCATTTATGACAGCTGCCAAATCTAAAATGGGCAATGTAAGGGCATTACAAAATGATTAAACCTTAAGTTCTCTCCCCCCCAGCTACACGGCCACATTAACATTATATTACCCACTGAATAATGCAATCTGCTGCAGTTTTCTGCCATTTCAAAAATATAGCCAAAATAGCCCTTTCCCTTCTATTTACAGACTGTATCTCAAAAGCCATCTTCCTTGTAGCAGATAAAGCTTCCGCTCACTTGCGTTTGCTCAGAGACAGTAAAACTTGAATCCCATGGAGCTAAAGTTTGTTGGAAGCATATTCTTGGGTTTCAGCCATACAAATGGCATGTATGCTGGGCTTAGGCCCCTGATCAGGGGATTTCAGGGGTATCAGACTACATATCCCTGGGGCTGAGACCGAAATCAATACCGGGTGCTTGAGAGAGATGTAATAGATTCAATCTGACCAAAACTTTAATTACATTTTTCATTATGATACCAGCTTTTCTACCTTTGGACCTCCTTGTGCTTAGGAAGAGTATATCAGAGCATTACATAAGGGGTTGTTGAGTATTCCCATCGATTTGTCTCTCATTAGGGAAACAGTTCCCTGCAGCAGGCAGGTTGCAGGCAGATGGAAATTGAGTGTCTCAAGCAGCCGCTGTGTCCACCCACCTACCCCTTCCACGCTGCAGGTCACAGAGGTGACACAGACATGCTGCCTTCATGAGTGACTGTCAGGATGGGAAGAAAAGTAAGTATGATGAAGAAAAAGGAACACAACAGACAAATTTAGGGTTCTCAGTTTGTTTTCGCCCAGCATAAACAATTTTCTCTGTCCAACGGACAGCAAATTGTTGTTATAGAAACAGATTTTGAGACCTCATGGACGGGGAATGGTCACTTTGTGCCATTGCATATGTAAATGGCTGCTTCATCCCCTTGTGGGTCAAGGTCATCCCCTTGCTGCCTGGAGGAGAGGGACCTGGGGATGTTGGTTGACAGTGACTGAACATGAGCCAGCAGTGGCCCAGGTGGCCAAGAAGGCCAATGGCATCTTGGCTTGGATCAGAAACGGTGTGACCAGTAGGTCCAGGGAGGTTATTCTCCCTCTGTACTCAGCACTGGTGAGACTGCTCCTCGAATCTGGTTTTCAGTTCTGGGCCCCTCACCACAAGAAGGATGTTGAGGCTCTGGAGCGAGTCCAGAGAAGAGC
>WAAB01024030.1:391261-467992 GCA_013389865.1 Piaya cayana | reverse complement strand
GAGGTGGTTGATTTGCCTTCCCTGGAGGTGTTTAAGGCACGGGTAGACGAGGTGCTGAGGGACATGGTTTAGTGTTTGATAGGAATGGTTGGACTCAATGATCCAGTGGGCCTCTTCCAACCTGGTGATTCTATGATTCTATGAAATTCTACTTTGTGGCGTTGATGCCAATTAATACACCACAGGTACCTTCAGCTCAAGAGGACAGCTAATGAGAGCCACATTAAAAATGAAGTGACTTTCATCTTCCCTTGCCTGGGACTCTGAGTATTTAGCCAGGAGCTGCCCAGCGCATACATTTCATCCAGCTGCCTGGAGAAGGCACCTGAGCAGTTACTCCAGGGGGAACCTGTCTCTAATAGTATGCACCCAGATTCTATAACTAATACCTATTCTTCCAGGAAACTCAAAGCCATGACTGTAATGAAAGCCAGCTCTCAGGCTTTCTTTTTAAGCAGCCTTAGTTCAGAAGGAGAAGAAACAGCATCATCCCATTACACATGGAGTCTATTTTGTCTGAGGGGAGGAAAAAAAAATCACTCTTCTTTCAAAAAAGTACCATTCTGTCAATACTGCTCCTGTTCACAAAGAGAAGCTGTCAGACAATTCAAGCTAAAATTGGTATCGTACTAAAAATCTCACTATCAAGACCTGAATGAAACTGAGCTGGAAGCAGTCACAGTATTACACTTTCAACCAAAGTTTTCCAACTGCTGGTTTTATCTATGTGGCATCGACCCCTGCTCCCTTTGAGAAGCTTGATGGCTTTTTCCGCTGCAGCAGCACACACAGAAATGAAGAGCAGGGAGGTTTCTCCCTCCCCAAGCAGTCATCGAAATTTGGTGCCTGCTGGGGAGCTGGCACACGTCTCAGTGGGTGCTGGGACTCGGACCCTCTGCAAAGCATCTCCATCCATTAGCACCCGGCAGAGAGGAAACAAAGGTGCCTGAGTTGCCTAAATAAAGCAGCTGCTCTCCAAGACAGGGATTCAGAAGGGGAATTTTCCTTCTGTTTGGAGTTACCTGACTCCATAGAGAAATTGAAAACAATTTTTATATTGGGTTCTAATTACAAAATTCCATTGAAAACTGCATATTAGCACTGCCTTTGCAGGGTGAAGTCAGCAGCAGACTACATTCAGGGGATTGTGTGTACCCCAAACTCCAGCTGAACTGATGTCTCTCATTTTGCTCCTTGCTGTCAGTGGCTGGGGGACCGGTTCCTCGGGAGCTGCACGCAATACACAACATTTGCCTATACAGATGCTGATCCCAATGTTTGATCCCTGAGAGATCAAACCAGGAAATAAATGTAACCTGCCTCTACCCCTGTCACATTCAGACTCCTCCAGGATGCTCATCTTGCTTCCACTGTCTCAAGGGTCTCTCTGTTGATCCTTGTTCTCCTTCCATACTGCCACATCATGGGTCCCTCGCTTCTCCCTATCCCAGTGTGGGTGCCTGAGGATGCACAGCCATGCAAAATGTGCTACCACCATTATCACTCTGCAACCCCCTTAGATATTTGCTGGCTTTTTGGATGTCTACTCTGTCTTGGGCTCACAAAACTCATTCGCTGCATTGTGGCAGCATTAATTAAGCTGTCATCCCCTCTCCTCCTATCCCTCATCACCTTCCATTTGCAATACACAATTTGTTTGCTATCACCTGGGGGTGTCATTGCTATCATTAGCACTGTTCACTGCTATATAAAAGCAGCTGCTTGTTTATCAAATACAAGTAAGTGCTGTGAATGCACTGTCAGACATTGATGTTATTCCTTCTTCATGTGGTTTGAGGGTTTCTTCTTGTTGCTCTTTTGTACTTGCAAATAGAAAGGAAGAAGTGCAGCCATTGAGAGAGCTTTTGAAGACAAAGGGACTAAGATTTGATAAACCCATTCAAATAATTCCTCAGCAAAATCCTGTTTTCTGCCTCAGACACGGTCAATATCTAGTCCATCAGATGCAGGTTAATATCCCACAGGGTCAAGGATGATTGTGCAATAGTGAGTGTATTGGAAAGGGGAGAACTTTCCTCCCAGAACTGTGCCAACACTGGTTATACCCAAAGGACCATATTTAAGTACCCTGTAGTTTAGTATTGGCTACAGTTCTAGACAAGTGCCACGCCACATCATGCCACGCCACCAGAATCCTTCTAAATGGGCCTTTCAGAAAAGATTTACAGTAAATCTATCAGGACAAAATAAGCAATGTTAGTTCAGTCAGCTCTTTAATCTAGCTACAGTAACTGACACAAGAAAAACCTCTGTTAAACACCACTGCCTCACTGCAGGCAGCTGGTAGGATGCGCAGCTCTGATGGGGAGAGTGGGACAGACAAACGACGCAGCCAGACTGGGTGCAAACTGCTGCGGTGTCGGTGTTAATGCAGTTCAAAGTGGATAAATATAAAAAATACATGCATGGATGGGTGAGAAAGAGTAAATCACCAGTGTTCAAAGCATGTTTGTAGAACAGGATTTGTAGACATCTCCCCCTGACTGCAGGATTGCATTCAAGTGTGTAATAAGCCATCTAATAACGTTCACATTAGCAGAAATCATTTCCTTCACCATAGCAGGAAGAGTGACTGGGAGGAATGAATTAAATCTAAATTTCCCTTCAACTTCACTGAAAGAATAATTTAAAAAAAATTTAAAAGGCTATTATTACCAATAATCCACTGTTCTGTCCCTTCTGTGTGCTGTGAACCTATGAACGTGCTCTCCAGGTGGTCACCCACAGCAGACTGCCCCCTCCGAGGCTGCCGCTGCTCTAATTACCCAGACCAGTTCTGCACTGCTGAGCCTTGGCCCACAGGGAGTCTGCACTGCACAGCGTGGGAGCACCTGAGAGCATCTTCTGACTCGTGGAGGAACTTATATAATCAAGCCTGCTCAGTGGCTTAATGCAGTGGTACTAGTCAGTCTGGAAAATTAACACATCAGCATGTGTGCCCAGCTAGGAGTCTCTTAATGGAAACTTTTCGTCTTTAGCATGATAATGATGTTAAGTACAATCTGACGTACAGCTGTAGAAAAGGTCTCAGAGAAAGCTCAAGTACTGGAGAAAAAAAAATACCTTCAATATGGTACTGGCTGCCTGGTGATTTTTTATATCTGAAGGCAGCGGTGGATTTGCTGTACCATCTTTTAAGAAATCACATCTCTTCTGAGCTCTCGTTCAGCCTAAGGAGCTCGTCTGCTCTCCTGCTGCCTTTTATTATGTTTGTATTGACTATAATAGCAGTACCTTGTGGGCAACTTCACTGCACTGAACTTTGAAGGAAGTTCTCTGAGGATAAGAAGAATGGTTGGTAATAGATACAGGACATGCTCAAACACAGACAACCACTGAAACAGCACTGTAGAGCTAATCAGTTGAAAGGAAAGCAGAAATCTGTCAATGCAATCCCTGCCCAGGCAGCCCAGCATGAATTAAGGGCTCAGTTCCCCACCACCTTGCACTGAGGGGGTTGGCAGTGCTTTTGTAAATCATCGCCTTTGAACTTCACTCCCACACAAACAACTACACAAAAGGTCTGGCAGTGAAGCATCTATCCTTGTATTGACCGAGGATTTTCCACGTTTTGTCTGCAATCTGTTTTTTTCCCCTGCAAAGGCAGGTGCACAGCCTCAGTGTGTGAAGTTTGGGGGTGGAGAAGCAAAGAAAAAGAAGTTAGTAAAGTTTTTAATTGTGTTTAACTGCTCTGATGCACATTAGTAGGCGTGTGGCAACGATGCTGTGTGCGCCCCTGAACATGCCTGTGCCAGCAGTGAGGGCACAAGCTCCCTTTTTATCTTTGAGGCCGTGCAGCTTAGCAAAATATATTACCTGTAATAGTGTGCCTCGTATATACAACCGCCTTTCTGGATGTATTTTTAAATGTTTAATGATGTGTGGCTGAAATGTAATGATATCTTCCTAATGGAATGCAATAGAAGGAGTGCTCACGCACATTAAGACATCTTATCTGTATTGGCAGTTAATAACATAAGAATTTAAACAAAGTATAGAACGAAAGAGTTTTACCTAAAGCCACAGAATAGGAGCCTGAAACTGCAATCCAGTCAGGTTTCTCCAATGTTTTGCTGTGAGTGAAATCCAGATGTCAGGGGAACTCCACCTATTAGCTATTCATTTCTTGTAGACTGTGGGCTTCTCAGTGTTTTTTTGTGTCTCTCAGCTGTCTTGAGGTCCATATGTTCATATAATTATATTGCTATGGATACTCCTGTCAAGTCTGTGGTCCTGTTTTAAATTAAAATAGTCAAGGGCCAACTGCTTGAGTTACCAAATGTTACGGTGAAGACTAGTCTGGACACTGCACAAACATTTGTTCCAGGACCCTAAACTCTGTGGTTCACCTACACTGTGACTAAAATGTTCACGGAGCATCTAAATCAAGTTCACTGATGCTTATAATCAATTTGACAGCCAATTAATGAGTGAAAACACTATCACCAATTCTTTTCCATAAAGAAATCCTTTGTTTCAGGTGACAGGTGACAAAAGCCTGCACATTCTCCAAAAAGTCTAAATTTAACTTGTCTGGTTATGATAAGTTTGCATTGAGAAAAAAACCCAACAAAATCAGTAGAAAATCAGAACTGAGTTGGATTATCCAACTTGCCAGACATGAAAAACACTGAAAATGTTACTCTTTGGTTTTGCAAAATTACTCATTGTAGAGAAAAAATATTCAAGGCCAGAAGGAATTTGGACTTATCAGTTTCTTTTCAAACACAGAGATCTCCTGATAACCCTTGGCATATTGCTTTTACATATGATTACACTAAGCAAAAAGAAAGACCTCCAGCTTCCAGAAAAGTTAAACCTTTTCCACTGCCCTTGAATACAATGATAAACTGCTTTTCAACAAGAAGCTCAGAGCATGCCTTCACTGGGTAGAAATATTATTTGCATTCTTCCATAAAGAGCTTTAAATTAAAATCATTAGCCACCTTACGTAATTTAAGAACAAAGAAACCAATATATGATTAAAAGTAGGTCACAGGAAAGTGACTGTAAAATTGAAATATAAATGAGTGATTTCAGAAGACTATCTTCATCTCACCATGCCTTGTGGTACATGTTTCACCCTCCCTGAAGTTTTATTAAAAGTACTACACTGTCAGCACTTAGTAAATATTAAAATAATAATATACGCCATAATTACTTTCCAGACATTAGTAATGTGTTCCAATCTGCATACAGCTTGACTCTCAAATTACACCAATACTTTAAAGAGAAGGAAAATGGTTTCCTGTTCCTGCACCATTTACAGGAAAAGCTAGGTTAGCAAAAAGGTTTCACACTGATGTGTGTCCTTGCCCTTACCCCGAGAGGCAGATAGAGGCATGAACCGAGGGGTTGGTGCACATTTCATTTCAGCTGGATCCTGCTCGCCAGGGCTGGAAGGTGTCCCACCCCAGCCAATAACACACAGCTGCATGTACAGCTCCAGAGGGGGCTTGTTTGCTTAGGCACAGAAATGCACATTACAGTGTGAGAATGGCCCATGGTGTTAGCAGAGGGGCCTCTGGAGAGAAATTCAAGGCTGTGTCCTCGAGCTGGCTGCTGTAACACCATGAGGAGAGAGGGATCTGAGCTCACAGCGAGGAGATTTTGGAAGAGATAAGCAGTCGGAAAGGGAAGAGTTAGTGGCACTGCTGTTTGACAGGGCCCATCACCACACTTGGACCAGTGATTAATTGGTCAACTGGGCCATATCAGGCAGTTTCCTGATTTTGCATTTGTGTCCTGTTATTGCGCAGAAGCTTTTGGAGAAGGAAAATAATAGTAAGAGAAGAGATGATGAAGCCCTTCGTCAACAGGAAAAGGTTTCAGTGTGGTGGCTGCTACAGACTGCTGGGTCAGCATCCTCTGCGCAAGTATATGCTGTGCTGCCAGGCACACCTGGAGCAATGGCACGGCTGTGTTCAGCCCAGCCCAAGCCCAACCCACAGCTGCTTCTCATCTGATAAATCCCAAGCACCTGGTACATGCTTTGGGAACGCAACCAAAAAGCTTTGCCTGCATAACCTTCTGCAGGAAGGTGTTAGTGGACTAATGTTCTGTAATACCCAAGAGGTCAGGAGAAGTATTCCTTCTAATTTCTTTTTTAAGCTACGTATTATTTCCTCACCATTGCCTTGGACATTTGAGATAGAAAATGTAACGTGTTTAGAGTCAGTATTTTGGTCTAAAACCAGAGCTAAGTGAAAACAGTTTCTTCCTAGGCAGCCCAGTTGCACTGCACATCTGCAGACAGGGCTGCTGTGTCCACCGAGGCTGCAGGGGCAAGGAAAGGCGAGTGAGGTGTTCCTGGCCCCACTGAGCAGCATGTGGGGTGGTGGGAGACAGGAACCAGGCATGAGTACCGATATCCCTTTGCAGCCAGGATCCCTAATACGAGACAGTGAGATTTCACCATGATTAGCCTGAATGACCAACCTGCAGACTCCCACACCAGACAGCGATGTGCTAGTTATGAATTTGCACCCCCGTGACAGTCTGGGCTGTGATGAGGAGAGGGGTCAGTGTATGGGACAGTTTGAGCTGTCTCTCCTAGACAGAACTGCACCTCTGGATAGCCCTAGCAGTACAGAGGCATTATCCTTCAGTGCCTCTCTCTTTACTTGTGCCTGGGAAGCACACTGACACTGCCAAAGGAAGGAATCGCCATTCCTGCTCACCTCTGCAAACCCGTCTGAGCAGCCTGCTCTTTGATTTTGCAAACTTTAGCTGATGTTCAATACCTAAGGTGGGACGGTTTCTTTTTTATAAAGTTTTTACAAAACGTGTGTGCATCTATGACAATTGTGAAAAACCAATAGTCCTAAGGGGAAGATAAGGCAACACATTTGCCATTTCCTTTCCCCTAACACACAGTAATTCAGCAATCCCAGCGTGAGATAAAAATTACTTTGAGAATAATTTTCTTTTAATAGCTCTGTCTGAAACAGAGCAAATTTCTTTCCTAGTCATTACAGCTTCTGGCCTGCAGTAAATGGCTGGAAACTGAGTAAGAATTTAAAGGCAGCAACTTGCCATCACCCACATAAACAATGCACACCACGGCCATTGCTTCAGTGGATTTAAAAAAGCATTTCACATCCTTGGCTATGATGCTACTTGTGCACTACATATTTAAACAAAGGCATTAAAAGACTTGGATGCATTAGTGCACTCAAAGCATCATTAATTAATTTTGCTGATTTATTCCTTGCCCTGAGGATGGGAGCACAGGGTTGAAGCAGATGATACACATTGGTGGTGATACCAAAAACATTTACTTGGAGGAGATACACACACACTGAAAACCCCCAAATATGGCCAATAGAGATAAGGATTTATGACCATGGGCAGAAGGGTATCTGGTGTGACTTCTGATGCATACCTTAATATGAAAGTGTTTGATAGGAATGGTTGGACTCGATGATCCGGTGGGTCTCTTCCAACCTGGTTGTTCTATGATTCTATGATTCTATGAAATAATGCTGGAAAAGCAATGTGGAGAATCCCACTCAAAACCAATCCGATGTTAATATCTGGGGCTGTGGTGAGGAATCTCTGCAGATGGTAGGAACTGGCTGAAGCATCCAGTGAGGCTCTAAGTCACAACTACTTCTTTGAAACTCTGGTCTTGAATGAGATGTGAGATCTCACTAGCTATGTTTGACCTTAGGACCTCCAGCAACAGCTTGTTCAGTTTCAAGTTGCTGTACCTGTCACACCCAATCTAGGGTTTCATTTTTTAAGTGTCTCCAGGTCCTCAGCCCTTCTCAGTGCAAGAGATGACTTTGGAAACCTGTATCAAGCTGCTGGGTGGGATGTTTTGCTCAGCAGTTTTACCAGAACTTAGGAGTTATTTAGTTCTCATCCCCAGGGCTAGCTGGAACCATCACTATACTTGGGCTCATCCCACCTAACCACACTCACTGTGGCTCTTTGCTCTCCCCTGTGGCTACTCATTCTGCCTCCACGAGCTTATAGTGTCTTCTTTGGCATGGGATGTCCAACACCACACAGCTGCCTGATCCCTATTTCCTCTCTCTGTGCACCCCAATTAATGTAAATCACATGCCAAGCATGACAATGAGGCAAATTTGTAAGTCTCTAAAGGTCACATTCAATGAAAAAGCGTCTAGAAGCAGTTTAGTTTCACAGAAAATGATGCACGGATTCTGCAGTCCTTGTTCTGAAAAGGCAGTAAAAGCCGACAGCAAAAGTTCACTGTGTTACCCCCAGGTTTCTGCAGCGTTGTGACCACGTGTAGATCCTAATGCACACCCAGGTGTGGGGCTGGTTAAAATGGCATTTTACACAGCCAATTAATTGTGCTTAATGTTTAGCAGAAACAGCATAGAAGTCTCAGCAGACATATTACCCAATTGTTATTTATCAAGATCCTCTCTGCTGCTTCTAAGTGAAAAATGGTTTCACTACATCATCTAAATGTGATGGATATTTTTAGATCTATAATTTATCATATAGAGCTTGTATGTAATGAGGCTGCTTTTATTCCACCCAACATAACACAACAACAAAAGCATCAAACTTTCCCAAACACCTCTGGAACAACAGGCGATACCAAAGGACTCCTTCCCTATGGAAATGGGTAATTTTAAGACTTTCTTTTTTTTTTCTTTTGCTTAGTACAAAGATTTGCAACTTTTACTTTAGTATTCAACAGACATTCACAATCCAGTTTTCAACCAGTCTCCAAATAAATGGTAACCAAGCCTGAAAATGTTGCTCCCATTTGAAGACAGAAGGAAAGCCATCCTATTGCACTAAACACCTTTGATCCTAATCTTTGAAAAGATCAAGTAAAAAATACCACTTTATCATCCTAGCCAGGACATAGAAGGGAGCTAAACATTTACAAGAGTAAGTTAATGTAAATAATCAACTTATCTGGATCCAAGACCACCCAACTTCCTTAGTGTTTACGATAAAAGGCAAAATGTGAGACCCTCTAAAATTACCTCTAATTTAGGATCCTAGGTTGGCTCCAGCTCTGCAGGATGCTGCTCCTGAGGAGACACAGGTGCAACCAGCCTGTTTTCAGGGCACTGGGTCTGGAAGCAAGGGGGCAGACTGTATGGCCTGTCTGGTGGTTTCTTTACTCAGAGAGTGAAAGCAGATTATCATGTCTTCTGTGGTCTAGTAAGGAAGAATAATACAGGCATTTTCAAAGTAAAGCTGATGTCTACACTGGTAGAAAGCAGTTTATTACCCATGAGCAGCCTTTGGAAAGAAAAATACTAAAATCCTCACAGCAGACAAAAATCCTGCAACGTCAGAAGTTTGGCTGAGACCCAGAAAATGAAGGGGGCTCTCAAAGAGCCTTCAGGGAGTTTTTGTGGGAAGCATAAGGCCTTTCTAATGCCCAGTGCTTCACTCCAGACCAGTCCAAACCAGAACCCAGACCATAGCATGTCAAATTTGGGATTGGTATCACATCCAAAACAACTCCAAGCTCTGCAAGTCCTTCTGAACTGGATCAAAGGCTTATAAATGGGGTTAAAAAGCCTCCAACTTATATAGGAGGGTGGGGAACAACACCTGAAGGGGGAAATATGCATCTTGGGCTCCTCTGTCGGTGTTGGGGCTTTTGGCTCACATCCAGCCCCCAGTACACTGCCTGGGGCTCTCACAGCCTCAACTTGCCATTCTTACCTGGGGAAATGGATCACCACTCCAGAAGAATCGCTGAGGTTGCTGACAGCCCTCTCAGCCCAGCAGCTTCCAAGACTCCCTTATTTCTCCCTGGAGCAGAGGTGAAGGCTGAGCAAAACCGAGAAGCACTAAGAAGGTGATCAAAAAGCAGGTTCTACCACTCTGCTCTCAGAGCTGAGCTAAAAGCACTAGGTTAGACCAGAGAACTTGACCCATCGTTTTTAACCACGCCGTCCTACATGGGATGAGAAGGTAGGTCTGTTCCCACCCTTGGAAGAGAGAGAAGTGAACACAGCTGAACCCCTTCAAAACTTAATCCCTTATCACACAATTGCTGTGAAAAAAAACAGCCTGGCAAAGACAGAGCTGCTTGAAATGACCAAAGAAGGTAGGCACCTGGCAAGGATGCATTATAGGAGAGGGAAACAGGAAAATCCTAAAATTCAGAAAGAGGAACCATATTCAGCTAAGCCCGTCATGGGATGAATGGTGATAGAACAGTAAGTGCTAGGATGTAAGGTGGCTGTTCTCATGGTTGCAAGCATCTGAGGGCATTTGTTTTTCTCCTCCACATCACCAAGGTTGTTCCATGCACATTGGAAAGTGTTCATTGTTCACAGCCAAAACAAAGCAATTAATTAAAAAAACAAAAGCAGCCCAACTACTGTATTAAATGTAATAGCCATTATAGCCCCGAGACACTCTTGGGCATGTATTTCATTGATCCAGAGTTTAAGGATCAATGGATCAAGTTACCAATGAGTCAATAAAATGAATCCATATTATATTTCAGAAAACAGAAGGATCTCTTCATTTAAACTAGGCCCATTTATTTCCCTGAGGACCATGGGAAGGATATTTTAGAAGTGGAGAACACCCACAACATCTGTTATCTCCAACTGGGACTGCAGTTACTCAGTAGTCCTACGAACCAGAGCATATATTTCTTTCTCTCTTTAATTGCTGTTTAGTTTCTGCATTATTAATGACCAACATAGAGTGTCCAAATATGCCTCTGGAAAAAAATACTACCTTTAGCTGAAGAACAGAGAAGTCAGTGTTCATATGAGCAATGATTTATATCTGCCGAGTAATGTGCTAGATTAGCAGCTTCAACAACACAGTGCTCAACCTGCCCATTCAGAAAAGCATCTGTAATGTTTAAAGGGTACCATTGATTATTATCTTAGTTGAAATACACATTTTTATGGCTAAACTTGAATTGACATAATAAAACTTCCTGACAATCGATAGCAATTAGCAGAATTTGCAGCTGTCACATCTGATCTAATAAAAATTCTTTCTTCATCTGTTAACCCTGCTGCTTGTCCAAACAGCTTTCTTGTGGCAGAGCATGCAGTGTGATTCACACTGTTTGGTGGCTGAGCGTGACATCAATGATCTGTCAGCTTTGCTGAAAGTAAATGACTATCCCCTCTCCAGCCCTAGTGCCCTGAGTCTGGATTCATGCAGTGCTGTCCAGAGAGCTTGGGGGGTTCATTGAGCACCCGTCCCGCAGGGCAGTGCTGCAGCAGATCTCCACCCAGGATCACACACTGGAGATCCTCATCTTGCCTGATGGAGCCACATTCCAGCAGGGCTGCTGCAGCTCTCCAACCCGGTGTGCAGTAAATTGCATCCCAGGGCATAATCCATGAATATAAGCAAGGCCATTACTTTTCAGATCCCAATTTCTTTTGAGAACCTTCATCTCTGATTCAGGTCAATGCAGTAAATAACCCCAAGCACACCAAACTAATGACCCAATCTGTTTTCTGCCTAAAACTCCAGATGCATCTTTCAAAGAAATCGATAAGCACACCACTTGCTAGGCTCAGTGGCCAAGAGGTGAAGGAGGACACGTGGGCAAGCACTGCATAGTCACTCAGCTCTTTGCTAAAGGGTTTTTGCTTTTTCAAGGAGAACAAAGCCCCTGCAGAGGCAAGCTGCAAGCTCTCCCATGGGCTCTGAAGAATAGTTCAAGCGATATCTGAAGGATATCTAATAACATGACCGAACTCTGAAACAACGCAAACAATCATCAGCTGTGAATTGATCAGAAACCTCTGTACGTTCTCTGATCTGTTACTGACACAAACCTCCTTTCGAAAGCAGGGAAGAAGAAATGGAGATTATTATTTTGTGCCTGACAGAAAGCAGAACCCAACTTCTTAAAGACTGCTTGATTGCGGGGAAAAAATAAATACAGCAAAATGTTTCCTAGATGAAAGTTTTGGTTTGTTCTTTGCTCACTAATTGGTTTTCATATCTAGCACATTCTTCCTTTTTCAGTGAAGTGCGGTTGGAGCTATATAATGGGGAGAAAACTTGGCAAACTTCATGGCTTCAGTAGGTCCCTGTTGTTTACCCAAAGGCTCTAATTCAACCAGTGGATTATTGCTTTTATTCCATTTGTGTTCACAGAACTTGCTTCCTAAAGAGAAATAAAGAGTCATGTGCACCGATACATTCACACACCTGCACAAAAAGGAAATGAAGAGTTGTGCTGTTTTACATTATGTTATGCTCTACAACATAAGGGGCTGATCCCACACTGCAGTGACTTTTGAGACATTTGCAGTGGAAGGGTTTGTGCTACATGTTACATTGAGATCGTGGTATGGCAAACTATCCTACTTCATGACAAATACAGAAGTATTTAGGTCCTTACGGAGCTGGAATGGGAACCAGTGGCCAGACATTACATATGAGGCAGAAAGGCAACTGTGTGAGCAGAGGTCTGCCAGATATTGCTTCTTCACATGTGAGAGAGCACAAAGGTAGTGTCACAGTGGGGAAAAAATGAAAAGAAGGAGGGTTTGAGCAGTATCTGTGCTAGAAAGAGGCTTATAGCTTCTAGCAGAGCAGTATCTTCTTGTGCTTGAAACATGGGAGTTAATGGTGGCGTAAGTTTGTATTATTTTTTTATACATACATACATAGAAACATCTACAGGAAGAAATATTCAATTCCTCATCCAGACAGCCTGATGTCCACAACCTCTGTCTCAAGAGCATCTCTGAATTAGACCCTTCAGCCACAAGGCCCTTCTATCTCATTGCTCCCACTTGAAAATGGAGAGGCAGAGGAAAGGCAGCTTTAGAGGGAGCTTTATACATGCAATTGGTACTCCATGCTTGGGCCCAGGGGAGAGGAGTGCCTTACTTAGCATGTGATGGTAATGGAAATAGGGAGTAAAGTCTGCCTAAGAAGAAGAAAAACATCATACAATTTATTAATTTAGGCTTCTGGAAATTAGTTTGCTGAACATACTTAAGGGTTAAATACAGGTGTTAAACCCAGCCATTCCCACCCTAAATTACATGCTCTCACTTGCATACATAATCATTGTCTATTTAAGGTTTTCCCACAATTACTGCTATTATGGTATCTAAGCAATGATTCCCATACTACTAACTTGATACCTATTTTTACAGTACTGCTGAAATACTAAGTAATACTGCTGTAGTCTGTCCTTAAATCAATTCCTAATGTTACCGTAGGAGCAAATGTAAAAATTGATGTATTTTTCCCCAGTGGTTAATATCGTATGTTTCTAATTGAGCAAGAAAAAAAAAATCATTTCCTTACAGGATGGATTTTGTTATGTTTCTTGTATAAAGAGGAGGGGTAAACCCTTAGAGGATTAGTACAGGACCAAGAATCCACATCACTGTGTAAAACCCAGTTCCAGGAGTCATTTCAGAAAACTGCTCAAGAAACTGAGACAATTTTGTCTTTGTCCATACTCAAGTGGGCGGGTGTCCACATTGTGGGTAACAGCACATCTCAGAACCTGACAACAGATACCAGATCAAGCAGCTGGGCAGCCTAACCCTTGTTGATTACCTAAGTGTAAGACTGAAGCTTTCTTTACCTTTTTTCCTTCTACTTGGACAGAAGGGAGATTTTTCAGTCTACCTGGAGGTGAGTAGATGTATACAGCAGGGATATTGTTCCAGCTTTGCAAGGAAAGTACATCCAACTCCATCCAGCATCCAGGATATTTCACTGCAAACAAGAGGCAAATGTACTGTGCTCTGACATTGTTACATGAATCAGCCAGTGCTTCTTTTCAGTATTATCTAAATTGCATGATCGAGCATGGGCCGTAATAGCTAAGTGATGACTCATTTATGATGGAACCAGGACAATCCAAGTGAGTTTTTACCTTTTATCGTAAACGTAATGCACTCCATCTATTACAATTTCAGCTAAGTCTGAGCAAATTCAATCATCAGACCAGTGTTCAGCACTCTCTATACACAGATCTAAACCCAAATGCTACTAAAAGTTTAACGAGACCAACCTTTTGCATTACTCTGTAACAAGAAACACAAGGCTGTCTAAGTTCTGTGGGTGTTTTGTCTCTGGTGGACGTAAAGGGTTTTAGTCTTAGGTTATGGAGCACTGCCTAACTCAGTGTATTTAACAGCTGCAAGAGATGAAGATATCCAGAGGGTCTCCAGTTGTGGCTGGTAAAGCCACTGCCAGCACGGTGCTATAGATAAGCGAGCTACAACACCCTTGTCGTCTCCAGTTGCTCAGCACCATCACAACATAGATGCATTAAATACATTCCTTATATTGCTTTTCTGTGTAAGCAAATGCAAGCAGGGAGAGAGGTTATGTGATGGGGAGAGGGACGTGAGACAAACTTTTAGGAAAGATGTTGTCCATGATATGAAAAGAGTTAGGGAATGCTTGAGTTATACAAACATTCCTGAAATAACAGGAAAACTTTAGCAGATGTTTCCTCCGTCTAATTTTCCCTCCTTCTCCCCTTCATGTGTGTGGCTTTGCAGATCTCTCTGCTTTCTAAAACTCCTTTTGTATGAAGGGCCCGCATTAAAATGTCAGGTTTTATTTTTCTAAAAGACGACTGCCAGAAATGAAACCCTAAATGCTTGTTTCATAGCCAGGCAAGGATCTCTTGGGAACTGCTGGGAATCCCACCCCTATTTCTGATTAGATTTTTGTCAGCAGCATAGAAGCCAAATTCTCAGTTGCCCGAAGGCTTTCATCTCAATGAGAATCAGACTTGGAGGAGCTCTAAGGTATCAAATCGTATTTACTGTCTCTGTTAGTTATTGGCAAGGCATCTGGAAATACCTTGGGGTTAGTGCTTTGATTAGAATTTGAACATAACTTTATAAAACACAGATAGAAATGATCTCAGCTTTGAGCCAAGAACTCAGCAGATTTGAGGAAGGAATAACTTTTAGTAATAGTTTATGCAAAGAGCTTTGGAACGGATGAAAATCTTCCTCTGTGCAGGGCAAGGCTATCCCTGAAAATTTAGGATTAGGACAAGGCCTTTTGTGAGCTAATTACTCAGCACACTCCTAGCAAAATTGGCCTGAGCATCCTCTAATGCTGGAGCTGGCATACTGAGGTAGGTGGATTGTAGCCCAATTTCCACATTTTTATTCTGACCGGGACATCGTTTGCTCTTGTTCACCTCAACAGTGGCAGTAGGTCTGTGTCACAGTTTAGTCATGTCCCATCCCAATTTTTCATCTAAAATTGAACAACTGGGCCCCCGCTTCCCTTCCCCTCCCCACCCCCAGGGAAAAGGGAAAGGGAAATGAGAGGAAAAAGACTTGTGAGTTTGGAAACTAAAACAACCTTTGATGAAAAAATAATAACGAAAATACTACCACTAATAAAATAATAAAATATATACAAATACACAAAATGGAGCCCGTGCCTCTCCATGAGTACATCACCTTGTGTACCCTTAGCAAGTTTGCAGATGACACTAAGCTGGGTGGAAGTGTGGATCTGCTTGAGGGTAGGGAGGCTCTACAAAGGGATCTGAACAGGCTGGACCACTGGGCTGAGTCCAATGGCATGAGGTTTAACACAGCCAAATGCCGGGTCCTGCACTTGGGGCACAACAACCCTATGCAGTTCTACAGGCTAGGAGNGCTAGGGGGAGACCTCATTGCTCTCTACAACTACCTGAAAGGAGGTTGTGGAGAGGAGGGAGCTGGCCTCTTCTCCCAAGTGACAGGGGACAGACAAGGGGGAATGGCCTCAAGCTCTGCTAGGGGAGATTTAGGCTAGACATCAGGAGGAAGTTTTTCACAGAAAGGGTCATTGGGCATTGGAATATGCTGCCCAGGGAGGTGGTTGATTCACCTTCCCTGGAGGTGTTTAAGGCATGGGTAGACGAGGTCCTGAGGGACATGGTTTATTGTACGATAGGAATGGTTGGACTCGATGATTTGGTGGGTATCTTCCAACCTGTTGATTCTATGATTCTATGATGTATATGGGATGGAATACTCTGTTGGTCAGTTCGGGGTCATCTGCCCAGTCCATCCCCCCCTGCAGGTGCAGGTCTTTGAATTCCAGCATCCTATCAGCTCAAGGATGGCTTTATTTACTAAAGGAATAAGCACAAGCAATGACTTTTCTACATACCAATGCCCTGTGTTATCACTTCTAGAGAGAAACACTGTCTGAGAAACATGCAGTTAACTTTTAGAAAATGAAGTTACCCAGATGAGGCTTAGTTGAAGTTAGAAAACTTATTCTACTTCATCTCAAACCAGAACAGTCATCCTGGCCCAAGGAAGTTCCATGCTAAAAACTTCCTTTTCAGTGTGCAAGACACAGTAATTCTGAACTATTCATGTCCACCACTGGATAAAGCCTGACCTGCTAAAACTCTTCTGATGGTGGATACTCAGGAGCCAATGGGTAGTTTTGCCAAGAAGAACACTGCAGTTAGAAACCAGTTCCAGCCCAAAAGACATTTTCAAACGAATTATCTTTTGCTGTAAGATAGCTGCAAATTTGCATTCAAGATCTGAATACAGCAGGAAGGATAAGACCTAGTAGTACTGATGTAAAGCTAAAAGACTGGGAGATAGAGACACTGTACTGCACAATAAAGAAAAAGAAAAAAAGAGAAGAAGAAAGTGGCAGGTCGTGTCTTGTGTCCTTTTTTGTGATTGTCCTTGCTTCTTTGCAATCTAATATACTCACAACAATTTCAAGAGAGAATATCAAGATGGCAAATCCAAAGTACATTTGAGAGTTATTGATTTAAATAAAGCAAATCAAATACATCTTACTTTGAAACCTATTTGCAGTAACAGGATATGCCATCTGCTTCTTGCAAGGTAAAGGCCAGAGATGTCAATTCCAGAGACAAATGGAAAATATGGGAGTTTTCCTCCATGTCTCTTGATTTTGAAGCTTCAGCAGAGACCTCTCTGCCTTCAAAATCCCATGGAGGATGAGACGCTGGGAGCTCCTGCAAGACAACCCTGGTGGGCCAGGTCCAGCTGAGCACCAGATAGAGTTGGTCCTCCTAAGGGTGGGCATGGAGGAGAAGGTGCCAGGGCTGTCTGAAACCACTCAGCACAGTGGCAGGAGACCACATGCAAAGGCAAAGGCCACTCACCTATGTGCTGGTGTTTTGGGGAATCATTAGATGGCTGGGACTCAGCATGAGGGGATTTTGGTGAAGTTTTGGATGAGAAAGGAAGAAAGTGACTCTCCAGAGACAGAAGCTCTCTCCTCCTCTAATGCATCGACCAATCCCAGCAAGTGATTTTGATTTGGTTCAGCGGGGAGTGCTGGCTACCCCAGCTACAGCAAGCACTCTAGTGTCTTCTCCTCATGTAGAGGCTCAGGTTGCCCAATGCCACTGAACCACGGTGCCACTGGAGGAAAGATAAATGCACTGACCCCCTGCCTGGCAGTTTACAATCCATGATAAGTCCAAGTTTCTGCATCAAGTAATGCCAAGGACTAATTACAACATATCTGTAAGCATTTTATTTCTCATTCCATTTATATTTTTAAAGCCCTTCTTTAATTTTGGGTTCAATCCAACAAGTTCCTGAAGGGTAAATAAAGTCCTAAGAGAGAAAATGATTTATCTTAGCTCACCCATAGTGGTAGTCACAGAGTGAGAGATGAAACAAAGTGGTTCAGACCACCCTCACCCAAAGAAAATCACAATAACTGTGTTTCCTTATCTTTCATCAGCTCAAAAAGATATAAACACAAACCCATCTAGAGTACCATCTCCTTTTGAGTGATTCCAGCCCTATGTCATTACAGGTAGCTGCAGCATGAAATCCAGTTACTTCATATTGGCTATGCAGCAGTTGAAAAGACAATAGCATTAATTTTTATTGTAAGAAACAACCTTAATTAAACTTGCAAAATAAATACATAGTCATGCAGCCTTTTTCTGTGTTGGAGCTTAGCATTAATCTTTATTATTGTTATTAAGTGTTAGGAGATGAGAACATTTTGATGAATAATAACAGTGCATACCCAATCAATGCATATTTAAAATATATGTTTACAAAAGGCAGTGGTATGAACATACGATTCGTGAGCTCTGAGGCTGTTATGGCCACATAGATTAATGCCAGTAATTCATCATGTGCTGTGGGGATTAGAGAGACGAATAACAATACTTTTCATGGCGCTCTGGCAGACAGGCAGCAGTGGTGTGCCTGGTCTGTATCCTAATATCTCTGCTCCCACTCTTCATCCTCAGAGTCGTGAGGTGAAGTTCAAAGACAAAGTAACCCTGAAACTTTGTTGTCTGTTTATGGTCAGTTAAAATAATTGTTGCACAGGGAATAAAAACAGGAATACATTCAATATTCTTTTGCCTGGCTCTCAAAAGAGATGAAGTCTTAGAAAGTTCCAGCTTTATTTCCTTTTCCAATGATTTCCAGTTGGAAAAATGGGAATTTATATCCATTTAGTTCAAGTTACTGTGAGCAACAGCCCTGAACTGAAGTCAAAGACCTTTAAAATGGGAGTTCAGACAGCCCACAGTCAAGGTCTTGCTCAGGACTCAGAAGATTCCCCAGGTTCATAGATCTGGAGGCCATAGGGTACCATCACCATCACCCAGCTCATGGTTTCATGTGCAAAAGTCCTCTAAAATGTACCCAGCACTTCCCAGCTTTAATCCAGGAATCTGCAGATGATGCAGATCATGCCTAAAAGCAAGAAATCCAACCTTAACTCAGAGACTACAATAAGCACATGATTTATCACATCCTTTCATAAACTGTTCCAGAGCTTAAATATCTGTTAATTTGCCACATCTGTTGAAAATTGTTCAATTGACTAACTTTGTAATAAAAAATGAGACTCTCAGTTCAGGCTAAGCTTCACTCAGTTGAGCAACTTTGTTCTGTCCTTAATATCCGATTTCTGTTCCCAGTTCTACCGCAAACCTCCTCTGTCACCCTGAGCAAATGACCCCCTCCCTCTGTACTTCCACTCCCAGCTGCCCCTGACAACACATTCTTTGTCCATCGTGTCTGTTTGATACATTTCTCTTCCAGCTAGGGATTTTCCTGTAGACACACAGCACTAGCAAGCTAGCAATTTGCTATCAACTATGACTTCTGGTTGCTATACAAATGTTTAATAACAATTTAAATGCTTGTCTTGATGCTGAACTTAATCTCCTCAATAGACTGGATCAAATCTACCCAGCTGTGAGATAATTCAAATCTGATATGTTAGTTCAGACTCACTCATTTATCTTTTGCAAATAAAAATAATGTTTCAATTACAATGCATTTACATTAAGAATTATTCCATTTTGGTCAACTAATTCAAGAGTCAACCCTCTGAGTTTTATTATACACCATCGGAAAGGGCTGGGAGATGGCTCTATGCTCTATTAGCTCTACAAAAATATTAATCAGCACTTCTTCAGCCGGCAATGGTAAGAGCCACAGTTGCATGGGAACTTGACTGTGCATACCCAGCACTTCTAGATTTCCATGCTGCCCTTGGCTTACACCAAATTTACACAACCACAGCAAGGGAAAGTAAAAATATCTTCTGCAACCTCTCAGTACATTTTATGTGTACACACTTTCCAGCACCCAGGACCCAGACAAGGGCTTCGCCCTCCCTGGCACTGCTGGTGGCACATGGCAGCTGGGCTCACAAACTCCAAACAAAAGCACTGTGGTGAGTGATGGCATGGAGAGGAGGTAACCTGCAGGCCTTTCCAAACCAGGCACCCATCACACAGCTGTTCCTGCATATGCAGAGGATCTCCCTTAGTTATACAAAGATGGTTTTGAGTTCAGTGCATATATGACACAGATGGAGATGAGGAGCAAGACTCCACGCCCAGGAGTACAGGCTGCAGAGATGCCTTTCTGAACTTTCATGCAGATCTGAAACATGCTGGCTGATGAGAGCATCTCTGTTTTTTAGCAGCTCACTGCCCCTCCTGTTCAGCAGTGAACTTTCTCCACACAAACAGCTCTATTTAAGGTATGGATAGGATGTTATCTTTTCACCCCTTCTTCTATCACAGCCTATTAGGCTTTGCAGTCCCATCATTCTAACACTCATGTACATGCAGACTCATGTACGTATGCATAGCAGCCCAAGAAACACCCCTGCAGCTGCAGCACAGGGTAGTCATACCATTGCATGTGCTTTTGAAAAGGAATTAAATCTCCTCATACAAGGGATAGCCTGATCTTGCCAACAAGGCTACTAAAAGAACAGCTAAATGTACTCCTAGTGCAGAATGCATCTCTCTCTGAGAAGCCCCACTGCCTGAAAATGGTGATTCATGGTGAAGTTAAAGTCACTGTGCATTTTAAATTCCCTCATATCAGTTAATATGAAGCAGTTAAACTGATGATCTCACAAATAATCTGCGAGCCATGATATAAAGCAACATAGCTCCACAGAACTGATGGAACTGCACATGTTTATATCAGCTGTGGCCCCAGCCCTCTATGTTTTCCTAAGATTTAGCAGGACATAAGACAATGAAGTAGGATCTAAATGACTGAACTAGAATCAAACCCCAAACTGTACGGGACGCAGAATCACACAGAGTCACAGAATCACTAGGTTGGAAAAGACCTCTAGGATCAAGTCCAACTATTCCTATCAACCAGTTAACCATGTCCCCAAGCACCTCATCCACCTGTCTTTTAAATACCTCCAAGGATGGTGACTCAACCACCTCCCTGGGCAGTGAAAAAGCACAAACCAATAAATGCAGGTAGTTCTGATACCTCTTGACATAGACAAGTCATTTCCACTAATTTGTAACAGCACTCTACACTCACTGATGAGTATAGGAATTCTGCGACAGATGTCACTCCAGTCAATCCAGTATGACTAATTCTCAGTAGGAAATAACAAATCCAACTAAGTCATACCTACAACTCTCTCACGGGATCTACATAGGTATTTTACCCACCACAGGCTTCCTCCCCCAGAAATACACAGTTTAAGTGCCTTTGCTATTTTTCATGCTTCATTACTCAATGTAATTTATGAGAAGTTTATGCTACTACAGTACATCATTTTGTGATTTTCTGCAATAAAACCATTGCACTGACTGGTCTTGGTTCTTTATTACATTTGAGGTCACTTCAAAGGGTAATTTCATCTAGTGAACATTAAATCCTGTAATAATTCAATACTTTCAAGATATTCGAAACCAGTACTCATCTTCTTTTTTTAGGACCATGTGGCTAGTATCAAGCAGGTATGGAACACAGTTTGGGCTGGAAGAAACTACTGTCATGGTTGCAAAACACGCCTTCATTGCTACCTCTGAAATACTAAACACAGTTGAAGTAGCTTGTAAGGATATGTTGAATGCCTGATCTTTAATCAACAAGGCCACCCCAGTGGAGAGACTCCCATTTAATAGAAGGGTCTTTGGAATGGATGGACCAGACTGTGGTTAGTCCAGTCTCAATGGAATTTGCTTCAGTGGAAGCTAATCAGGCTTTTCAGCAATTTCTCCACCACTCTTTGCACAGCTAAACCGTTGGGATCCTTCAAGATTATCTAATCTTCATGAATTTGACACTAAAATCCTCAAGGAAATGCAGCTGTACTGGAACTTGTTAAATATTGCACTATATCAGGCAGATTTAACTCAGACCTCCAAGGATTCCAGGTTTTGCCCACACTAGTGAAGAGCAACACTTAGCAGTTCAGGGTGATCAGACATTGGTGGATACAGAAGCTGAAATGCCACCCAGAACGAAGGCAGCTGCTCCCACAACTTAAAAAGCAAGCAAGGCAGGGACTGGCAGGAGTTCTCTGATCCAGCATGGCTGATGAGGTGCAGGAAAATATGAACTACACAGGCAAAGTGTGTAGGCTGCCAGATAATACCACTCTCTCTCTCCTTCTAGGGCAAAAAATAACTTGAAAGACTTGGCTACTGTTATGTTATCTTCAAATGGGTCCTTATAAATGAGACCCTGCATTAATAGCACAACTCTGCAGTGCCTCCCTACAGCCATAGCTCTTCAGGAACTTCCTAGGATTTAGAGCTCTTCCTAGCACTTCAGCTGTCACCTGTCCCACCTGGACCTCTCTCATCTACATCACATAGGTGGTACATGGAAACACCTCAAGGACACGGTGGTTTAGTGCTACTACTGACAGCATAATCTTTGCTTGTGTGTGCATTTGTGGAGTGTTGCCACAGCTGAGAGGGGACAAGAAAGAAAGAAAAACCCTTCCACCCCTCTCCTTTGCAGGTGTACTGTTTCACCGAGCCTTGCTGGATAAGAAAACTTTATTTCACCCCTTCACTGTCTTAAACAAATGCAGCAAAACCTGGCACTGACCTTTTTTAAAGCAAAGTGAATCTGGTCTAAATATTACACTAAGTGCCTCCCTTCCTGACAGCCTTTATTTTGGGAGAGATCTTAATGGTAGTGAGGCACGGAGCAGCAGTGAGGAAATCACTGTCAGCTCCTTTTCCATTAGAAAAGTGGGAAAGCTGTAGCTGTCCAACCCTTCTTCAGGCTAGAGAAAAATTTTTCTTTAGCAAGCATTGTAGGGAGTCACAGGACCTTCTAAAATCAGTGGGGCCATGCCTGGCCTGCAGTGGATGATGGAGGCAGTGCTGCAGCCTGGCATGCAGCTGCACAGAGGAGAAGGCTCCAGAAAAGGCTCCCTATACTTCATTGTGCACATTCTAAGCAAGAGCTGGTGGGAAATCTCTGCCCACCTCTACCTACTGGCACTATTTTTCATTACTATGTGTTGAGAAGCCCAGGCTACCTGATTTCAGAGTTCAGCCACATCCAGTGCAGAGAGTAAAATAATAATGAGCAAAAAGCTGGAACATCTCCAGTGACTCGAGGAAGATACTGTAATACACAAAAATGTGCTGATTGCAAGGGTTGATGTTTGGGACACGCTGAGGCTGGAAGCTGTGTGCTTCTGTCTTATTAAGGAGATATTTTTTCCTAGTTATACCTCAGAAGCAGTCTCCCCTCACACCCTCCCCCACTTCTTCTGCCCTCTGGGATTTTTCACTATCTGCATTTCTCAATCACTTTTCTACTTTCTCAACAGCCAACTCTTCTGCTTTCCTATTAATACTTGTATTTCACTGTTGCCGCTCTCTAGCCTTTCTTTAGCACAGAAGGGGAGGACAGAGGGTAGGGATTGTTTGCAGGCAATATTTTTGTAGCTCACCTTTGCCATCTCCCTCCCTGGCTACTCAACTGTAGAGCTGATCACAAGGGGTAGAGGTAACTGCAGGAGTACTTGGACAGCAAAGAAGTTGGAATAAACAGGCAACTCGGATGCTCTGGAGAAATAACAGGTATGACTTATGCTTTTTGGATTTACCAGCCCAGTGCTTTGCTATTTCATCCCTGTGCTTGCCCTAACTGTAAGCCTGTGGCTGAAAATGCTGTGAGTCCCTGCACAGGAGAACTTGGATTGAGATTTCACAGGGCATCTTCACTTCTCACCTACAGCTCCTGACTTTTTAGGGGGGAAATATAGCCTCAATCATGGACTTCTGATTCATGGAAGAAAGAACTCAAATGCACTCTGCTTGTTTCAGCTGAGTTGTTAGTCATCAAAATAATTTGTGCTCAGTCTCCAGTGATTCTCAGCATTTGCTGTAAAAGCCTGTGTTTCCTTCTGAATTTCAATCAAGTGTCATTACTGCACATTGCTCACCTTTTGCTCAGGATAGATGCTTCTCATAACATATAGGAATGGCTCAATGCAGTGAACTTATTCTCTTTAAGAACCTGAATCACACTAAGGGGCTTCACTTAGCATCTGCTTTTTGATTTGCTTACTCTCTGCTCCTACTGTCTGCAAGAGCCATTTGTTTCCCTGCCTATAAATTAGTGGTCCAGAAGAAACTGCAGCGTTGTCAACAGATTACTGAAATACCGTTCTGAGAATGGACCTATAAAAGAGGTTGGAAGCAAAACTTAGCACAGAGCCAAACTATCTGTAATTGGATTTTGAGACCAAAACATTGTAATGAACAGAGTGAAAGAAATAAACAGGATCATTTATTTTATTTGATCATTAGCAAATCTCCTCGGTTACATGTAATAATTGCTGGCAAAGATTTACATAGAGAAAGCGTGCCTGAAAATGTTTAAGCCCATTTCTTTATAATGGGTCCACTACCAGCATACCAATTATATGACATAAAATGCACTGAGCTTGGAGAAATCCCACAAGGCTTTCAACAGCATAAGCAGCTAGCCTTTCCCGCTCTGTGCTCAGAATTTCTTGCTGGATGGACTGATTTTAGCAATGAATACACATTCTCAGCAATCTGTCATGTATGTTTACTAAACTATCTCTAGAGGAGCTTGTAGGTCAGCCTGGAAATGAGAAGTGACACAAGATCAAGATCTTCAGTCGTCACTCTGGTAACATGCTAATGGATCATAATGGCTGATTTTGTGTAAGCAAGGTATGCGGATACGTCTCCATTAAGAACCCTTCTTATCATCCCGTGTTTTTTAAAAAAGCAAAGTTTAGAAAATTGCTAGAATGTACATCCATTAAAATAAAGAACGGAGCTCAAACTTGTTTCCCTGCGACTACCATCCTAGGCGTTGACTCAAAGGTCTCTGAAGAAAAAAAAATGGACTTCAGAATGTGACTGCAGAGGGTGAAGTTCCAAAACACATTTAAGTAGGTGCAGAGACGAAAGGAAACAGCCATGTCCATGAGTATGCAGAGATTCAGCTTTGGAGGAAGGCTCTGCAAATGAGAAAGGTGTCTGACAGCTCACTTAATCGGTTGGGTTTTGACATAAAGGGGGCTAGAAATAGGAAAACACACATAACTTGCATTGCCCTTGACTGTTTCTAGGCTGGTCTGCTTATCTTGTGTAGGAAAAAAGCATTGGGTTTTTGGCTTTGCAGCCTTTGCCAAAATATCTTGTCCCCATTTTAACACCCCTGGTTCTCCTGCAGCGCAGGGAAATGGAGCGGCAAGAGAAAGATGGACATGACAGATGTACAGACTTGAGCCAGTCAACTCAGCTCTCACATGGAGTATCTGGGTTAGAGCGCCTGTTGCCCAGTTTGCAGCTCTGGAAGTCACTCTAGCTCCTAAGGCAGTTTCCAGTGATCCAGAAAGGGAATGTGTTAAGGACACTAGTGCATCTTTCCCCTAGACAGGCCTGCTGGGAGTGGCCCCCACCCAGCAGTATTTTGAACACCAATGGGGCAAGGTTAAGGCTGGGGCTGGGTAGAGACAGGGTGGGCAACGCTGCACTTTAAGGATAGCTGGGAAGCATCTCTTCCTGGAATGGCAAAAGGCAATGTAAGCCATAAATCATAGAATCACCAGGATGGAAAAGACCCATCGGATCATCGAGTCCAACCATTCCTATCAAATATTAAACCATGTCCCTCAGCACCTCGTCCATCCGTGCTTTAAACACCTCCAGGGAAGGTGAATCAACCACCTCCCAAGGCAGCCTGTTCCAGTGCCCAATGACCATTTCCATGAACATTTTTTTCCTGATGTCCAGTCTAAACCTCCCCTGGTGGAGCTTGAGGCCATTCCCTCTTGTCCTGTCCCCTGTCACTTGGGAGAAGAGGCCAGCTCCTCCTCTCCACAACCTCCTTTCAGGTAGTTATAGAGAGCAATGAGGTCTCCTCTCAGCCTCCTCTTCTCCAGGGTAAACACCTCCAGCTCTCTCAGCCGTTCCTCATAAGACCTGTTCTCCAGCCCTTCACCAGCTTTGTTGCTCTTCTCTGGACTCGCTCCAGAGCCTCAACATCCTTCTTGTGGGGAGGGGTCCAGAACTGAACACAGGATTCAAGGAGTGGTCTCACCAGTGCCGAGTCCAGAGGGAGAATATCCTCCCTGGTCCTACTGATCACACCATTTCTGATAGAAGCCAGGATGCTATTGGCCTTCTTGGCCACCTGGGCCATTGCTGGCTCATGTTCAGTGGCTGTCAACCAACACCCCAAGGTCCCTCTCCTCCTTGCAGCTTCCAGCCAGACTTCTCCTAGTCTGTAGCTGCTCAGTATTTATGATTCAACAGAGAGCAAAGGAGATGTCCAGAAGAACAAACCACTGTAAAGACTTGTTCAGTTTTTCTAGTGTTTCCTCACTGAGCTCTGTTGACTTGCACTGGCTGAGGAGGCAGCACAAGGCAGAAAGCCAGAGAAGCAGGATCAGTAGCCATGGCCCCCAGGGCTGAAGGCCTTTGGATTTCCAGGTCTAAAAATCCCAAGCCAGTCACAGAAGAACATCTAGGTTGCATTCACATCTGATCCTGCAGTTTAGGGCTACCCACATGTGGATTTCTCAGTCACACCTCTCTCACTCTCAGACATTTCTATTGCAATTCAATGGTATTACTCATTGCCTGTAACAAAGGTTTTTTTCACTGTAAATGTAGTGATTATTTATTATTTGACACCAATATTATTCCCTCATTTCTGTTTATAAAAGCAGGAGAGAGACATGGATACAGCAGTATGACTGACTGTGAATGGGCAGAAAGTTCCTCAGAGGGAAGCAAGGCTTTTACTGTTTAGGGATACACAGTCCATAATTTAACTCTGTCTGGACCTCAAGAGGAGGACCTAAGCTGTCTTAAATCACATACATTTTGGTTTGAGCTCCAAAGATTTAAAAAGTTTACAGTCCTTCTACTTTTTAGAATGAACATTTTATGTATCTAGAGGAATGTTTTAGCAGAAATGACCTGTGAGATTAGAAAGGCGAGAATTGCTGAGCACCATCAGGAAGCTAATGTGACAGGCTGGTACCAGCCTCATGAAATTTTGTAGCTCTAAGACTCTTTGCTGCAGACTTCACAAGGGGAGGGTGTGTTAACAATGGTTGATGTGTCCTGCACTGCCTGAGCCTTATTCCAGCCCCTGCTGACAGCCTCTCCCAGTCAGGCTGCTGAATATGCCTCCAGCCTTCTTAGGTGAGGCACAAAGGCAGATGGACATAACATTTGCTGAGGACGCTGCAGTGTAGCTTTTATCTACTTCATCCACGTGCTGTAAACATACCGGGTTCATATAGCACCTAACTAGAGCTGCTGGCTGCAATGCTTCTTGTGCTGCAAAGACACTACACTTTGATGCTGTGCTTTCTTATCTTATGAAACTCTTGAAGAGACGGAAGTGAGGAAACACAGATAACCTTGCTGAAAACAAAGTCCCTGGTGGAAACGGAGAAGAAGAGACACAGTCTGTAGTCATACATCCTTCACACCTTGTCACAAGGCATTTTACAGGCATTTTAGATGCTCCAGCCCCATTGGGTCACAGGCATACCTGCTTCAACATGTTTGCCTGGATCTATTTTCAGCATTTATAGCGCAGCTGCACCTTGGGCACAGCCTGGATTGGCATCCCATCACGCTGGATATTGTAAAAGAACCATAGAGACAAGACTCCATACGATGGATCCAAACAGCAAGGCTGCAAGTGAACACAGCATGGGACAGATTACTTGGATTTTACCTCCCAGCCAAACTTTGCTTCCTTTTGAGCTGTTTCATTCCTGCATGCTATCTTTGCTCATTGGAACAGCACATTTTGTGCCATTTTCCCTTTTCCATTTTAGTCCTAATATTGCCAGTGGAATGGATTAATGGCACGCTATTTTCTAGTCTAGTAATCTTCGTCACAAGAGTGAAAGCACACAGTGAAAATGAAGATCTATCAGCAATGCCGTCTGACTGATGGCTCACTCTGATTGCTGATGCTGAGATGAGAACAGAAGATTAAAAAAAAAGATCCCTTTCTTATTTTAATACAAAGAGCAGTACACAGCACCTGTATCCATCTTTTTGACAAAGACCGTAATGAGAACGGCAGCATGCTGGAATGTCATCGTACCTCCATGGTGGGCTGTAATTTCACACTCTCCTGTGGGCACCACAGACTGTCAGCATTCTGTCTGCAGGTACTTGGGTTAAAAAGACCTATCACTCACTCTGTGTATTGCATCTTGGCATCACCTTGGTGGTGCTTTAAGTTCCTCACGCCATACAAGCTACCACACATCCTGTGTTCTTCTAGTTAATTGGGCAGGGACTCAAAGTGCAGAATGCACCGTGTTTTCTCAATCAGTAACTAGACACATTTGATGCATTTTTTTTTCTCATAAGCAACACCAGCTAGGAAACAATATATTGAAATTAAATTCTTTGCGGGCATCTTCAGCCTTCATGCTGCAGGCAAGTTCTTCACTGACCTTTTCCACTGTTCTGCCTTTTAGGCACACCATGGGCCTCCCTGAACCTTCACAGGAGCAAAAATAAGAATGTACTTGCTTTTGATATCCCTCTGGCAAATCTCATCTTACTATTTCTGTTCTTCAAGCCAAAGGCACATATGGATACTACATAGTTAAGATGTTGTTATGATAGGAATGATCAGCACAACTTGTTTTAAACTTAAGCTGGGCTGGTTCAACTTTATGTGGATCTTGAGGACACTGCTTGCAGCCAGATCTGTCCTGGGAGCAGGAACAGCCTTAATCTGAAAAGGGGGCTCTGTGAGACTAATGCAATACAGGAACAAACAAGTCTGTGTGATGCCGGGGTGAGGATAAAGTGCCCATCTGCTCCCTTCCCTCCAGTAAACCATCTTTGCTCATCAGTGGGAGCCCTTGGAGCTGAGCCCTTTTCTACCAGTAAGTGGAGCAGCACCATATTCCCCTTCTTTCCAGGGGAATGCTGTGGTTACTCCTTGAGGGTGGGTCTCGCCAAGAAGTTGTATAGAGGCAGGAGGAGAAGAGGAGGTGAGTTGTCTGGGGACTGCCCTCCTGACTTCTGAATTTTGCAGTTTCAGGAAGGGATGAGGCTGGCCTAGGACACTTTCTCCTCCAGCTTTGGCAAAGGCAGTATGAGCCCATCAAGAGTCTGGCACTGATGGGCAGTGACACAGGTATGCAGGACTCACTCTTTCCAATAGGATGGGGCATTTGGCAACAATTCAGGTGGATCTGTCCTAACCTTTCAAAAGCCTTGGGTTTACTAATCCTGATTATTTCCTGCTTTGAGCAATTTACATAATTATTAGGCCCAGCTCTTATTCTCTTCTCTAAGACATGTGGTGACAAGACTGAATGAGAGGGGCAATTTGATGGCTTAGTACTTTGTCTGCCTGCTACTATCAGTAGGGAGCAGCTACACAGCCTGGCAACAATCTGCAGAGAGCCTGAAATGCTCCAAAATTAAAGAGACCTGGATTCACTCTTCTCCTGACTCCTCATTCTCACAGACCAAAATGAAAAAAGGGAAAGAAAGAAAGATAGAAAGAAAAGAGAAGATAATTTGTTGGTGGAATATTTCTGTATGTGTGTATTTTGCAGAAGGTTAATTGGAAAGGGTGTTTCTATGCCAACAAGGGCTGAGAACAGACGGCTGAACTTGGAGAAGAATCCACCCTCGAGCAGACGTTTTGGATGCATGGATGATGCGGCCCAGTGGTGAGCACATGGAACAGGCCAGTAGGAGATGAGACCTCGGGACCACAAGTCTTCCTGCCTGTGAGGCTGGAGGAGATACTTCACTTGTCCCCTGCCATAACTCAGTCTGGCGGATACAGTGACATCCAACCCTCTTCCCCTCAAACACATTGTATTTAAAGAGCAGCAATGAGAACAAACAACCTTTTAAAGGGAAAACATTTTAGCAAGTGGATATCAAATCTCTGGTTTAAGTTAAAAAGAAAACCTAGTATGAAAACTTGGCTTAAAACTACCAAAAGAAGATAGAGTGTATTGTGGTTCTTAGTGACTCATTTCTTACAGAAGAACCATGATTTAAACTGGCTTTCAGGACTGTTTTGGGGAGAAGATCCTGCTCCATACACTTTTACATTCTGAAACATTTGAAGTGCAGATGGGGAAGGAGGTGGGTTAGGCACGCTTTTGGATGAAAAGCTACACATGGGATCTAAATTTAAGTATAAATCACTTCTCCTGGGTTTCTGGGGTTGGGAACTGAACTGTAGTGGTAGATGATCTCTAGGATGTTCAGATCCTGGCTGATTTTAGCACATGAGACCTTTGCACTGGTCTTCAAAGCAAGAAAGGGAGTGCCTTGTAAGACCAGCTGAGGTCTTGCAGCTAGACTAATATCCCTTGAATCAAGGCACACCTCTGAACTGTAAGGGGCACAGCAGTGGGAAAATGATGGTCTTCCTCACCGAGAAAACAGTTTTGAAACATGCATCAAGTGTGTCCTGTTATGTTGCCAGAAAGAAGATCAAACCTTTAGAGTGAGTGACACATTCTGCAGCTAAATACAACATCACTGTGGCACCACAAGGTACACATTTCCCTTGAATCATCAGATGAACCGATTTTCATCACAGTTTGCTCACCCCGGCTTTCCCACATGCCCATGCTGTGCCTCCAGAGCCTGCTGGCCACATGGGACTACAGAGAGTGCACACATGCCGGCTAGGGACGCCACGTGAGAGCTGCCACAGCTCTGCGTGCACAAGAGCAATACCAGCACATGCAACTCAGCAGCAACAACCTGTCTTGGGGATAACATCTCAGACACTTTTGCATCATTGAAAACCATAGGATCAGGCCACCACAAACCTGCAGCCAGCCCCTAACTTTATAGCCATCCTCCTCAGGCTGCTTTAGGAGTCTGACAACACTGTACAACTCTGTTCCTTCCTTCCATCTGCAGCACCTGCTGAGGAACCTGCCAACGAGCAGGGTCAGCACACTTCACGGCTTTAACACTTGCCAGTGGAGAGTTAGGTAGTGCCCTTAGCATTCATCACAAAAATACCTTCCTAATGCTTGTCTTGTGTGCCCCTGTGTCTGTTCTTAATCAACACATAGGGCCTGTCTGCACTGAAAAGCTTTGCCAAGGTAACTCTAAAATGATGGCTTAGTTTATTCAAAGAAATTACATAAGTTATACCAGCAAAAACACCCAGACTACAGCTACAGTTTCAAACTATCTCCAGGACTGAGTTATAGATAAAAGTTTTGCCAGCACAGCAATGCTCTTTAGGGATACCATTTTTTCATGACATTTCTATGCCAGTAAAAGTCATGTGAATGCAGCTATGCCAACATAAAATTTCCTTTCCAGTAAAGAAGTGTTGGCTAAAAAAAATTAAGCTCTTAACTCTTATTGCTTTCCCAGGAAGAGTTTCTAGCATAGATTCAGCTGTAATGTGAGCACACACAACAGTGTAATCCACTACATTTAAAATCACTTCTCTCAGCAAGGTAGGTGAGGCACTCCCAAGAGCTTTTATTCTGTGCAAGTCTGAGTTATTTTCAGTGCCCTGACATCACATCATTTTCTTGTTTGCTTATGTAGCTAAAGGCTCTCCACCACCACTCTGCACCAAAGAAAATATTAAAAACAAATAATTTGGGAGGTGAGTAATTTAATTTGTGCATAAGGAGAGTGCATCAGAGAGCTGCAAGTCACGTAATGCCACCAGCCTCCTCCAGAGCCTTGCCAGTCTCGTTCCCCACAGCAGGGTGGTGCTCAGGGTAGGCTTATATAAAGCACTCTGTGCCCAAACCCAGGAGCTGGAGAAGCTACAGCTGATTCTGCTGCAGCAGAGGCGTGTGAGAGACATCCTGCTCTGTTGACATAACCTGAACCCTGAGCAACTGCCATAGGAATTGAAAAAAAATTCTAAACTATAGTATCACACCACGCAAGAATACCAATACTTCATCGCTGTTTACGTTTGACTTTTGCTGTGAGCTGAGCCATGGAGGTACTGGCTCACCTGGACCAGCCCTAGAGCAGCTGAGCAGGGAGGGAGGGAAGGAGAGGTAGCCCTTATGTCCTGCTTGAAATTCCTCAGGAACACACTCAGATGCAGTGTCTGAGATTTTGGCCATTCTCTCTGGATTGTAATATTTGTGTTTCTGCTATCCTCTAGATGCAGGGCAATAAAATTAGCATTCACATTCAGATTTATAACCTAGTAAAGGCAAGTTCCCTCTAATAAAAACAAGCTCATTTATGAGACCAGATTTCAGGCATGACTTGCAAGAGGGAAAATAACATCCTGTGTAATTCTAATGGATCACACCTCAGTGGGCAGATACAGCATACACTTTTCTGCAGCTCTGCTTCTGTTCTCATTATCTTCTCATCTGTGCAGTCTCTATGGGTCATTCGCCAGGTCCTCCAGTGCCAGCGTGAGCTGCAAACTCAGCATCAGCCCTGTGCAGTGGTCCCAGTCCCATCGTCTCTGCGAACACCCTGCTGGGAAACACCTACAGGCCCTCCCTCTACTTCCCATGACACATCACTAAGCATCCCGGGCCAAGCTATGTGGCTGAGGTGCCAAACGATGGCTACAGAAGCTGTGCAGGGAGAAAAGCCCATGTGCTATTGTGTTGCTGTTAGTATCCTCACAGTTATTTAATACTGGCAGGTAGCACCTCTGGGACTAGATGTGATGCATATGGTATGTTGTGCCTTGGCTCATCCCCATACAATGAGGCATCTTCTCGCCTCCCATGGATAAATGCAGCGGAAAGATCAAACCCTCACCCACCCACAAAGCAAGATGTAGAAAGAAGACAGGAGTTCAAGCTGTTGCACATGCCCTCTCCAGAGGCACTTCGTAAAGAATCGCCTCCGCCTGTTACTGTGGCATTTCTCGTGCTCCCTCTGGCTCCTGCCTAACAGATCGCTGTGCAAGTCACTGCTTTCATGTGTTTCACAGGTTTCTTTGCAGCCTTTCTGCTCTCACAAACTCCCCTGCCCCTCAGCCACCTGCCCAGACAAAGGAGACCCGGGAAGCAGGTGGGAAGGAAGCAGCTAAGGTGGCTTCAGTCTGGCTGAGTCAGGGTACAAGGGAACACCTTGGAGCACATGCCAGGATAGATTTTTGCCTCTGACACAAAGGGTTGTGAATTATGGAGCAGGAAAGTACAAGCAGACTAGTACAGAAGACTAAAAGCCACCATTTCTCTCTCTGTATTTACTATAACAATAAAATATCTTCATAGCAGCTGGCTGTAATGTAAATCCTCTTTAAGGACTAACAGCTGTACAGGGGACCATTAAAAAAGCAGCTCCATCATTAAGGCTTTTGGTTGGGAGATTGCCTGTACTGTAATTCTGGAGGGCTGCATGGAGCTGCTCGGAAACTTCCTTGCTCTTGGCTGCTCTGCTGCCCAGCAAACTAGCTCCCTGGCCCACGTGCCAGATAGTTGCTGGATTTCAGGGGGTATTTTCTGTGCCCAAATTAATGCTACTTACTAGAAAACTGCTGTATCAACTCTGCTTTCCTGCAGGCACGTACCATGCCTGTGAGCTGCTTGCTGGCCATGAAACTGGTGTTCTGCCATTAAATACAACCACGCTGCAGACTGGGAGGAAGCTCAGGGCACACGGATAGGTCTGAGCATCGCTCTGAACCCAAAAAGCCTTTCTCGTGCTGCAGGACCCTGCTGCATTTCTGAGCAATGGTTGCTATTCACAGTTCAACAGTAAACCCCACACTGGGCAGCCTTTTTCTCTCATGAACTCTGGATATATTTCAGGGCCTTTGCAATGCCACGCTTCCATGGGTACACTAGAAAACAATCAGCTATCACCTGAAAACCAGTTAATTCACTGCAGAATCAGCTCATTTTGAAGTAGTAATACAGTCGTTTGCCACTCTTTCTCTGTCCCTTGAGCCTTTCATCTAACATCTTTCAGGCTTTTCAAACACATGCCTGGCATGGTGGTACTAAGTTCTCAGGATGCTGCACTTGAAGGATGCTTTTCCACACACTGAAAGAAAAGGAGAGGCTCCTGTCCATCTCATCGTGCCCTGAGGTAAGACTCGACTTTTAAGTGCTATATATCCTGGAAGCTGTGAAGGAGTACGCACAGGGCACACAGAGGAGCATGACAGAAGCAATCAGAGCAGAAAGCCAAACAGCGAGACTGCACTGTTTGATGCCCTCAGCCTGATTTCACCCACGTAGGAGGGTACTGGGAGAAACAACATTGAAACCAAAGCACATGGTGGGGATGAGAGCCTGGAGCATTGCACTGATCAAACAGCAATTGCCTCCCTTTCTTCCAGCACAGCATCCTTCCTCAGCTGCTACTGTGACCAGAGTTTCAAGATTACCCTGTTATGTGCTACGTTACAGACCTCACCCAAGCCTCAGGATCAGTACACAAGCAGTGGGACCAATACAACCTCTGCCCAGCACCCTGCATTGTGGAAACCCTCAGCTTTCCCACCTTCCAACCTCCAGTGGGTTGGGCTGGGGTGGTTGTGCCAGCTGTGAGATGCTCCCTGCATGGCCAGCAGCCCACACTTGTTTGCTTGTGCCTAAGACAAATTAAGCAGATAATTGTTGACCTCCTGCTGTGGTTGCTCCTGTCGCAGTAATCTGGGTCACTCTGCTCTGCCTAAGACCTAAATTCTTTAACACCTCTTAGGTGTCCTAACTGCTTTTCAACTTGAATGATTCTGGCCAGTGGGTCCAGAAGGTGCTGGGGAAGGGAAGGGCAGCCAGGCAGTGCAGTTCCCCTGATCTTGATTTGTACCTCCACTAGACACAGATGAGGCTCCCGCAATAAGGTTATGGATGCTGTAGAGCTACAGGCTGCCAGCCTTTTGAATAGCCTGGGCTGCACTGGTAACTGTTATTTGTCAGGCAATGGGGCAGATGGTGAGCCCAGCATCCCATGACTGCAACCTCTCCCAGCAGCTGGAGTTGAACCCCATGAAACAGGCTGAATCTATGACAGAGCTGTGGTTCAGATTTATGCTTTACAATCTGCTTTCAAGCAGAGAAATTGGCATGAGGCTCATCTTCTTGCAGGATTCTGGCTGATGGCTGCCTAGCAGGATTTTTTCAGTTATGATCATGAAATCTGACCCAAACCACACCCGCTGACCTTGACCTGAAGACCTGCAACCTCTTAAATGAATGCAGGCTCTCAGGTCCATCACTGTCTAAATGAACAGTAGCTGCATCTTTGCATAAAAACTGTGTTCCGCTTCTTGTCTGGCCACATTTATGGGTAATTACTACATAGCTTGTATCTGCCTATTCCTTCATAGGTGTAACGGAGAAGACAAAAGCATGTTGCTCGTTATGAACCAACAAGCCTGGTCTCCTTCCACTGAAGTAGACTCAATCCTCTAAGGCTAAATCATCTCAGTGACTCTCAAAAGAAGAAACTGTAATGATGAACTCACCCCCGGTTAGAAGACACAGCAAGAGTAAGTGATTTGAAATGGAGCTCTTTGTAAAAAACCACACATCTGCTTCTGAGTCAACACAGGCAACAAGGAGAATATCCTTTAGGAGGAAAAGTAAAGAAAACATTGCCTTTGGAGCCCATTAAATGGGAGTGTGAAGGTAGCCACTCAAAGAGGTTTCATTGAATTTTAATTAGATGAGGAGCTTGATGGGCTCATATCATTCCTTTTTTGAGGTAAAATGAGCCAGCAGAAGGAGGGTGGTCACCTAGAGGATTCACTACAAATAAAGTTCATTTACTTGTGTACCTAAAGATGAGCAGAAAGCACATGGCACACCTCAGGACTCTGTGGTGGAGGACAGCTTTCACATTAACTTCAGGGATCCTCCCTTCCCTTCCAAAACTCATCTTCACTACAGAGCCCTGCTCGGTACACCCACAAATAATGTCTCCTGGCTGCATGTCCCACCTTGGCTATCAGGTATTTAGATTAGTTCATGATACGACTGAACTGAGTGCTAACTCCAGCATATATTGTCTTACATTAACTGTACTTAAAGTATTTACTGCAGGGAGATGGGATGTTGTAATTCTCTATTTTTACAGCCTAGCAAAGTTTTCACCTTGATCATTAGAAACCACAGTGAACAACAGATGGCTGATTGACTCCATATCATTTGGCTTTATCATAGGATTTCTTCTGACTTCTTTGGGGGTGTGTGTGAATATTTTTGCATTTCAAATGTAAACTTCATTATAAGTCATGTAGTAATTTTGCAACTGAAAATCCACAACTGCATCATCAGGAACTGACCTTGGAATTAAATGTTTTCCTCTGAGGTTTTGATTTGATAAAACATTCCTGCATTTCTGTACTTGGTGAAACTCATCATGCAAGTAAGCAGCTGTGAGATTTTCTAGGTCTGCTTTCCAAGCTTGGCTAATCACAGAATTTTAATAACAATAAATCACTGTTTCAACAAAGGGCTGCCTCTTCAGCAGAGACATGCAACTTTTACTCATAAAGGTATGGATTTCTCACATTTATAAATAGACATACTCTATAGCTTTGTCTTGTTTTGTGTACTGCAATCAGTGACTCAACCCCATGCCATGGGCACATAAACATCATTAATAAAACCTTTTTCTGGCACATTTAGACAGATTATGGGCAAATGATAAGGAGAGATTTGCATACAAGCAGCCCCATCAGAAGTGCATGAGCAAGGATCACAGTTTGTGGTAAATTAGATATGCCTTTTCCTCTGAGAAGAAAATCTAAAAAAATCAAAAAGTGAATTATACCCCAAATACGGTAAATATTACCTGCTATTATTCATTGCAGTACTTCCTTTTGTCAATAACTGGGATGTGATTAGATCCTTCCAGAGGAAGAATCACAGGGCTGTGTGAGAGCTCTGCCTACTGCTGGGGACACAATGGGTGAGTGGAGCCATCCCTGACAGGAGCTGTGCTCCATCCGACCCCTGTAAATGCTGCAAAATTAAGAAAGCAGGGATTTGCTCACCAGTTTTGTGCTAAAAACATTTGCAACTACAGCTATTAATTACAGGCAGCAGATTACTTGTTGGAATTAAACCACACTTGTACATGAATATTCCTCAACCTCCTAAAGGATCACGTCTTTCCAGAAGACCCACTGCTATCCTGCTCTTCCCAGGGCAATGCTGAAAGAGCAACAGTGGAGATTATTCACTGGACAGCAAAGTGTTCCACTTGGAAGTTTTACCCATGTTTTGCAGCAACAGGACATCCCTGATCAGCTTCCCAGTCTTGTTGCTTGTGTAAGAACCCTGGGTGAAGACAGCTGGCTCAACCAATATTTCTGTATTGCAGGGCTCTGCTGCTAAAGTGAAACCTGCCAGTAGTGCCAATGGTTATCAGGTCCCCAAAAAATCTCCATACAGTGGTGATCTCAGTGCCTGTCTCTTTGCAAGGTTGATAAGCAGTGCCAACGTTAGAAAACCTACAAAATACTAGTAAACAAGACTTCCCAGGAGGGAGACTCTCCTCCTTTCCCTCCTACTGTCTCTCTGTGCACAGGCAAATTTAGCAGTGAGCCAAGATTTAAAGCTTTAATTATGAACTTTAGCCCAAGCAGTCATTCTGGAAATATCCTTGCTGAGAAAATGCAGAGCGAGACCTGGGTGTGCGCAGTGAGGTGTACAGCTGTGCCTCTGGTTAATTGTACTAATTCTAGTCCTTCATTAAGATGATTTCATGTGAAGGGATTTTATCTCCCCCTCCTACTGCTGGTGACAAGGAAAAGAAAATGGGAAAAAAGGAGTCTCAATCTGTCTTTCACCATATTATCTAATAAACCAGCAAAAATTAGCCTCAGCATCAAAGATTAGCCTTCTCCAAGCTCACACACGTTAATTAAACATGCTGAGCTTCAGCTGGCAGCAAACTCAAAATATTTCATGCTGGTAAAAACTATTCTTTTGGTTTAGCATCCAGTCATCCTAATTTTTATACCCAAAGCTGATCAGGAGTCCTAGCAAGAACTTGACCACGATGGTGGGCCATGTCGTAGAAAACTCCTTGGTCATTTCAGAAAAAAATCAGGTAAAAAAGGTAAGGAGACTTTTGAAAAGAAACTACTTGTGAAGCATTTTGAAGAGAAGCGGTGCAGACCACTGCCGCAGTCACCACTGGCCTTTGTATTGAAATATAATCTGGTTTGGATATACAACTCCAGTGAACAGCACAGCTAGTGCAGAATCACCAGTGCACTGATAAACTAGGTCCAACTCCACAATGCAAGTGCAGCTACATCACAACTTGTTCCCCTCTTGCTAAGCCTCAGCTGAGTCCATGGCTGTACTGAGACCACGGTTCTGTAGAAGAGTCAAAAAGGGAACTCAAGCCATGCAGAAGTACATTGTGGCATTGCGCATGCAGGTTTTTTAATGAAATAAACTTCCTGCACCAGATTAGCATGATTTCATAAAGGCATAAATGGTATCAAGATCTTTGTATGAACTTACAAAAATTAATGGCAAGATGCCATAATTCCCTTTTGAAAAAGCATTGGAATATCTTGAAAATGCACGTACAGGGGAAGAAGAGCAGCTTACAGGCACAGAAATCCAGTTGCACATCCCACCTACTGGAGGCAGAGTATCAGAAGACGCCTTGTAGGCAGTCAAACAAACAGGTAAAACAGCTAAACCCACGCAGGGGCTGGTCACCTCAAAGTGCAGAGCGTGGTCATGAGCAATGTTTGAAGCACATTCTTCATCATATCTATTATTCATTAGATCCTATGAAAAGAGGACTTGCGGTTCCCTGTGGAGTCTAGCTTGGCTGAGAACATCTCTGAACACCCGACATGAGCACCACCCCACCGGGCACAGCACTGCACCCCTGATCCCTGGCACAGGAGCAGAAAGGAGCACTATGGCTGCACAAATACAACATGCTGGGAGGTTTCATTATGTCACATTTCACCTTCCTGACTTTCCTAATTGATTGCTGTTGTCATCAGGGCCTAACAAAATGCATTACCTTGCTGGCATTTGCTGCTCACAAGTACAAACCTTAGCTCCAGTAGTTCATTTGGAGTTCCAGCACTCAGATTTAAAAAGCAACTTCAGAGACTAAAAGTGGGGTTTTTTTTTTGAGGAAAAGATTTAAAATTTAATCTCTTCATAAGAAGACATTTGCAGCTGCATAGTCCTTTTAAGCTACGTTTCTTTCTTTTTAAGGAAGAAATTGAAGTGCATTAGAAAATGTTCAACAAAATCAGTACTTTTAAATATTGGTATGCAGGAGACAGAAAAAGTGACTTTCCTTCTCTATGCAGTTCAAGAAAGGCCCTCCAAGGACTTCTGAAGCCCTTGCTCTGCACTTTCTGTGCACCCCAAATATCCTTTTCATTATTCTCTGAAGACTCAGTTTTATGCGTTAATTTTCAATTCCATAAAATAATTAACTCCTAGCTGGTGTTTGTGGCCTGTCTCAACAAAGTTCATGTGTCAGCAAAAGAAGTCGTTTTTAGAATTATATATTTTATGTGTTATTCAACTCCTTGATGCTCCTTTTGATCACAGCTTAATTACACTGGAGATAGCTGTGAGAAAGGGTACTAATCTTGAACAAGTTCTGTTTTCTTGAAGGTCACTCGACCCTGTCCTGTCCTCAGGCTTTCCTAAACTCTGTTAGACACAAGATCATCCTCATGGTTTCACTGTGTGGTGGTTGTATTTCAGCAAAAAGCATAGAAGCACCACTACCACTGACATTGATAAAGATTTATCTTCAGCCCAGTTATACAGCCATGGTCATTAATCCACTGGTCCTTGACCACATGCAAGCAGAGGCATTGCTGGGAGAATGCCTCTAAAGGCTCTGCAAATATTCACCTTAACCTCCATTGCAGATAAATATATACATATACTATTACTCTCAGCCCCTCTTTCAAGACCTGGCTTGAAATCACACAGAAGTGCTCTATTTCCTCTACTAGGAAAATTATCTGGAAGAAATATTGTATCAACTAATGCACAGCCAAAAGCTGTCATTAAGTGATAGATCATGCATTAAAGATAAAGTTATGGGCTCTAAAACAAATTTGGTAAAGGAAAATTTAACTTACACTGAATTACCTATTGAAATAACTCACCTAAACACTGACTTAATTCATTATGATCTGTGCCATTACAATAAATATCAGATATATTCATAATTGCATGGCATTTATCTTCAGTTAATGACCTGAAGGAAGGTTATATAGGTTTCATCCTTTGGTTACTGTAAATGGAATCATTCACTGAGAGGGCTTGCAGTCTTGCTCTTCATCCTGAAGAACAGGTACCGCAGCATGACTATGGTGAGGATCAGCCAGTAGCTTAGCATTTACCAAGCAGCGACATACCCTGCTTGAGGGAAGAAGCAGCTCATTTTCAGTTGCTCTGGCCAGGAACTACAAGGAGAGGCTCTGAATCTACTCCACTGATTGCGTACTGCTGATGTTTGTCCCTGTAGCATGGGCTACTTGTAAAGGGCAGGTCAGCAACAAACTTTCTCAGGTTCGTTCATACAGCTCAAAACTTGAGCAGTATCTGCGGGAAACAGGACAAACACATCCTAATCTTAATTAATGGCTACATCCAAGTCTATTGCTGCTTCAGGAAACTGGAATTAGTGCTGATCCTAGTGACAAAGAGGTCACAGCAGTGAATAATCAGCTCTTCTCCCAGTTTCCAGGCTGGGAAAAATAATAATAAATTACTAGATGACAACTGTCCATTCATTTCCTTTGTTAGTGTTAGCTTTGACACACAAATCACTACCCTGGTGCTCCTTGGCCATGTTGCTGGTACTGGAAGCAGGTACACAGCCAGATCTCAAGCTTATCTCATGGCCAGGTTATGGGAATCATGATCCAAGAAGGCACTTACCTGAATGCTGTGCAAAAGAGATCATCTTCCATGGCTGCATCTTTAATCTTAATTGTAATTGTCCTTGATTTTCCTAAGCTTCATTCAAGCAGTGGGCGGCCCAGCAGGCTGAAATACCTTTTGTTGCTATTAATTCCCCTCCAAGACTTTTGGTTCTCCTGGGACCTCAGTTCAAGAATAGTGGTTCACATCTCCTCTCGTACCCTTAATCCAACTCTTCCTAACTCTAACCCCACAGTTAATGCATGCAGTGCAGAGAAAAGAGCTGTCTGCTCTGGCAATTAGTAATTTTTCCTTGGCTGGTATTTTATATATCAGTCTTTCCTCTCTGGACTAATTTAGTAGTTGTATTCAGTGCCAGCTTCACAGATGATATTTTCATTTTGTAAAGGTGTTTGGCTTTGTTCACCAGTAATTCAATTAGAGGTACTCTTCAATTTCCCTCTCTACTTGCACAGCCCTTGCACTTTTTTCTTTTTCTTGTTTTCTCTTTCACCAGACAGGTGTATCAGAGCTCAGAGGACCTGGGGTGATGAAACACGGGAACACTGCTGAGTCCATGGGAAGAACAAGGGCTGCAGCATCTGAGAAAACATTTGCTGAAAGCCACAATAAGAGTGTCCCTCCTTGATGAAAAATGAAGGTATTTGGGATGCTGGGAGCTTCATGGAAGAGAGACAGAGGGACAGACATTTCACAGGCAATATGAAACTGGGAGAAGTGGTACTACACCAGATGGTTGTGCCGCCCTTCAGAAAAACCTTGGCAGGCTGGAGAAATGGTCCAACAAATGCAAAACCCCATGCCTGGGGAGGAATAACCTCAGGCACCAGAACAGGCTGGGTGCTGACCAGCTGGAAAGAAGCTCTGCAGAGAAGATCTTGGGGGTCCTGGTGGACACCAAGTTGAATGTCAGCCAGCAGTACACCTCCTGGGGCAAAGAAGGCCACAGCTCTCCTGGATTGCTTTAGGCAGAGCATTGTCAGTATGTCAGAGCTGTACCTGCCTCTCTGTTCATACTGGGGAGACTCATGTAGGTCTGGGTCCACTGCTGGGTTCCCCACATGGACATACTGGAGCAAGTCCAGTGAAGCACCACACTGACAATGATGGACTGCAGCATCTGATACATGGGGAGAGACTAAAAGAGGTGGGACTGCTCAACCTGGGGAAAAGGAGACTCAGAAGGATCATATTAGTGTGTATGACTACCTGATGGAAGAAGTTCACACAACTACACTCCTCTCAGTGGTGCCCAGTGACAGAAAAAAGGCAATGGGCACAAACTGAAATATAGAAAACTCCACTTAAACCTAAGAAACAGCTTTCTTACTCTTAGAGTGGTTGAACACTGAAATACATTAGACAGAGAGGTTCTGGTGTCCTCATTATTGCAGATGTTCAAAGCCCAACAGGACATGGTCCCAGGCAACCAGCTGTATGTGACACTGCTTTGAGTGGGGATATGGACCTCCGAGAGCTGCCTCCCAGCCTTAGCCATTCCTTGATTCTGTGATTTTAGCTATCCCTAAGGCAAAGTTTTTATTACTTTCAGTAGGGTAAATTTTACCTACAAATGTTTCTGACATTGTCTAAATTACAACCAGAAACCAGTGTTCTTTCTTGCATTTTAGGAGCAACAGCCATCTGTCCCAGTACCCTGAATGAAAGCTTTTACCTCATATCAGCAGGTGCAGTAGAAAAGAAGCAGTAAAGACTGAAAGCAGCTTTTTGTTTAGTAATGTTCAACTGAGTTTATACTCTTTCTGGAAGCTTGTTGTCTTGTGCATGCTGACTATTTTCGTGGATATCCTTCCTATGGGGATAGATGTCTCTTTTTCAAACGATTTAATAAATTCTCGGCTTTAACAAGAATTCCTAGGGGCAAGAAGTCCTTGAAAAAGTGTAATATTAATACAACATACATACCTTACAAAAAGTCTGAGTCCAGGTGTGCTGGATTGTGCAAAGATTTCCTTGGATTTTTCAGAAAAAATGTGACCTGAGGCCTTGGAATGCAGGAAGGTTTGAGCTTTGATTTGGTTATTGGCCCATTGAAAGAAAAGTGTGACCCAGGGAGACTGACAGCAGCAACTCTTCATTGCAGCATTGCTATTGTACCGGTTTTATTTTAATTGGAAAGGCAAGCGGGCTTGGGGAGTTGCTAATGTTAATGTCATAGTCACTGACAAGGTAAAACGTAGCTCAAAAAGATCATGGAATCATAGTGTGGTTTGGACTGGAAGAGACTTTAAAGATTACTCAGCTCCAACCCCCTGCCACGGGTACAGACACCTCCCACTGGATCAGGTTGTTCAAAGCCCCATCCACCCTGATCTTGAACACCTCCAAGGATGAAACATCCGTGACTTTTCTGGGCAATGTGAGCCAGGGCCTCCCCACCCTCAAGGTGAAGAATTTCTTCCTCACACCTACCCTAAATCTAACCTCTTCCAGCTTAACCCCTTGTCCTACCACTGCATTCCCTTGTAGAAAGGAGATATGTACATCCCTCCTTTCACAGATGCATTTGCTTTAAAGCTGGAATTAACCTTTCTGCAGACCAGATATGGGAAGCATGGATTGCATCGATTCCTGGCCCTAGGAGGCTGGAAAGAGATTTGGTATGTAACACCAGGCCCAGCCCTGCAGCAGGAGGGGGTGGCAAAGGGACTGATTGTTTTGCATGGCTTAATTGCCCTCAGCACTGCAATCTGCAGCAGTTTGCTAAATTACAGCTAATGCTCAGCCTTTTTTTCTTTGTGAGAAATGGCAAGCTAGCAATGAAGTAGAGCATCTAGTCAATGGTAATAAATAAAAATAATTTCATCAGAAAAAAAAAAGCCATAGCAAGGTGACTGGGTTCCTCTTATAAAACATCATCAAGCAAAAAAAACCAAAAACCCCAACCAAGGAGTTTTAAGGAGTCAAATGCTCATCCAGAAGCATATCAGCGTGACAGAGAAAGTTCTTCACTGATTTGGCTATGCCATCTTCCATTTAAACCTGAAGCCTATTCTCTGTCAGGCATGCATTATAGAAAAGACTTTAATTATTTTCCCACATAACACTGTCTTCCCTCTTGTTCAAGCCTCCTGCTCTTGGCAAGAGTGGAGTCTCCTACAGAAACAGATGTTTTGCTCTTGCCTATCAAGGACACACTGCTCTTGGGCTGAGGTTTATCAGTTGCCCTTACTTTCAAGCCCCTGCTCCTGGCTAGAGCCCCCTTCTTCCCTTTAGGAAACCCTTGCCCCTCCTGGGTAGCCCTGTGAAAAGAGGCTGTATGTCTGCTTCCAAAGAGCTAGTGGAGTGCCCTGAACATGTTAATCCCCTTGTATTGGTAACTGATTTGGTTCCCTGGGAATACTTTGGCTATTTGCACCATCCTTAATATTTCCAGAAGGGGAACTACTGGCACCTCTCAGCAGGGCCAAGGAAAGGTTGAAAAGTAAAGGACTCGGGCTGAGAACAGAAACCTGCACAGGACCTCGTCAACAGCTCTTTCTGTGACTGGGGACCCTCATGCTCCTTTGATTGCTCAGAAAAACCTTTGATTTTATGTAAAAATTTAAACAGGTGACTGACTGATATGCTGTGTCAGCTCTTACTGACTGCACCAGTCATTTGAGGGTCTGTACAGAATAGATCAAATGTCTAGGAATGTTGCTGGCTCTGCCTGGTTCCTGTGTATTTACTCATTAGTTCTTTGTGTGCACTTCCCTGCAAGGGACTGCTATCAGTGTTTGGAAAGATGGGATGTACTAGTTACAGCACTTGGCTTCCTCTGTTCTGTGCCTCATTAGTTGTAGTTCTTGGCATGTTGATAAAATGTTATCTCCCAGATAAGCCAAACACACTGTGCAGTTGTCCTGAGTTGAGCAGGAGCTCTCAGCCTCTATTTCTATGGGAAATAACTGAATGTAAAGGGAGCTTTCTGAAACTTGATTAAGTTATCTCATTGGAGGTACTGCCGGCACATTCCCACCATGAGCAGTGGTGTCAGAGAGGGGATCTAAGGATGAGCACCTAGCAGGTGTCCCCTTTCCTGCCAGCCATCATCAGCATGTGGCCCCCTGACACAGGAGCACACATGCATTGTCCTGAACTGACAGCTGACCAACAGCAGGGACAGCACAAGATCTGATTTCATAAGTAGGTTTGCAGCATGAGACTGGGAAAGGTGAAGACCAGCTGAGGAGGGGGAGGGTGCAATGGTTTGCAGGAGACTGGCTATGATCTCCCCTGCTAGAGACATACTTCATATTCTTGTGACTCAGGGGTTTTGGTGCTCTCTGGGGTCACCCAACCACTCCTGCCTTTCTGCAACACAGCAATTGAGAGAATACCCAGAACTACATTTGGGCTTATTTGGTATCCAAGCAGTGGGAACACTAAGGGGTTTATTGAGGCCCAGAGCACATCACAGGGCAAGCTGAGGATCACTGAGCTTTGAAACTATGTTCTTGGTATCTCTATGGATGTGGGTGCCAGTAAGGCAGCACAAACCAGTGCCCATGAACCTTTCATACACAAACACACAACATGTGGGATCTTTTCTGTAAGCCTCAGTGATACATGACTATGAGTATTAACACAGGAAGAGAAGCAGCATAACCATCTGCAGCACTGACAGGAACCAAGCTTGATCCATGAGAGCACTGTGTGTTTTCAGCAAGGAGCAGAAAACCAGCTTACCAAGGAGTAAAATGAAAAAGCTCATCATTTAATATCTTCATCTTTTCGCATTCTCCCCAGGATATGAATCTGTACCCTGTGATGTTCTGGCTTTTATTTCACTTGGCTCTCTAGGGGATGAAATGACTGAGAACCCCACTCCAATGAGATAAATGTGGCTAATACACAGGTAGCACCACTGCCAGCAAAGGGCCCAACCTGTTCCAAGCCCTCTGAGCAATCTGGGCTCAGTGATCTCTGCAGATGGTTGAAGTGGCTCATCTCTCTAGCAGAAGTGTTTTATGTTCTCCATAGGGGAAAAAAAGGAGAATAACTGCATAAATTACCAGTGGAAGCAATCTCTCCCTGACAGTCTTCCCTGTCTGCTCCACTCCTAAAGGACCAGTATATACTGACTCTAATCAGGCTTGTCTGCTCGTGTCGGGAATTTCAACAAGAGGAGGGAGAAGAGAGACTCTGCTTTCCAACCAGCAGAAAATCTCCTACAGCAGAGATTGCTCCCAGCAGGCTCAGGTCTTTTGCCCTCCCCGATCAGGGGGGAAAAAAAAAAAAAAAGTCATTCCTAGGCATTACATAGTTACCTTGGCCCTCGTTTTCAGGAATAACAAGACCACAACTGCCTCCTGCTGAGCATCCTGCTTACATTTTACCAGGGCTGATTTCCAGCTGGGAGGTGTGTGGTGCTTCCTGGTTTTCCCGTTGCCCAGACAGGGCTGAGACCAAATATCTTCATATCACACAAGTCAGTGCAACCACAGCTTCACACTTTCTTTTTAGTGCAGGGAAAAAGGATCATGAAAGTACCCTTCACAGATTTCCTGTCCTAATCCAGAGGAAAGACACTCATTTTTTACTGAAGTTAAGGAATTGCAAGGGCTTGTAGTTTGTAGATTCATTTAAAGAGTCTGCAAGCCCACGCGGAGGCAGAGCTCGTGTTCTGGTTTAGCACCTGCAAAAACCACTCAGATCAGCAACTTGCCAGAGCCACTGAATACATGAATGTAATAATTTTGCATCTGCTTAGATTGTACTGCTAGTGGGAACTAGCTGAGTAGGTGCATGTCTTTGTTGCAGGAGAAAGTGGATGACAACCCCATTCCTTGTATTTTTAATAGGAGGCCAAGAGAAGTCACTTCTCTCTCCTACATAAAACATTCCACAGGGACTAAGCTCATAGTTTTCCATATTTTTGGCACAAACCCCTAGAGGTAATGATCACATTAGAAAAAACTACAGCCTCCCAATCAACCTGGGCTGACCTGTCCTCTCTGCAATTCAGGTGAAGTGTGACTAAGCAGCTTCTTTGGACTGTACATGCACGTAAAACTTTTCCTTGGTATCACAACTGGTATTTCAAAGCCCTCTCACAAGCAATGAGGATTTGGGGGCTGCCTGGAGAGATGGAATGAGACCAAAGAGAAGAAAACACCAATACTGAGTCGTTAAATGTTGTCTGAACAGCTGGAGATTACTCAAGCCAGGCATGAAACACCACTATGCAACTGCACATTGGGAGAATTCTGTATTAAACCGTTCCCTTTTTTCACTTGGGCACCACCTGCTGGCATGTAATTAAATTAGCATCATCAGACAGATATTAGACTCTGCAGTCCCTGAGAATATGCCAGGGTTTTTACAGATTATTAAGCAAGGTAGCAAGGAGAATTTTTAAAATCACATTGTGCACTCCCTGTACCAGAACTTAGTCACTATAAATATACACCCTTGTGCATCTCTCCTGTTTTTAAGATTGCAATGAAAAGCTCTTCTAGGGAATGTTTTTCTGGGCATCACTTGCTCCTGGCAGCAGGCAAAGCCAGGCACATGCATGGCCCAGGCACCCAGCCATGGTGCTCAGCATTTCCCATCCTGCCTGTGGACCCCCCAGACCCACCAAAACACAGGCAGGACAACCAGGGCTTGAAGGATGTTCTTGGAAGCCAAAGCTACTTAATTTGCTACACCTCAAAATATAAAATAATGTGGCCAAGAAATACTAGCTCAGCTCAGTCTGGCATTCCAGAAGGAGCTGCAGCAAGAACACAGCCTGAGAACCAATAGCAGCAGGGGAGATCTGCTGGGGGAATACCAGGAGAGAACTGTGATCACATCCTAAGAGCTGCTAATAACTTTTCTGGGAGTTTTAGCTTCACACCCAATACAGATTCAGCTTTTTTTGCAATGTTTCCTACAGGAATAGGAATGGTCCCCATGCTCAGCAGTCTAAACTCATTCAAGCTTGACTAGCACATACAGTTCACCTGCAGTCTTCAGCTACAGTTTGCCTTGGGTCCTTCTCTGCCCTCAGCAAATGCCCTGCAGCCAGGGCTGACTTTGCCCAGCTCATGAGTGGCTTCTTACCAGCTTCTTCCAGCCGCAAAATAGGTAGCATGCAGACAGCTGCCAGAAGGAAATGAAATGGGGCAGAAGAAAGGGTGAGTGAGAACGCACTCTGGGAGCGAAGAACTGAATGACCATACCATGGGCTCAGACCAGCCAGCTACAGAGCACAGTAATCTACTACACTGAAGGAGCACAGTGTCAGCCCTCACATGAGGACAGGGACACATTCACAGCATGGGGACCAGCAAGCCTTCCCTCTTTGGAAAGTCATGCGTGCTGCTCTCCCTTCCTTGCTGGAAGGGAGGAACAAGTTTCCTGGCTGGTAACTCTTCCCAGGAGCAAAGCAAAAAAGGGAAGAGGCAGCTAATAATTGACTTCTCCCCAGGCACCTAAAATGTGATGGTGCATATGCTGGCAGTGGGGTAAGAGACAAGCCAGTCCTTATCCCAAGATATTTCCTACTCAGTTTTTGGCCGAGAGCTTCACAGCTGGCCCCAAACATGCTGTTCTGTTTCTCCACATTGAGGTGAAAAAGGATAACCAGGACTTGGATTGGAAAGGCTGAGGGGAAATGAGAATCAACATCCAAATTCCTTGTTGCTCACAAGATATGTGCACGCCACAGGAGGAAACAAGCCAAGAAGAAATGAAATTAAAAATGATGTGAGAAATTGTGCTGAGAGTGAAAAATCTTCCCAACTATCATATTTGCTGCAATCTGCTGTTGGAACCTTGTGGTCTCATTGGACCCCGAGTGCTGTGGGGGAGCTTTCCCTGCAAAGTGGCAGGGAAAGCCCTGCGAGATACATAGGAGCATTTATACACTATCTGCTTGCAGTTGGCTGCAGAAACACATTACCTATATAATCAGAGGTGCTGTTTGGAGCCCTAGCCCTGCTGCAAGGTAGATCTCTGTCCATGTTCTTGGCTATAAGCTCCAGAAGATAGATGAATAACTCCCTGAACCAAACCCATGTGTGAAGGTCCTCAGGACCCAAGGACCAAGCTGCCATAGACTAAGGCAAACTCAGGACCTTACTTCAGGGTAAAAGCCAGCTTGCCTCACTGGCCAGCTTTCAGGCCCTCTGCATGGGATGCACATAGAGAGCACAAAAGAAAAAGAGTGATATTGAGAATGGTGTATGGCTAAGCACAACCCCATGCATCAGCCCCTTGGTGTCACCACCTGGGGGGCTCCTAGGCCAGATACAACCCCTTCCATAGGGAGCAGAAAGAACCTGGGAGAGCTAAAGTGGGTGAAAATGCAGCTTTTGGGACCTGGGTTGCTGGTGTTGTGTGCTGGCTGGGCAGCCACAGAGAGAGGGGCCAACCTTGACCTGAACTTTTCAGCCCAAATGCTCTCATTAGCTTATTAGGACCACAGGGATTTCATCAGGGCTTACAGAGCTTTACTCATTAACTCATTGATAAAGAGCTTGAATGAAAGCCCTGCTTTCAGATACCATAACAGTTCTTATCAGTTTCTCCAGAGGAGAGAAAGTGGCAGTCAGAAGTGTCACTCTGGGGAGAGGTTATCCTGAGGCAGCTTCAAAAGGAGCATGGCCTGAGCCAAGCAGCTTTGCCTTCCTCATCCTACACAGCTTTCCAGAGCAGCAGCTGCCTGGTGAGACCCAGCTGCATGGGGGCTGCCCAGTGACCTGATCTGCTCCCCAGGAAAGGCTCTGCTTGCACCAGGTGCTGGTGATGAAATGCAGTGAGAAATGGTGAGAAAGGAAGGCAGGCAGGAGACAGTAATTTAAAGAGTCACTTGGGTATTCCTCTGCTGATTTGTTTGAGTTACAGAACCACAAGTCTAGGTAGAGGCATTGGCAGGGTAACACTATCTCCAGTTTAGAAGTGGCAAACAGACACAGTGGTGGCATCTACCACACCAGGCACCAGACCAGGTTGAAAGTTCACCCATGTTACCCACTTCAGCAGCATCCTTCCCAGAAATCTTCTGAGAGGGCAGGGACCATTGTCCAGAGCCTCTGGAAAAGGAAAATGCTCAGTTTTAATAGAATTTATGTTAAAGAGTAAAATTCACTCAGAAAGTGACTTTGCACAAAACTCCATTTTCTAGAGAATTCTCTGCAAGAAGTGGAAGCTTAAGGCAACTGAAGTGGAAATGGTTTCTTCTTATCAGGCAGAGGAAAAGAAAATGAGGCATTTAAAAGCCACTTCTGGAAAGGCCTCTGCAATATGCAGGATGCGTGGAGATGCAGGTGGGATTCACACAGAAGGAACAGAATAGTGATCTGAAGCAGAGGGAAGGATTTTCCTACAGTCATGCATATGCTTGTGCAGCTTGATGGGGGTTTTTACTTAGTAGCCCTATGCCTGCTCTGTCACTCAAAGCCATTTCAAACCCCCATATAGGTGGAAGAAAAGTTCTCAAAGCAGTGAAAGGAAGTTTTCAAACACAAGCCTGAAAGATTTTCTAGATGTCTTCAGCATGCAGAGAAATGTCTGTCTTCACATCCTCCCTGCCATAGCAACAGTCTTCCAGCATCAAGATGCCACACCTGGTAGAGCTGCAATTTCTCTGTTGGATTCAGCTGAGGGGGAGCAATGCATCTCCCCAAGGGCACTGGGCAGAGCTCATTACTGCCTGACCCACAGCTCTTGGAGAGGAGGAAACACTCTGCCAGCTGCAATCCCTCCTTGCTTTGCCTGTAACAGCTAGCACAGGCAAAAACTGAACATGTCTCCAAAGCAGCACATTGAGGAAAAAAAAAAAACCAAAAAAAACCCAACAACAAACCAAAAAACCAGAACAGAGTAGTGAAAAGGATTTTAAATGTGGCTTGCAAGCAATAAGGCTTTCCCCATACTGGCTCAGTCTGACAGTTTTTCCTCATACAAATTTCAAAGCAGGTTTTGCCCTAGTGAAAATACAGGGAAAGGCTCTCTTTTATATGCTTTTTAAAGCCTATGCAATCAAAAAGCTCTTTGAAGCTTTAGGAGCCCTAGACATTGTCTAAAAACATCTGCTTCTATTTTTCTGCTGTATTTTTCCTTGATGGGAAATGAAACCAATCAAATTCTTTTTGGGGAGGAGAGGGAGGATGACCCTGTGTTGACAGCCTAGATGCTGGGCCAGGACCTGGCTCTACCAGGAGGGAACACAGGCACCTGCACAAACCAGAACCACTGCATTTCAAAAATCTGGGCCCTGCTTCCCCTGCTGCACTTCAAATTTGATCCAGTATTCTCAAACAGAACAATATGGTCGCAGTCACCTCTCCAGCTGTTTGCTGTCCCCTGCCTTTAAGTCCAGCTCCCCAGCAGCTAATAGTATTTGTTGCTCATCCTCCTTTTCTGCAGGTCTGAATGTGAAGCCTCTTTGGACAGCCAGCGCTGGAGGACATATGTCCCCTCCTCCTTCCTAAAGCTCAGACTCTGGCAGCTTTTCCCTTGGTTCTGCCCCACATGTGATGGGAAGGAGAGCCCGATGGACCTCAACGCTAGCCTCAGAGAGGACCCAAGGAGATGTCTGCATCATCCCCTGCAAGTAAGATGCTGGCCACCTCACAACCATCACATAGAGTTTTACTGAGCTCAAGCAAGCTGGAGAGAACATCTGTGGATTTGTCATTTAAAAGCATTTTAAAGGGAGGAAGCCCATTTTTCAGTGCAAAAGTAGAAGCTCAAAGAAATATTACAAACTGCGAGCATTACTTTCTGCTTCTTTCACAGCAGGTATGAGCCATCTCATCTGGTACATTATTATGAAGAAATTATTTTAGATTTCCTATAAAAAAACACAACCCAGAAGTAATAGCACAGCTACCTTGCTGCTTCTCCCAGGAGGTAATTGCTTAATGGGAACATCTCACTGCCTTCAAAGAAAAATATAACCATCAGGTCTGTAGGTCTTCCTCCCCAGCTGCTCTCTGCAAGTGCCTGCTACCCATAATTTCTAGTACCCTGGCTGCTTCTATGTCACAACTACAAAAATATCATTGTGAACCACTTCATTGTTCAAGAAAATCGTATTTACTAGGTTGGAAGAGACAGCCAGTGCATCCCAGGACAGTCAGATTCGATCCAGGGCTGGCACCTGAGGCTGTTGGAGTTCCTTTTTCGCAGGTACCAATCAGGTAAAAAAACCACAGCAAGCAAAGCAAGCTGGGCTCAGATAAGCAAGGGGAAAGAGCACAGAGTTCCCCAGGCTGTTGTTTCTCCTCCTGCACCCTTGGGCTGGGCAAAAGGTGAAGTGGAAGCAATGAATGTCCAGAACAAAAGGACACAGGGCAGAAGCAAAGAACATCCTCAAGAAGAAAAAAATGTTTAAGTAGAATACAAGTCAGAATAAATTTATGTAATTCTGGAAAACCAGCTCAGAGGCTGTGTTTGGGTAGGTGAACGAAGATAATCCCTCTTCCTCACCACAGCCCTCCGTGTGCCTACATGAACTGGTCAGGGCAAGTTGTCATTTCATAGCCCTGGGCAGCCTTTCACTTGCACTGCTGCCTCTGTATCACAAGTGAATTCTGAGATCTACAGTCACGGGAAGGGAGGAGAGCACCACAGCTTCACTCGTTTAGATCCTTAGCCCTTTTGCCCTTCTGATATCCAGCTCCAGATTTCAGTAACTCAGATTCCTGCAACAGCAGCCTAATCTCTCCTCAGAGAACTTCAAAGTGCTGCAGCTGCTAGCTGTGGAGTCGTTGTTTTTCAGAGGAGACTTGCTCTCATCCTGCTCCATTAAGAGGAGTGGGACTTAGAACCAGAACAGAACTCTTAATCTTTCTCTGTCCCCATCACATGCTCCCAGGCTGCTACACTGATGTTGCCCTCCTGCTGGAGGAGGGAGCTGGAGGCTCCTTCCCCTGGAAGTCCAACAACTGAGAGGCAACATTGAGATGCAACACCTGCAGCATAAAATCTGTTTGGGAGAAGTAAATTGCAGGGGGTGGAAAGCTCAGTGCAAGGTTTCACACTCAGCTTGAGGCTGAAAATCAGTGCACTCTCCACTCACTCACCTGATTTCCTCCCTCCCCATTAGCTGAAAGGGCCATCAAAGCATCACAGCTGAATATATTTCCATATGGAGCCAGAAGGAGTGATGATTGGCATTCAAAATGGGTACAGTTTATGCAACAGGGAAGAAGTTTGGGGAAGAGAGACTTGGCAGTGAAAAAGGAAGGTTATAAGATAAAGATTCAACCCCCTAAACACACAAACACACAAAACCACAAGGGAAATAATTTTTAACAGCAAGGCCCAGAGAAAAAAAAAAAAAGACAAACCACCCCAGAATGATGCCAAACAAGACTGCAATGCAGCATGAGCTGCATCTAGTGGCCAAGGAAAGTACTACTTTCCTTCAGAGGAGTAGTTCAGCTTGGTAGGAAAAGCAATGACTAAGCTCAGGAGTGGAACTAGCTCTTCTCTCCTTGCTGCTCAAGGCTGGACTCAAACTGCAATGGTCCTGCCTTGGGAATGACAGCAACTCCCATTAAAACGACAACTCTCTGCATTTCAAGCAGCAATCGTTTTAAGAGGTGCCATAGGTGCCCTCCTGATCCAGGTTTGCAGCAGCCCTCAGAGCCTGGAGGCTACTGGAGGCTACTGCAGTCTTTTCTTCCAAATCAGTCACAATTCAAAAAAGTTCCAGTGTCTCTTATCAACATCCAAGGTCTTCAAGGCCTTTGCTAGCAGACAGTGCGTATTTCAGTAAGCTAAGCTGTCTGAGTTTACTTAACGTTTCTGCAGTTTTTCTAACTAATGTTTATGCCCGCACATCAAGAGGATGCAGAGCAGAACAGCTGCAAATGCAGTTGCATGCATTAGCCAAGACACCCAGGAGGCTGACAGCACAAAGTGAGCCACTGCAGTTTCATATTCTGCTCAGGGCTATGCAATCCCTGGCTGTACATTACAAAGATCTTCAGCATTTCCTCCTCTAAATCTTGACAGCGCGCTGACAACTCAATTTGAAAGCCAAGGTGTTTCTTTGATGCACGACTTTTTTTAAGCAGGAGGCAGAGTACATCATCCCACAGTACAGCTCATTACCCTCTACTCAGAATATACAGCATGCCATAGATAAAGCCATGAAGTTTTGGTTTATAGAGGCTAATCAAGGAGAAAGCTATTAACCAAGAGGCAATGCTTTATTAAATAAAATGACAGACAAAACCATAACATGAAAACACCTAGTTCCGACTCTTGGAAGATATAATTGCTCTTCTTACCTATCACAAGTCTTCACTATGATAGTTAAAGCAATCTCTCCTGCTCAGATACAATTTTAAACACACTGAGGACCTGATCCACCTCCTAGTTAAGGTTTTAGAGCTTGGCAAAGCGCTTGAACCTCTGAATGCCATCAAAAGGCTTTCTCAAGAGTTCTCAGTGAGCTCAAAGACCAAGACCTGGGTGCCATTTACTGCAAGATTTTCAGTAAATTACCCTTAACTGACAGCAGGGTAAGTTCTGGGGACACAGACTGGAGGGATGTGCTGCAGCATGGTGCAAGAGCAACATTCATGCTTGCAAATAGTAGACCTATGGCATGTCCATCCAATCAAAACTAGTCCATCTGAAAGTTGTACATCATTGTAAAGAGAAAGAAGACAAGGAGTGCTGAAACCAAAGAGCAAAAGAGACCTTTACAGCAGCCATGGAAATCCATCAAGAGCCACATACAATACCTTTATCCTTGCTATCCCAACAACTCCCTGTCCCCCCCGTTTTTATGCTTAGCTTACCTATTTTGCTTTTCCATATATATTTTCCCTTACATGAGGCAGAATACAGAGCCTGAGAAGCTTGGGAGCACTCAGCATCAAAAGAATGAATGCAAAGACCCCCAAGGTGCACACAGAGAGGTTAAACCTTAACACCAGCCCTCCAGCTACAGACACAAAGAAAAGCATTTCTGAATCCCACTTGGCAGCTTGAAGAAAATACCTCATAAGTCAATCAATACACGTGGCTTGTTCTGAACTGTATTTACAGCATGGTAAGCAACGATACACAGAGCAGAAACGGTAACATCATTCCACCTCCCCTTCCCAGTTCCTTGAATTTATCTGCTCAAGCAGCATACAAACACTGAGGCCAGGGACTCAGGGCTGTCCTGACCACAGCCTAGGGCTGCCTGCCCCGTCCTGACCCTGCTCCAACCTTCACCCTCAAGGTTTCTCAGGCTGAAGCAGCTCCTGTGTCTCTGCTCTCTCCACACCACCAATACTTGCTTTTGGAGAACCTGCAAACCCTATTACAGTTCCTCCTCTCATCTCTTATCAATTCTGCTAATGGTCATCCAACTGGCTGCACATCAAGTAAGGGCTCTGTGGAGCCCAAACAGACAAGCTGCAGTACTCCTCTTGACTAGACCAGTACTAATTTAGCAGAGATAGCATGTGATAGGAGTCCCTACAGCCAGTCCACCTCTATTTAAGGCACTGCCTAATCAGGCAACATCCTATAGCATTTCCCAAGTAAGATATACAACAAGGTTGACCATAAAGCAAATCCTACCTTCCTGCTCTTCCATCTGTTTTCTCAGAGGGTCACCCTCTTCAGCTTGAATCAAGCTGCTCTTCTAACTCAGCATCCATTTCCCAGAAAACAGCTGACTTCTGAGACTCTTTTTTCTCTCCCTTCCTGTTCCCTTTTCAGAAAGTCAAAAAGCACAACTCTCCCTCTACAAGCCTCTCCCACCTGCCTTTTTAAGGGATTGTCCCTCCTGGCCAAGTCAGTGATTGACTTTGATTCCTGAATGATTGGGATCAGCTGTGGAAGGTAGGGATCAATCATCCATCACGGACAAAGCTGCGCCCAGTTACCCAGGGAAGGTTTACCCCTCTGAGATCCAGAAATTTCTGCTTCAGATGAAAAGCTTCTTGAGTTGAGGAGCTAGTGCTGTTGTGTGCTGCTCTTGGAGCACAGCAATGGAATTGGCTGGAAATAAATAAGTGAATTTTCTTTTCAGTTTTGCTCCCTAAGATCATAATACAGCAAAGTTCTGGGGTTTGCAGTAATTAGTCTTCCCCTGGGTACTGCTCTGCTCACAGTATTGATTTTTCTTCCTGCACAAGATCTTGATCTTAAGCCTTTTCTGAGTATTTTCTTTAGCTGAAAGGCTGCCCACATTCTAATAGGCTGCTAACAACCAAGCTTGCAATTCACGTTGTGCTTGGTTGTTCATGCAACTTTTTTTCCCCTTTTTTCGCGGATGTTCAAACATAAAGATTGTTATAGTTAAATCAAACAAATAGAATCCAATTAAATTCTTTAAGTATTTATTGCATAGGAAAGTAAAAGGCAGCGCTGGGAGGTTCAGAGAATCTCAGCTTCTCTGGAACCGCAAAAGTTATAGTCCTTAAAAGTTATAGTAAGTTAACCTTAAAAGTTATAGTCCAGGGACATGGGTTAGTGATTGATGGGAATGGTTGGACATGATGATCCAGTGGGTCTCTTCCAACCTGGATAGTCTATGATTCTATGATTCTTAAGAAGCTCCTTATATGCCTTTTCTGGAGGCCTCTTAAAACTCTGTTTCTTCCGCGAGAACCTCACGCCGATGTTTTCCAGGCAGCGCAGCGCGGTGATTCGGTTCCCGCCACAGGTCCGGTCCAGTTTTCCAGCCGAAGGGGGGGGGGTTTCCCTGCTGGAAGCTCAGTCCGCCCTGGCAACCCGGCTCAGCCGAACACTGTGAGCCAACTTTCCCGCCAGGTGGTGTCGCTACCCAGCAACAGCGCCGCCAAGGGGCGGAGGCGGCTCCTAGGAGCTCAGCTCTCATGCCCTTCCTTCTGCTTTCTTTCTTTCAATACGAATACAACACTTATTTAAAATTTATACTATTGCTAACAATGGTAACAGAACACCCCCACACTTGAAATAGTAAGTCCACCTCCCAGCTTATTTGATCAGCAAATTACACCCTCTTATCTATTACAAGATGAACAAGAGCACCTATACTGGTGACTTTGGAGTTACCCAGAAATATGAACAGTGGCCATCTGGGTGTTCAAGGCTCTGAAAAAAACCTCTAGCACATATTTCTGTGTTCAGGGAAGTAGTTCTTACTTAAGTAGAGCAAATGCATACTTGTGGCCTTTGTTTCACAGAGGGGTTCTGCTGGCACAGGTGGGTCAGTGCTCTCTCTCTTTCTCCTTTGTATGAGTTTTCTTATTATCAGCCTAAGATCTGTTGGTTTTCTGCTCAGAAACAATCTCTCAGCATGCCTACCCTGAGACCTGTGTCACTTCTGGGGACCCTGGGAACCACAGGAGTGAGGTCTGGTTTGGATCTGCGTAACAAGGGCACTAAGGGGTCAGAGAGGGAAAGGACAGAAAAAACTCTGCTGAGATCAGCCCCGGGGCCAGTGGAAACAGTCTGTGAGTGGCCTCTCTGGTTCCTCTGATTACCAGACATCTATTTCAAGAGAAAATCTTGGTGACAAATCTGTCAAATAAGGTTTTATCTTCAATCAATAAAACCACTTTCCTCTAAAAGGGATTGCTCGGTGCTGCCATACAGCTAGCATAGAGAGAAAAAAGATCCATCAGGTTTAGATGTCAACATCAGTTTAATGTTAGAGGGAAGGACTTGCCTATATGCCAGTCCTGAGCCATTTCTCCCTGTTGTCACTTTCCTAGATAGACCAGAAATGAGAGGAGCCATTGCTTCTGCCCCTCTTTGCTTTGAAAAGTCTCTTCAACATTGTCTGCCCAAAGTCTTGCTGTTCTTTGCTGACAATTGGCTTTTTCAGACCTGCGATGAGATCTGGCGATCTGCCCCAATTTCCTGCCTACATGCCAGTCCTGGCTTCGGCACAGGGAGAAGGCAGGAGATTTCTACTAGGAATTGTCCTCCATCCTCTCCATCACTGCAAAGAAGCAGGGGGCTCTGCAATCTAGTGACCTGTCCCTCTGCCCCTACATCTTCACAACAGGAACAGTTTTGTTCTTGTCCTTTTGCTTTGGCCCATATTGCTGAGTAGTTTTAATTTTCAAATAAGTTTATCAGTCTGAGAAGGATGATTAGGTGTGCTGAGGATTACAGCTTGGATGTCTGAGCTGCAAGACAAATTCCATATTTGCTCACAGTCCACTGGAGAGCATATTTTAAATGTGCTAAAAATGAAATGCAAGCATTCTAAAAAGGGTTCAAGAGCATTGATTCCTTCAGCCTGAGGAGGTCTAGAACCCTTACAACACTATGAAATCATGTCAATAATTTAAAGAAATAAGATACCATTATGGCTTCAGTATCAAACGCATTGTAATAGCTCTTCTTTGTTATCAGTGGGTTAAAGGCTTTCTCTGAACTACAGAGTTTTCAGTTGAAGATGCATATAATGAGCCCGGCATGGCGCAGTCTATCACAGCTCATTCAAGACCAGCAATAAAGCAGAGCTGCCTCAACAGTCCCTTGTGCAATATCTTTCTAGTCAAAATGCTGTAACAGCACATTGAGACTGCAAGCAGGGAACAGGAGAATTTTAAGACAACTTCTCTTAGAAAGGCACACGTGTTTTTACAGGTCAAAGGGGAACTTCTCATTGTGGGTTTTGTTTTGAAATTATTTTGGAACGTAAAATAGAAAGAGAATGGTTATTGAAGAAATGTAAAAAGCTTGTAAAGGTGTTTAGTTTTTTTTTTTTAAAGCATTCAGTGTTTCAGTGGTTTCCATTGTGTTTTCCTGTCTCCCCTGCAGCAACCTGACCAGAACAGAGTCCTCTTTCCCTTCAGGCAGCCTTGTAGAGCTCGAGAGTCACTTGTTGTCTCTGGATTTGATTTTGCAGGGTGAGAACAGCAGGAAAAGACTGTCACTTGATTATATTAATATTGCTGAAGTCACCCACTCCCCACTGAAGCAGCCAGGGCAGCTGAGTAGTTGGGCTGTGGCTCCAAGAAGGCTCTTCATTCAGGAGACCCATTTTAGAAAAGCATTAACTCTTCTGGCATCCTATAGAGTTTCTAAATGTGCTCATCACCCCTACACCAGGAAGCATGGTGTGTCTTCAAGTGTGGCTGGTCTGGCAGAGCTGTGTCACGAGCTTCTCCAAAGTAAGTTGAAGATGTGAATGAAGTCCTGTGCAGGGATAAGAGTTGGACTCGATGATCCTTGTGGGTCCCTTCCAACTCAGGCCATTCTATGATTCCATGATTTTATGTTCCCAAGGCAGCAAGGGATGCCCTGTGTAGCACTGAGATTCCACACCTGGTCTGTGCCAGTTCAGTTGAACAGCTCAGGTGTGTTAATGAAAGCATTAATATGCTACCAACTGTACTGGGCCTTTGGAAAAAAAATATGGAAACCAAGCATATCACTTAGGCTTTTGGTGAGAGCTACTATTAAACCAGCTCAGTGTGTTTTTTTCCAAGATCATAACACTAATTGACTTTTCTATTCTAATCCAAGCAGGAAACTAAGATGGCATTGTGTAGCTTTCAGTCCCTCTCCTATTCATATATGTGTCTCAGGAGATGAATTATTTATGATAATGTAATTATAGAAGTGAACAAACAAGCTCATTGTTCATTTTTTCTTCCTAAAGAAGCCGCAGTCTGCCATCAGGACACTAGATGGTAGTCTCAGTCCAGAAACACTTAAGTGGATGTTTGCCATTGCAGTGGCAACAAATCATGCTGTTTCAGAAGGATTTACACTTTTCAACACAAGATTTGAAGTGAACTAGTTGTGATGAGGAAATGTTATTCAACGCTTAGTCTTCATAGTTAGGTTTGGTAGCTGGTAAGCGATTCCCAGCTCATTTCCAGAAAAGGAGATCTCGAGTCTGATAATTTTGCAGTTAACCTTTATAGATCTACCTGGATACCAATGAAATCTATATTTCAGGTGGTGTGAGCATGAATTCTGATCAAAAGAGAATTTCTAGGTATAGACTGGAGTCAATGGGATGTGGAAAACATGTTAGTCTCTTTCTCTTCTAAGTTTGCAGTATGAGCAAGTGTCACCTGAGGTCATGGAAGTGTCCTACTTTGTCGGCTAATTTGTGAAATTGTCCTATTTCACATTGGGAATGGACAAACTGTGATCCCTGAAGCCAGGATAATTTTATCATATGTGACTACGTTGGCATCTCCTGCTTTGCATAAATCACGCGGTACTCACTGACTTGCATTCTTTGTTAGTGCTCCACTACGCTTGCAGTTCAAGCCTATTCTTTGAAGGAGGTAGGACAGAAACTCTAACTTTTATCTTCACAGCCAAGCCCAAACACTCTGTGAGACATTCTCTTTCACTTGCATCTCTTTCCCTGAAAAGCCAGAATTTTATAGGCTTGTTTTACAGTTATTGCAGGTATATTTATAAAAAAGACAATCCAAACGTGCCATTAAACTTTCAAGAATAGAAGAATACAGAAGAAATCAATAGTAGAAGAGATTTAGCTGGCTTCATTCCCCACTGACTAATATTCTGGCTATTTCAGAAGAGCTGGCTGGGGATGGAGCTTCTTCCAGATTTCTCTGAATTAAAGAAAGGATTTCCTTTGACACCAGTGATGTTAAGGAAGACTCACAGTCATGTTCCTGCTTGTTCTGTTCAGTTATGTTTCACTGTGTAGTTAATAAAAAATGCATGTGGGATGTAGAGATAACTGGGTTTAATTATTAGATATCATAGATTGACTGAGAAATTAATCCAGTTCTCTCTTTGCTGAGGGAGTGGGAATAGAATGCAAGGAGAAATCAGGCATATGTTACACCTAATGTGACCATTTCAATTTCAACAAATTGCAAACTAGTATTGATTTCTATACATAAGCTACAAACGAAAAAGAATTACAAAACTTCTCAGCAGCCTGAAAAGCCAATATCGACCAAACTAAAAAGGCATTTAGGAGAGCAATGCTTAGCTGATGAGAATAAATAGCAGTAAAATAGCTTCTCACTTGTAATTTTTATCAAATATTGTATCAGGTCCCTAATGCTTTGCAAGTGTCATCTAATGCATCACTGGTGACTCCAGAAATGTGCAGAATTAATAAAGAAGTTGCCTGGATGTGGAATAGCTACCCACTTCCAACCTTCCTGAAAGGTTTCAGTTTGATGCATGGTATTCCTCTGCTGAAAGTATAAAATGTATAGTTCACAAAGTAAGTAGTCTTCTCAAGTTCCAGCAAAAGAAACCTTTTGCTTGATGCCCCTGTTTCATACAATACATTTATCTTTATCCCAACATGAATCTTCAGCTGTGAAACTGTGAGGTCGTGCTACAGCACTTCTAACATGAGTGAGTACAGGGTTGCAAGCACAAGGATTAGAATCAAATCTGGCTTAATACTTTGATACCTTTAAATACCTGAAGCAGAGGAAGGGAGTAATGTACATTACATGGGAGTGAATTGGCAGACTGCACATGAAGGGAACTCTAGCGGGACAGGGAGTAAAGCATGGGGGAGTAAAGACTGAGATGATGTGAAATAAGTGAGCATCTTAAAAAGTAAAAAATATGACATACATTCCCCAGGAAAGTGCTGGATTTGTTCCTCTGGAGATCCCTTCCTTTATTGTCCTGCCCCTAGAATGTTACCATCCTGGCATGAGGCAAGCATTAGTAGGTTTGAAGGAACAGGAGAAAGTCTTTCTTGCTAACACAGGCCAATCATCATTTTGCAGCAAACAACCTTCCTTGACTATGTTTTGGTTTCTCTGTTTTAGAGCAGGGGAAACAGAGTGGGTGGATGAGGGAACCCAGAGAAGTGGACATCAATAGAGAACAGCACGTTAGATCAGTCCATTCAAACATGTGAGTGCAAAGACAACTTTCTGTTATCATCCTAGTGCCAGAAAGAAAGAGCCTATGGAGCAGCTATTTGCTGTCTTGTGGGAAGATTTTACAGAGAAGAAAGCCTGGATGCCATGAGACTGCTTGATACTGAACAACTAACAAGACCTTGAAGCAGAGAGCCGAATGATAAACATAGGCCAGCTGGGAGGAACCCAGCAGCTAGTTCAGTGGGAACCAGTACCAGCTGAAAGGAAAACAATGGAAATGAACTGTCAACATAGCTAACTTTAGTATAACCTGATTTCTTAGCATGTGTGGTAGTTTAACCAATAATATGTTAGTAATAGCTTTATGGAGAGCTACCTTTAGCCAATAATACACTGTAGTCACCCTTGTGGGCACACAGTGATGTAAGTGAATGGGGGATATAAAGACACAGCTAAGCTCAATAAATTGAACACTTACTGATCATATTGATCTCTGCATCTGTTTCCAACACTGTCTGAATGCACCTGCCCAATGTTTAACACCTCTAAAGGTTTGGCTAAAACTGGGGCTCCTGGTCCCTTCTCCTGTGCTCTCAGGTCTCCCTCAGTTTCAGCAAAAAGTTAGACTCATCAGAATGTTGCTCGCCCTCCTGGAGTATTCCCCAAAATGCTGGGATCTTTTAATATGACAAACAATCTTTAGAGAAATCACTACTAGGCAAGCCACAAGCCACTGTAATTTTTAGGCTCAATGGTATAAAACAGTTTGTCCCATTGGTTCTGCAAGGATGTAAACACTTGTGAAGTATGAGAGGTTGTTGCTTGCAGTAGGATACTGGTGTTTCAAGACCAACATGCTCTTTACCACCCTGGAGCTCAAATCTTTACTTGTGGCCAACTGCAAGCAAGAGTAGCTCCGTTCCTTGGGTTATAGATATTACTGTTCAACTGGTATCATTGTTTGAAAAGAAATTAAACTGAGAAGCAGGTGTTGTGTGCAACCAGGCGAAGAAAAAGTTCAGGAAGCCTCTCTCTGTATCTTCAGATCAAGATGAACTTTGATAAAGTTGGTTATTAAAAAAACAAGTAACATTTTTCTTCCTCTTCTGACTTGCAAATTAAGCTGAACTTGCATTATCAAGTCTGATTGGAATTTATTTCCAGCTGAAGAGTTCACCACAGCCTTAAAAGACTAAAGCCAAGATCATAATTGCATATTGCAGGCTGCCCCTGCTGCAAAAGTTTTGCTGATTTCAGAGAAAAAAACTACTCAGTGATAGCTATTTTTGTATTAAATAAAGTTAGTAATGCAGAAATTGATGTTTCTCATTCAAATGCAGAAAAGATTTTGATTCATAGCCCACCTCCCTCCCTTTGAAATGCTATTTACCTACATCAGAGTCTAATAAGGTTAATGTGTTAGATGTTCCCCCAGTGTAAATTGTATCACTGGGAAGAATACTGCCTGAATAGAGTCCTCCAGCTCTATTCATTTGCTTTCAATGTGTCAAATTAATTTTGCCACATGGGTAATAAAAGCTGTGCTTCTGTGTATTTCTGTAAACATTGTACGATTTAGAAAGTGTTTATGATTTCTTTCAACAATGAAAGTTAAACTGTGCACGGTCCAATATCAGTGAGTAATTTCAGAAGTGACTGAGGCATGTAATTGAGTTTGTCAGTGTAATTGTATTTTGGAATAGATAGTGTTTTGGGTTTTTTAGTCACTGGTGAGTCTCATATTTAGTGTGCTGATTAATTCTATTAGAGGAGTTAATTAGACTGAGAAGGTGGGGGTGTGAATGGATACAAATAACTTTAAAGCACTGCATTTAAGTCACAGTTGATTATTCTGTGCACAGAGCAATGCTGCCTCTCCCTGTTTTAGACTCATCTATGTGATTAGAGCTCATCAGTGCAGCCCCACACCTACCAACAAGGATGAGTGATGCTGACCATCCTGCTGGACAACATCGCTGGCTCTGGGCTGTTGGCCGTGGTGGTCTTCACCTTTGGTACCATCATCTTTGGTGAGATCGTGCGGCAGGCCATTTGTTCTCGGCACGGTTTGGCTGTGAGCACCAACACCATCTTCCTCACCAAGTTTTTCATGATGATGACCTTCCCGCCTCCTACCCCGTCAGCAAGTTGCTGGACTGTGTCCTGGGCCAGGAGATCGGCACGGTCTATAACTGTGAGAAGTTGCTGGAGATGCTGCGAGTCACCAACCCTTATAACGACCTAGTCAAGGAGGAGCTCAGCTATCCAAGGAGCCCTGGAGCTGCGCACCAAGACGGTGGAGGATGTGATGACTCCCCTCCGTGACTGCTTCATGATCGCTGCTGAGGCTGTGCTCGACTTCAACACTATGTCCGAGATCATAGAGAGCGGTTATACCCGCATCCCTGTTTTTGAGGGCGACCGCTCCAACATTGTGGACCTGCTCTTTGTCAAGGACCTAGCTTTTGTGGACCCCAATGACTGCACTCCGCTCAAGACCATCACCCGCTTCTACAACCACCCGCTGCACTTTGTCTTCAATGACACCAAGCTCGAAGCCGTGCTGGAGGAGTTCAAGAAAGGCAAGTCTCACCTGGCTATAGTACAAAGACTAAACAATGAAGGAGAAGGGGATCCTTTTTATGAAGTCCTGGGAATTGCCACTTTAGAAGATGTGATTGAAGAGATCATAAAGTCTGAAATTCTGGATGAAACAGATCTATACATTGATAACAAGATGAAAAAGAAGGTAGCTCATCGGGACAGGAAGCAGGACTTCTCTGCCTTCAAGGAGACAGACAGCGAGATTAAGGTTAAAATCTCACTGCAGCTCCTCCTGGCAATGCACCGGTTCCTGGCAACAGAAGTAGAAGCCTTTGGTCCATCCCAGATGTCAGAGAAGATCCTTCTCAGCCTGCTAAAACATCACAACATCATCCAGCAGCTGAAATATGATGAGAAGAACAAGAAAGTCCCAGAACACTACCTCTACCAGCAAAACAAGCCCGTCAACTACTTTGTTCTCATTTTGCAGGGGAAAGTGTAAGTGGAGGCTGGGAAAGAGGGGATGAAGTTTGAAGCTGGTGCTTTTTCCTACTATGGGGTGATGGCCCTCACAGCATCACCAGGTACGTCCTCTTACCTTCTGCTTCTGGAATGGGATCCTGCACAAGCCTGTCCTTCCTGCATGTGCAGCGTGAGAACGCTGTGCAGGGATTCCTGTATGTGTCCATGGGCTGGTGTAAACCCTCCGTACCTCCTTGCCAGTGACCCTGCCTGCCTGGGGCAGTGTCTCTGAGAGGGCGCCCAAAAACTCAGCAGCAGGAGCATGCAAGTGATGTGCTTGGCACAGGAAGACAGCTTTGTACTTTGGCTCACGTAAGGAAACAGGGATTGAATTGGATAGTTAGGCTTGATGATCCTGTAGGTGTCTTCCAACCCGGTTGTTCCATGAGTCCAAATCTCTCCTTTCAAGTGTGAACTTCCAAACTCAAGCACTGCAGGGTATAAAGCTGACCTGACTCAAAAATAATAACCTCTTGTGCATACTCTGTAATAATTACAATATCTGCATTACTGGCACAGCCTCCCCATATTGTTTCCTGTAAAGAATAAAAGGCAATAAGGAATAAACAGCCTCCACTTGAGGGCACTCTCTGTCTTTGCTGACTTCAGAAGAGCTTGGACTCAAATCTTGGCATGGGAGATTTAGACTTTCCCTGCAAAAAGAAGATGGATACTGGAGGTCTGGCAGCTGCAACATCTGCCCTGGAGGCACTTAAGTCGGGATCTGAATGCAGAACTCTGTTGGCACCTCCACAGCTCACCTGCAGGCAGCTGCATGGGCCCTGTCTGCCCTAGAGACTGGGTGCTCTGATGAGGGGTTGGCTTGTATGTAAGGGGGAGCTGAACTTGCAGCTGCATTGGAAAAAAAGGTTTAGATCTGACCCAGAGCCTGGGCTGGCTGTAGACATGAAAAGTTTTTGGAGAGCATCACTAAACTTGGGATGGCAAAAGGAGGAGGATGGACAGTCATTCATTCTCACTATGTGTTGACTAGGTGCTGTGCACAAAGAAGTACAGGCTTAGGAGTGGCCATGGAGAACCTGACATGGCTCTTAGTCTCCTGCATCTGACCTAGTGCGGACCAAGCCAGCTCAAGGTGTGGGCAGGCTGAGCTCAAGCCCTTCTCCACCCCTCCATCTGCACAGTGTATCCTAAAGCACTTCTAGGTGTGAGAGGGGAGAGACTGAGGAAAGCGGGGACAGAGAACTGGCGCAGCCTCCTCCAAAGACAAAATACGTTAAACAAATCAACAGAGAATGGATTTTTAGGCAGCAGTGTGCAATCTTTGAATCACCTAAAATATTTCTGACTAGACAAACACAAGACACTCAGAAGAGTGTTAAAACATGCCTTGAGGCATCATCTGTTTTGGACAAAAGTCAGGTCCCTTTATAAACATTCTGTTTTCTGAAAAACAGTCTCAGGTTGAATAGAAGTAAAGGAAGGATACTGTCAAATGGAGCAGCAGTCAGGACTACACAAAGCCTATGTCAACAGCCTGTACATTTTCAAGAAATTGTGCTGCTGCGTCAGGGAATTGCTCCCAGGCTGTCTGGTCAGGCTTTATAGCACTGTCAGTAAAACTGCCTCTTATCTTCTGACTCCTTCCACGTACAGATAACGCAGCTGTGGTCAGTACAGGGCATATTTTAATAATATTCAGAGTGGTAACATCTGGCAAATTCACATGTCATGCTCTTCTCCTTCCCCATGTACAAACAGCCTGTGTTCCCATGCTTTTGTGTTTCCCTTAGATAAAGGCTTTTCTGCAATAGCATAGGGATGATAGGTTATCGGCTGGGAATGGCAATGTGTCTCACGATGGCACAATACAAAGAAATGACCAGAAACTTTTTCTATTGGGAAATTTTATATCGGAAACCAGTTCTGATAATCCTTTAAGAGGAGAGGAGCTGGCAAGTCTCTCTTGCTGCAAAACAGAAGGAAAAGGAAGAGGGCCCTGGAAAGTCACAGGAGGGTGAACAAGAATTCCTTGTCATCAGCCTCCTTCCGCTGTTCCTGGGAAGGACCTCTTGGCTGCCTCTCACCAAAGGGTTGTGCTCTACAATGTCAAAGCAAACACGAAAGATATCACACAGCCAGGACTGAGATGAGACTGATGTATCCCAATAAGGATTTAGAGGTGCATGGGGGGGAGGCAATGAGAGCTTCATGCAGAAAAGCAGCAGTGGGGCTGTCCAGGGGTGTCATGTGCTCTTGGGATAAAAGGACACCTTTTTCAATGGCAAACCATATCCTGACTACTGGGCTTGGATTTGGATGCTGGATTCAGTTGGTCTTACAGCAATAGTCCAGGGCTGTGGGTGCCCACAGATGCACATAGATATCTCTAGGGTTAGTCTAAAACACCCACGAAGATTAAGACACTGTGGTTGACAGGGTTTTTGTTTAGGCAGTACTGAGACTCCCAGGATCCTGTTTTATCATGCTTTCATATTACTTTAATCCCAGCCGCATTTGAGTATTAACACCTTAGCCCAACATTTAGGTTCATAAATATTTTAGTCACATCTTGTGCTTGATTATAATTCAAAAATCAAGCACTGCACACAGATGGGGTTTGGACTTGTCCAGATTGATGTATTGTCTGTTCTAGACTGATGGCTGCTCTAATGTAACATTTCAGGTGAGAACCCAGCAGCAGTACAAGACACCGAGTCTCTCAACCTATTTATGCAGAGCTTTTCCATCCCTTTCAGTTCACGGATCTCACGGCTTTTCCAAATCTTGTGTTTTTAAACCTGCTGTCCACAGGGACTCTCCATAGAGCAGTCACCTCTATCCACTCCACTACTATTCCTGGCCCTGCAGGAGAGGTAAACAAAGCAGGGCCTTGTGTGGTCTTACAGAGCAGTGTGGGATGGCAGCAAAAGGAATACACAAAAGTTTCAGGGCAAGCAGCATGTGCCCCAGTCCTTATGACAGTCTGTACCCCCTTCATCCCTCTGCTCCTGTCACCCACGTGCAGTACTTTTTTTCATTTTCCTCCTCTGAGTAGCCAAAACAGAATGAGAAAGCCTTTTGCTTGAATTAAACAATACTAAAAATGAATTATATCAAGTACACAGCACCAAACACAAGGCATTTTTTAAAAGCAAACTGCATTTTTTTTACAGTTTACATTTAAACAACAGCTATAATTCATATGCCACACTTTAGTTGTTCAAATAAACCCTTAAGCTCCTTTCTTCAGTGCCATCTCCTGGTAGGTGGATTGCTTCAGCCGCGGTGGCTGCTCTATATGTCATTGCAAGCACTTCCCATCAGCTGTGCTCCCGAGGAGATGGAGAAGGAATGTAGCTGATAAAAACTCTGAGCTGAGCGAACAGCTGGCAATGAACTAATTTTCAAAAATATTGCTCCTTGTCTGTACAGAAACAACTGCCATTCATTTCCACCAGGAGGTTGATGAAGCTGAGCAGCAGAGGTGAGGGTCTCCCTTGAGCTGGAGCCACACAACCCCTCCCAGGAGCCAGGGCCACCATGGCTGTAGGGCACTGCTGAGCCATGGCATTGGAATGGATCCATCTATCCTCATGGAATAGGGAGGGGTCAATGTCCAGCTCTCCAAAAGCATGTAATTCAAGAAAATCCAATTATAATTGAGTCTTTCCTTACAAAGGTCCAGCAAAACAGCCCGAGGGTCATACTGGGTCTCCATTAGGATGGCTTTGGTCTTCTGCTGGTTCATACTTGTGGGAAGGGACAGTGGGTCTAACACTAATGTTGTGCCCACTCCTCCTAAAAGTAGACAACCCATCCTGTGTTTCATTAACACTGGTAGCAACCTCTGGAAAATACCAAGCCTGTTAATCCTCTTTTGTAAACAGAGGAAGGCTCTAAAACACCAGAATAACTCAAGCAATGTCATGGCTGCAGAAACCCAGTAGCCTGGTTCCAGCTGCTGTGCAGGAATGTCAGCGATGTTCCTCTGGGATCATTTGGAAATGCACAACAATCTGGGCAGCTTCGGGCCATCGTGTTGCAAACTTTTTCTTAACTCTGCTTCCTGAGTCAACTAAATCATTGCATCAGCCCACAAAATGAGCTGAGAACAGATGTGAGTGATTCCAGTGTCAGGGGTTTCAACTATAACAACAAATGCAAGCATAATTAAGATTTTCCTCCATTTCTCTTATATGCTAAATGGAAATATTAGATTAACTCAGCTGTGCTGTAAGACTAACTGCAGAGAGTCTCTGGAAGGTGTGTTCATGTGGAAGTGGTCACTACATTGCCACTGGATCGTTATTTCACTTACTTTGCCCAGCAGTTAAATTGCATTATTTGTGTCTTTCCCAGATCATTAATCTTCAATTGTCCAGGCAGTCAATAAGGCAGAATAAATGAGGGTCATCAGAAAGTTGTACAGTTTAAGGCTTTCTATCATTATGTACCATCTATATCTTCATTAATCACTTTTTTCTTAATGAATTTGGGGACTAGTGTTTCTGCTGCTAAATACTCAAAGGGGAATTAAATTTCTGTCTGTCTGGTTCCTCCATCTGCTTCTATAAAAATTGACTGTAATTAGTATTTCAGCAAAATTTAAAAAACCTAAAGATTTCTTAAGAACAGGGAACGCTACTGTAGGAGTGAAGGAGGCTCATGACAACATTGTCTCCTGCAGAAGGACTGGTGTCACGCCACTCTGGCACATGGATCAATGCTGATCTCCTGCACATCGACAGGATCTCTGGGAAGTCCATTTGCTCCATACTAATTTGACATTTCTGCAGCTGTTTGTAATAAAAGAGGACAAACAAGGTTTTTATGGCCAAAGGGTTATGTTTTGTTCCTAGTCTTGGTTGATGCAATGTGCTCCTGTGGTGCTTTGCAGCCTCTTGGGTGCTGTGTGTGGCCATATCACTGACATTACCCCTTCAGGTGACCCCTCTGGCCCCAGCATGTACCTGCTTAATATCAAATTAAGGGGATCCCTGTGTCTTTATTTTCACTGTACTTAATCCAGGATAAATTTTTTCAGCTGATAAATTTCCATCTGCTTTTAAGAACAGTGGGATGTGCCCAGTTTCTCAGGAAGAAAGAGCTGCAGGGTGTTGTCTGAGCTGAAGCAAAAAGGATGATCCAAGAAGGGCTGACTGACTGGAAGGGGTTGGCTCCAATGAGCCTGAATTGCCCAGGAGAAAAATAATAAACAGCACGAGGAGAGTAATTGCTTTAATAAATAAACTGCAACATGTGTGTGAGTGATACCACCGGGGGCTGATATATGCCAAGAAGTCTGTTTTTAACATCTGCTCTTCAGCAGCCTTAATGTGTTATGACCACATCAATATATCTTCAGCTGCTGGTGTCAGACATCCTATAGCAGCCAGGGACCGGAGAGGAAATACAGGGAAACGAGCATATAGACATGCATACGTATACACAGATACACATACAGGATTTTTATATATGTGTATTGCTGTACCAGTGGAAGGATTAATAACTTTTAATGCTTTCAAAATGTGCATAAGTAGCCCTGACAAAGACAGCCCATGAGTGGCTGATATTTTTATCCTGTGATCCCTTTTTTTACAGAGTACAAGCTAGAGGATTGCTATGTTGATGGCAGCTCATATGCCCACTCTGTTCATCATAGGTGCAATATGCTCTTTATCACACTATAATTAAAAGGTTTTTAATCTCCTGCCAAAGCCTTTATGTGCTGCAGAGGCTGAAGGAAGCAGGTGAGGTAGTGTAACTATAATGGTACTTTCTGAAAGCACTTTTATCAGCCTGGGGCTATGGGGAAGGAAGGGCAGAGAAAGAGAGAAGTAGGGACTGAAAAAGGGAGAAGAAAGGAGGGGCTGAGCAGAAAGGTGTTGGCCATCAAGCTGTTCTGGTGCTGGCAGAGTCAGCACTGGCAGAAGCACAGACGCAACCATCCCTTCTTTCCTCTGCTACAGGGTATCATACCTGCAGTGCCTGGGAAAAAAAAAACCTGTGGCAGTTCCTCATCCTCCCCAGCTCCTCCTCCAGCCCCCAAGCTCCAGCCACAGCTGCAGCAGGCCAGGGAGAAGGTACAGGACCATGGACAAGCTGAAAACAGGGCTGAACAAAGGTATGGGACCACTAACATCCATTGTTCAGGTGCAGACAGACACTTCCTTTGCCTGTGCTAGGTTTTTCAGTCCATCTTCCTCACTTGCAATGAGGACACTGGGGAGCACCCACGGCGTTTTCTTCCAAGGAAGAAAGGATGAGAAAATGAATCACTTTCTTCACTCAACTTACTCTGCAAGCTCAGGGGAGCCCACTGAAGGACCCAGCACAAAGATTAATGTTTAGCCTGCAGCATTAAGCAGACCTTGTTCATTTAAGACAGGACAGTGGCTTGGCAGAACAGGAGGTTGTGACCTCTCTGATGTAGCAGCAGTTCTTCTGACAGAAGCTGATAAATAAAAGTCACTGCCACAGAATGCATCTGAAAGCTCTGCACTGAACAACATGAAAAATGCTTGCTCTGACCCCAAAAACCTTTACATCAAGAGACTTCCTGAGCACACATGGGGAATAGGTCTCATTTCAAGTGCTGCCATCAGTGGGTTGTATGAGGATAGCAGTAACTCTAAAAGCATGCTTCATTTACTGCAGGTGTCTGATTTTCCCTCAGTATTGCTCCAAAATACCTAATTTAATGACAGACATGGCCCTGGAAACGGAGGAACTTTCAGGGTTTGTGTTTATTTAGCCACTTATCAGAAATGGTAGATTTCTAACCCTTTTATTTCTGTGTAAATAGCAGAGTTCTTTCAGAAAGCTAGGTACTCTGCTGTGTGTTACTGTAATAACTGCTCACAGCTCAGTCTTTGCTGTATTACAGATGAAATATGAAACTGTGGTCCCTGCTTCTTCCAGGAAACAGAATCAAAGTTTTTAGGAATTCCTGGGACAGCAAACGGTCCTACCTTAAGCTTCATGTACATCATGGGCTTTGGAGGAAGGGCACTCAGACAGTCATTCTGGGGACACGTGTGCTAGTAACGTCATAGAAGACTAGTAGTTTGATCATGTTCTGACATGAAACCAAGAAGTGATCCTTGATAAACACAACACCCATCCTAAAACAAAAGACTCATAACACACCAGATTGTCATAAAAATCATAAGTTAGGGACAGAAAACAAAGGAGCTGCCTTAAAAATCAAAGGAGGCTGAGAAATAGCATACATTCGCATTCTTTCTATTTTTGCCTGCAGGGCTTTGAGCTTTTCACTCAAATGAAAGTGAAGACCAAATGAAATGAAGACTACTCTAATATCTCCTGTCTGTGGGGACCAAGGCAGTTCAGAAGAGAATGACAGCCTCGCAGGAGAGCTGTGATAAATTTGCTGGTGTTGGTAACTCCACTTTGCTGCCACTGGCTATGTTGCTGTGGGCAGGTGTGACAGGGCAGGACAGAGTGGTGCCACCCAGCTGCAAACACCCTCAGTAGCTTGATGAAGTGGAGCTGAGCTGCCTGAAGGCAGTTACTGATGCTGAGAATGTGAGGCATCATCACATCTTTGGCTGTGAGGTCCAAAAATCATCACAAGTGATGTGCTTGCAGCCAAGGAAATCTTGAACTGACACCTGCCCGTTTTCTGGGTTTGCATGTGCTGTAATGCTCTCCAACACTCACTCCTTCTCCCACCCCTAGAATCTTATTTCCCATAATTTGAAGTGTGATTTCCTACTGGGTGACGATTATGTGCGGATTCAGTGCCAAAATCCTCTTTATAACTTTTGAAACCACTGTGGGTTTGAATGACCTTTGTGAAGTGGGTGAGAGTCCTCAGAGACACAAATACAAAAGAATTTTTGATGGGATAGGAACGAAGAATGGCATTTTCTCTTCCACAGAGAGCGAACACACTTTGTTCACAACAGTGAAAACTCTTGCTAATTTGGAGCTGGTTCCTGCTCTCTGTTTGACCTTGTGTTTGAGACAGGGAAAGGCTGCAAACTCAGGTGATTACAGAAGACACATCTGTTCAGCACGGATCACACTGAACACAAAGCATTGTCATCTCTGAAGAATGAAGATTGTCTGAAAAAGTTTTTAAGAGAACGTGCTAGCTGAGGGGCATTCTGCCTAACTTAAAAAAATACAATTACTTAGATGAAACTTAACTTTAGCTCAAATAAAAGATATTCTTTTGNGTTCTGCCTAACTTAAAAAAATACAATTACTTAGATGAAACTTAACTTTAGGTCAAATAAAATACTCTTTTGTAATAGTAACGATTTCTTGCATTAACCATGAAGGCCATCTAGCCCAACCCTGGGATTTCTTCAGTTCAATCAGGTTGCTCAGAGCCCGCCTCACCCTGAGCTTGGTCTTGATGATCCTGTGGGTCCTTTCCAACGAGTAATTCAATGATTCTATGATTTTATTCCCCACCCAGCCTGTATTTGTGCCTGGGACTGCTCTTGTTGAACTTGACGAGGTGAGCACGGGCCCCTTTTTTAACTCGTTAAGCAATAACTAATTAACACTCCCCTAACTGGCACCAACCCGCTCGCCCTCAGGCCGTGCCTCCGCCCCTCGGGCTGGGCGGGCGGTGGTGGCGCAGGCGCAGTAGGGAGAGGTGCTCACGTGACTGCGGCTCGGGGGCACCAACATGGCTGCGCCCATTCGCACGCTGAGGTCGCGGTGGTGACGGGGGTTTTTAGAGCTGTTTTGAAGCAGGGAGGGCTGAGCCGCGCTGCCGTTCTGTCCCGCCGCCCCCGCATGGAGCCCCGGGAGTCCTGGGCGGCCTTGGCGGTGAGTTCAGCAGCCGCCTGGGGCAGGGCTGTTGGTCTCCGGCTGTCTCAGGGCTGGCAGCTGCTGCTAGCTGCGAGAAGCGCCTGCTTCGCTATTTCCCGCCCTAAAAGCTCTCCCAGCCTTGCAGACGCATGGTTGCCATCCACAACATCTGTGTGATTTTGTTTAACCGTGTCCTTGGCGTTCAGTTTGGGCCCATCAGAACAAGAAAGACAGTGAGCGGTGAGGCTGGAGCACATCTGGAGAAGGGCAATTGAGCTGGTGAAGGATTTGTAGCACAGGCGTTATGAGAAGCAGCTGAGGGACCTGGGGCTGTTTAGCATGGAGAAGGGGAGACCGAGGGGAGACCTCATTGCCCTGTGCAGCCCCCTGAAAGGAGGTTGCAGCAAAGTGGGTGTTGGTCTCTTCTCTCAAGGCACAAGTGGTAGCACAAAAGGAAATGGCCTCAAGTTGCACCAAGGAGGTTTAGACTGGATGTTAGAAAAAGCCCCTTCACTTAAGGGGTTGTCCAGCATTGCAACAGGTTGCCTGGGAAAATTCTGGAGTCACCATCCCTGGAGAAATTTAAGACACATATTGTTTAATGGTGGCAATGCTGGTTTATAGTTGGACTTGATGACTGTAGGATTGTTAAGGTTAGAAAAGACCTCTAAGATCATCATGTCCAGCCATCAGCCCAACACCACCATGTCTATCAAAACATGTTCAGAAGTGCCACATATTAAAAGTTTTCAATGATCTTAAAGGTCTTTTCCAACCTAAATGATTTTGTGAGGTTTAAACAGCTATGTCCAGCTCCTGGTAAAGGTCTTCCAGCTGTTTGACTAGCGGTAGCATTACTGAAAGGTGGCGAGAAGATGCCTTGGAGTTGCCTTATTATCTAAAAGTCATTGCTGTTTTCTGCAGCTGGTGAAAGCACAGGGGTGTTGTTGCTTGCTGACAGGTGTGCTCTTAGCTGCTTCATGAATTTAAATGACATCTAAGATGCCAAACCGCAAAAACTAAAGAAGCAATTAGTAACTTGTGATTTGTTTTTTAACAGATGGGTAGATTAAATCTGATTACATCTGATCGATGTTATTTTGAGCAGAGAAGGATTTTGATCAAAAATAGTGAAGAGAAATCGATGCATGCAAATTAGCTAAACTGATGGAAAGAGTAATTAACTTATTGATTAAAACTTCAGTAGCAGACAGTGAACACCTCTTCGAGTCCTCTGATGGTTCTGAAAAGAAATCCACTGGCATATATGTGATTTGTTTTCAGAGAGTTTAAAATCCGTGCAGCTGTCTCTCTTATGGCGCTCTATGTGAGGTAGACCTCAAACTGTTTTCTGTTCTGAATAACACAGCATCTGAATGTTTCATAATGGATTCATGTGAACTATTGATATTTTACTTTTTCCAAATAAGTGTTTCTGTTTATTTCAGTCTCCTCCTGCTCTTTTTAACAAGTAATTCTTTTCTTGTTATCACATCAGCTGTGTCCTGGGAAAACTTGAAGTCCTCTAGAAACACAGAGAATGGAAAAAGATTGAGCTTTAGTTGATACTATTTTATCAGGGTTTGATTTTGATTTTTGTCCAGCCATGGAAATGGGGGATAACACTTCAAATGAAGAATGGTAGAAAAATGTGAATTTCTAGTGATGCTCATGGGGGAGCAAATTACTTTTCTTAATGTCACACAACTTCTAGAGGTGCTGGTCATTCTGTGCTGTGGCATTTGCTGTCTTGCTTTTTTTAATGTATGGTGGCTAAGTGTTGTATTGCTTTGTTTGTACTATTCAAAACACCTTTGGTGTATGCACACTGCAGTTACTCACAGAAGCACCACAGCTTTACTTCTGCAATTATTAATGCACTTTACTCCATGGTTTTGTCTTGAAGGCTGGTGGAGTTGCTGGTGTCTGTGTTGACCTGATCCTTTTTCCCCTGGATACCATTAAAACAAGATTGCAGAGTCCTCAGGGATTTAGGAAGGCTGGTGGTTTTCGTGGCATCTATGCTGGTGTTCCTTCCACTGCTATAGGATCCTTTCCAAATGGTAAATTGTTTTTTTGATTTTGCCTTGTCTTCTTTAAGCAGAGACTTGGGAAGTATAGGACATTCATGTCTGTGGCTTCTTCTGTGTAGGACTGTGAGGATTCTGCGAGTCCATGTCCAGCCGTGAAAAGCAGTTTCAAGAATTGTACAATATTAAGCAAACCGTTTAAGCAAGCCTGGAATGAACTGTTGCACGTTTACTTTGCAAAGCAACACTTTGTAAGCTTTCCTGAATGTGCCTGTCCTTTAGAAGCACCCTAAAACATTTCCATGTGCCAAAGAGGGCTTGAGTTTTGCTTGTCATGGATGCTTTTGTCATGACCCACTCTTTCACAGCATTGGAAATGAATCAAAGTTCTAAGTACTTGACCACTGGAGGCCTTTGAGCTAATTCCCCTAGGGATGCTATGAGCATCTTTTTCTCCCTGGAAACAACTACAACACCTAAAATGAGAAGACATCAGTAGTACTGTTGAAACTGAGGCTTTAAAAAAGTAAATGCTCCCTGCAGAGAAAAGGCATCTAAAATTCCCAATGCCTTTGTCCATTTTGTCTTTGTAGGAAGGGGTAAAAAGGCAGTGAGTTATGCTGTCAGTAGTAAAAGTTAGCAGAACTTTGCTGACAAAGCCACTGACACCTTCAGATGTTTGATGCCCTTCATAAGATGATATAAAAAAATTCAGTTCTTTATCTTGTCTGCTCTGTTATCTCCTTTTGAGGTGATAAGCATCTTTTGATTAGCACAAGGCAATTCACACAGCCCTTCTTTACAATTAAAATCCATTTCCCTGCAAGACATGTCATTTTTTTCCAAGATTTACATCTTCAAAATCTGAACTGTGGTTTTATCTTTCCAACATATGACTGAAAACTGAAATTATCTTTAGGAGAGGGAGTAAGCCTTAAGGTGCAAGTGCCTTTGTAGTTGACTCGCAGTGAATAAACACAGCTTGTGTTGTTATGCTGAGTTTAGTTTTGTTTGTTTCTTGTTCACTGAACAGGACTTTGTGAATTCTTCAGAAGCTTAGAAGAATTTTTTAATGGAGCTAAAGTGCGAAATGTTAAACTGACAATAGCTAGGAAGAAGTTATTAAGGACTGCTGCTGAAAGAGTTTTGCACATTGCAGGGTAGCAGGCTGGGAAGAAGGACCTTGATGGGTTTGAGGTGTTGTTTTTTCTTTTATATTAATAAACTGATTTGTTTTGGTGTTCTGTTTAATTTCCTCACCCTAAAATAAAGAACACCCGTCCAAGTCAACCAAATGACCTCCTCTCTGCCCTTCAGATCTATGAATGTGGAGTTTACCAGTTTTTTTAAAACTTGCTGGACATTCATGACTAATTAATACATCTTTCCTTATTGCAATACTAAATATGGCCTGAAGTCCTGACACTTTTGATATTCAATAGGAGGCTTGCCAGTGATAGCTAGGAGTATAAACTTCTGAAAGAATTATTCCACAGATCGTGTTGATATTGTACTGTATTAGGCAAAAAATATCC
>WAAB01024030.1:364333-390783 GCA_013389865.1 Piaya cayana | reverse complement strand
AATTATTAATGCACTTTACTCCATGGTTTTGTCTTGAAGGCTGGTGGAGTTGCTGGTGTCTGTGTTGACCTGATCCTTTTTCCCCTGGATACCATTAAAACAAGATTGCAGAGTCCTCAGGGATTTAGGAAGGCTGGTGGTTTTCGTGGCATCTATGCTGGTGTTCCTTCCACTGCTATAGGATCCTTTCCAAATGGTAAATTGGTTTTTTTTTATTTTGCCTTGTCTTCTTTAAGCAGAGACTTGGGAAGTATAGGACATTCATGTCTGTGGCTTCTTCTGTGTAGGACTGTGAGGATTCTGCGAGTCCATGTCCAGCTGTGAAAAGCAGTTTCAAGAATTGTACAATATTAAGCAAACCATTTAAGCAAGCCTGGAATGAACTGTTGCACGTCTACTTTGCAAAGCAACCCTTTGTAAGCTTTCCTGAATGTGCCTGTCCTTTAGAAGCACCCTAAAACATTTCCATGTGCCAAAGAGGGCTTGAGTTTTGCTTGTCATGGATGCTTTTGTCATGACCCACTCTTTCACAGCATTGGAAATGAATCAAAGTTCTAAGTACTTGACCACTGGAGGCCTTTGAGCTAATTCCCCTAGGGATGCTATGAGCATCTTTTTCTCCCTGGAAACAACTACAACACCTAAAATGAGAAGACATCAGTAGTACTGTTGAAACTGAGGCTTTAAAAAAGTAAATGCTCCCTGCAGAGAAAAGGCATCTAAAATTCCCAATGCCTTTGTCCATTTTGTCTTTGTAGGGAGGGGTAAAAAGGCAGTGAGTTATGCTGTCAGTAGTAAAAGTTAGCAGAACTTTGCTGACAAAGCCACTGACACCTTCAGATGTTTGATGCCCTTCATAAGATGATATAAAAAAATTCAGTTCTTTATCTTGTCTGCTCTGTTATCTCCTTTTGAGGTGATAAGCATCTTTTGATTAGCACAAGGCAATTCACACAGCCCTTCTTTACAATTAAAATCCATTTCCCTGCAAGACATGTCATTTTTTTCCAAGATTTACATCTTCAAAATCTGAACTGTGGTTTTATCTTTCCAACATATGACTGAAAACTGAAATTATCTTTAGGAGAGGGAGTAAGCCTTAAGGTGCAAGTGCCTTTGTAGTTGACTCGCAGTGAATAAACACAGCTTGTGTTGTTATGCTGAGTTTAGTTTTGTTTGTTTCTTGTTCACTGAACAGGACTTTGTGAATTCTTCAGAAGCTTAGAAGAATTTTTAAATGGAGCTAAAGTGCAAAATGTTAAACTGACAATAGCTAGGAAGAAGTTATTAAGGACTGCTGCTGAAAGAGTTTTGCACATTGCAGGGTAGCAGGCTGGGAAGAAGGACCTTGATGGGTTTGAGGTGTTGTTTTTTCTTTTATATTANTACTGTATTAGGCAAAAAATATCCTGTTTTCAGATGCAGTTGTAGAATAGTAAGTGACAGAATCTACCTCTAAATGTTTTTGTGCTGGTTCTGTGATGGAGGAATGGTTAAAGAACTGTATATATTCTTGAATTTCAGCTGCTGCATTTTTTATCACTTATGAGAATGTGAAATCCATGCTGCACCATGGCTCTGCATCCTACTTGACTCCAGCAACACACATGGTGGCTGCCTCCCTTGGGGAAGTGGTAAGAAAAAAGTTCCTATTCTGTGTCTGTGGGAGGACAGGAAACCGTGCAATCATGAAAACTCGGGTTTGGTGTCATATCATGCTTTGCTGGGTGTTGACAATCTTTGTACTTGTGACACTTCTTACAAAAGTATTACTTTTCCTTAATTAAGTTTTGGCACTTGTAAGGATGGTTTCAGAGTGAATAAACGAATTAGTGACAGTTCTTAGTAGGCCTGTTGGGTCGTCTTGCTAAGTCAGTAGATATTGGAAGTGTGTGTTGTTCCAAAACAGTAATACACCTTCACCTTGTAGCAGTTGTGTGTCAGTGTTAGCATTCGAGGATGGCATTTAGAGCCACTCAGCTTGATGTGGGGTAGTCCTGGAAATTATTTTAAAAATAGCTGTAAGAGAATGATGTGACATGTAAAGTAGGCAGGTGCCATCACCTGAAACCCATGCACCTTGATGATTAAGAACCAGTATTAACTAATTAATACTAATCTCCCTCTCCTTCTGCACTATTTAACCAAGTACTTATTGTATTTGTAAAAAGACTTTTCTAGTTGATGTACAACATGATGTGACTGGCAAGGGGCAGCTGACTGCTGTGTTAAGTCCCCTTACCAATCAATGTGTAATGCTTTCCTGATTAAACCCGTCTCAATGGAAAATGTCATGGGTAACCTAATGAAGCTTTCTCTCTTGGGATGGATATCTGTATGTTTTAGTGACAGCTTTTCACATGGTCTGATTGCTGTAGCCTTTATTTTACTGTATTGGTTGGGTTATTGCAGGTTAAAGATATGTGAGTAATGGAAATAATATCTATATACAAGCTTTTTGAAAGCACTTTCCTCTCACTTTTTGGTAAAGTTGCTGTGTTTGTTATGCATTAAATAGATTGCTTTGTTTATAGCAGGTTCTGGAGCTGCAAGTAATGCCTGCCTTTGCCTAGATTCTTAGAATACCCAGAATAGTTGGGACCAATTTCTGTTGAATGCTTTAGGTGATCTGTAAGGAAGGTCACAAGAGAAGCCTCTCTTGATGCTTGCCCTTACCTTGTTAACAGCATGGACTTTGCAGAAATTGTGTGTGTATGTGTGGGCCGGTGGTTGGTCTGTTTGTTTTATATTGTAAGTTACAAATGAAATAGCACTAACCTATTGAATTTAAGTAAGAAATTACCTCTTGCACTCATTAGTTTCTAGTTTTGTGCAAATAACCTGTGGCAAGTTCTGAAAAATAAAGCTTCTTGATGTGATCAGTGACTACTCTCCTATGGTACAGACACAGACAATGTCTATGGCTAAATACTGAAGGCACTTTACCCACAGGTTGTATCCTAGAAGCTTGTATATCATGTTGTTAAAAACTGTTTCTGAGGTTGTTTGCAAGCAAAAAGAGCCAGGTTGCTGTGGGTTAGCTGAATGAAATAAATTCTAGGTTCAGCAAAATCCTTCTTTCCCCAGGTGCTCCTCTCACTTGTGACTGCAGAGTTGGTGTGATGCCTTGGTGGTGTTTGGGGCTGGGTGTTACTCTGTAAAGTAACAGCACTGCTCACCACCTTCCTGCTGGTGTCACACTGGGTGTCTCCTGGCACTGCAGTGATGAAATGGAGTGTAAATCACTGTTTCTCCACAGTTTTGAGGGAGGGAAATGTGCTCTATGAAACTAACTTTTCTGTCTCCTTTTACAACTTAAGCTTAGCCTATGATGTGGGGCAGGGAAATGCATTGTATCTGTGATTCCATAGTCTACTTTTATTACTTGAGTTTTTTAATCCCTTGTGACACTGGCTTCTTTCCATTTTTATGTTTTTATATTCCTTGTGGAGGCTTAGCTTACTTGTAGATTGGCCCAAAACTGCTGGGAGTGCAGAGGGGTCTGTGCTGTTTTACCTTACCACCAGGTGCCTCGTTGTTACAGCAGCACAGCCCAGCTACTTCAAAGAATCATAGAACCACCAGGTTGGAAAAGCTCAGCTCTCCCTGCTCTCTGTTTTCAGCTTTGATTCCCAAGTAATTTTTATTTTTCTGTGGAAAAGATACTGATTTGATTGAATGGGACTTAGCCAGGGAATTTAATTTAACATACCAAGCGCATGACGATAGGTGAATGCAGCACCTATTGACCACTCTGGCAATAGACTTAGGGCTGGGTAGAATATGTTTGTGTTGCTGCTTCAGGTGAATTCTCTTTGATATTGATTAGAACCTATGTTGTTAGGTTACGGCTCCTAAGTGAAGGCAATGCATAGTTTATTTCCATGGAAATTCTTCCTGATTTCTAGCAGCCTTTACAGAGGTTCTTCACTAAGACAATGCATAGCCCTTAAATTCCTTGCTTGCCTGATATGGAGCTAGCAGATTCAAGAGGTGTGTTAAGCTTCTCGCATGCTGTTTCAGAATAAAGTAAAATGATTGGGCTGGTGAAATGGTGCCAGTGCTCTGTGATAAAATCTACTGAAAATAAAGGTCTTTTCTTTTGTGAGTGGGTTATTTACAGCATACTACTTCTGCCTGTGAGGTTTCTGTGAGAAAACTATAACTAGGTATTTTAATCATTAGCAGCCAAAGAACAGTTGGCTGCAGGTGAGACTGCACAATTACAGAACCCGTTGCCTGTATTTTTCAAGGTGGTCTATGCTCTTGTGACCCTTACAGCTCAAGCACTTTCTACTTTCATTTCCAGGCTGACAAATGGAGATGCAGCATAGTTAAATGTTTCTCAGGGCTCTCTCGTGCTTGGTTCTTGCTACTCTAAGGCCAGAGAAAAATATAGTGATAGCCATTGAAATGGCAATCTGACCTTATGGTGTGGAAACTGTGATGTTGTAACAGCCATAATTCAGCTAGTAAGATTATGCTTTTTTCTAGCTTTTCTTTTGTCTTAGTGTGATGGGAGCTCTAAGCTGTAAAATAATTGAAGCAGGGATTTAGAGATTTGCTACAACAAACCTGTACTAAAAATAGTGCAAAGCAAGATCTTCTCACATTTGTTTTATAAAAAGTCTTAGCCAGTCAATAGAAATATATTAACTATTCCAAATTGCATGAGGGTGAAAGTTATAATTATGTTTTATTGATTAGTCATTAAGTTTTAATCAGGGTGTAACCATTGGGACCGTTTTGTCAGTATTTTTTTAATACCTACTTCTCCCTTTGTACACTTTAATAATTGTGATCATATAAATTGCTTTTAAACGTGAAATAATAAGACAAAGACACTGTCATGTTAGGATTCCCAAGACATCTCTTTGCATTTCCAAGCTGCCTTTTTTTACAAAATGAAGAAATTAAGATTTAGAGCAAGAAACTGGTGTTGGATTTCTAGGCTTGCTGCTCCTTCAGTGGTGAGTGTAAATGAGTCAGGTACCTTCTTGTGCGTCAATAAAACGTGAGTATGTGCTAAGCTTAAAGGTATGCTGACTAATTTGTGTTTTGAATGTGATCCAGTCAAAATACCAAAATAGATAAAGAGGAAAAAAGGCAAAGGTTGCATCAGTAGGGGAGAAATTGGTCAAATGGGAACTCTCAGTATTTATAGCAGCCACTCTTCTGTATTGTTTGCAGCCTGTGTAGCTGCATGGGAAACATCTCTTGGAACTGGTTTGGTTTAATTTCCCAGTTCCAGGCTAGGGGGCGCAAAACTGAGCAGTAAAAAAGCAGTGGCTGTAGTGTGTGATTTATTTCTTTTTTTGCCTTTTGGGCAGGAGGAACAGAAGGCTGATCTCATCTCCCAGAGTGAGATAAAGAGAAGTGCATACAAAATCTGACCCTGTTAAACATAATTATTTTTTCCTTTAACTGAATCTTGCTGGACAGGGACTCTGAATATCCCATAATGCATTAAAAATTACTTACAAAGACACAGCCAAAACTGTAGAGGGTGGATACATGGTGTATCATCTAATCTCATCAAGGAAAAAGAAGGCTGAAGAATACATGAGTTACCTGGAGGGGTGGAACTCTTATTGTACCACTGTGAAGTCTGGAGATAGCAAAACACACTTATTGCATCCAGGGCTTTGGAATTTTTCATCTTGACTCTACGATGCCCTGTATGTTTAGTCTGCCTGTATCTTTGCAGTGAGCTGCCAAATGTGCTTGGAAAACATGAAATCATAGGGAGTGGAAAGGAAAACCAGATGTTCTAAAATTTTACTTTTAATATTCTAAAGTGATTTAAGTAACTCTGCAAAGGAGCAGTGCTTTTAACCTCCTAGTGCCCATGTTAAATGGTAACCAGGTGTGTCTTGCAGATCCAGAGTTAATCGTACAGCTGCAGATTGATTTGCATAGATTTTTTAAGGTCTGTTTAATATGACAGTGTATACTATTAATTACAAGAGATTTTGACAAAGAGAAGTCCTCCTTTGGGCCTTCATCAGTCTCCTGCAAACATGGGTTTATGGGACAAGTTTAAGATTGTCCCAGTTTGACTGATGAAGTTTCCTTCATGAGTGCCAAAATGGTTGGATTCAGCGCAGCTCATTTTACATCCTGCTGACTTTTCCGTGGAGGTGAGAATATAGTCGTTTGGATGGTGTTCATGAAGCTAGCTGACAATAGCCTTTTCCATTTAATGTTTAGATATTGTTATGGTTACGATCTGAGCTTTGCAAGATATTCAGTGAAATTTTGGGGCTGTTTCTAGAAAATATCAGCTTCACTCTTTTATTTCTGACCTTTTATTTTGATTGACTATTTTTGATGTGTTTTCTTTTTTTTTTTCCTACTCTGTAGGAAAGCAAGTCTATCTGACTTTAATTTTGCTTGTGAGAGAAAGTTTGTGGGAGGACTGAGGACTAGGATAGGAAGTAAAGGTCCTGTTTTTTGGCAGCTAGCGGTAATGATCTAGCCTGGAAGTATATTCCCAGCTGAAGTTATTGGGCTGTTTTTGTCCTTGTGTAGGTTTGCAGAGTACTAAATGAAGTAGCAGGGGAATCACGCTCAAGAGAGCAACAGCTAAAACAGAAACACAGGTAGATGTTCATTTCACTGCCTTATCCTGGTTTGAATTAGTAGGTGAGTGGTGTGACGTTGTCACCTCATGGCTCCACAGGGCAAGATGAGGACAGGTATTTGAAAGTGAATTTCCAAGCTCGCTTGTGTATTGCCACTTAAGATACTTTTATGATAAGAGCAGAGTGTGTGGTTCATCTGTGATTAGCATCTGTCAGTATTAACAGCTTGGGAATTTTTTTATCTTCTGTTGTCATGCGTTAAGTAGGAAAGCTTTTTAATGCAGGAATCATCTTTCTGGAGGATTCAGACAGCTTTCTACACTAGGCCTAACTTCTTGCTTAGAAGAAGTAAGCCCAAATGCAAGCAAGTTTAAAGTTTACAAATCATGGTTCTGTAGAATAACAATTCAAATATGCTTTTAGTTCAAATAAAGAAGTGCATATTTTTATTACTTTAGGTTTAGTCATCTTTCTCATGGGGGTGTGGGGAAGCATATTGAACATGTCAGGATATCGTGTTGTCTGTCTGGCCGCAAATCGGCCTCGCTTTCCCTGTACCCTGGCAGTTTCTATTAGAACAGTTAACTAGTTTCAGTTTAATAGAAGAACAGCAATCTCCGAAGTGTACTGGTATGAATTCCATGAGAGAGAGTGACGAGGTCAGAAAAAAAGTTGCTATTAATGCCTGTTCTGAGGAAAAGGCAGAAGCATGAGTCAAACAAATCCACAGGGTAATATGAAAGAGTCTCCAGCAGGATAATTGGTTAGGGCTTTGCAGCATTGTAAGCCCTAGAAGATCTCAATCTAACGGAGATGAAACAGCTGCTCACATCAGACATGGAGTTAAGATTTTAGCTATTTGAAACTCCAAAACTTGCATGTTGGAAGATGTGACTTTTCAGTTCAATGGGCAAGTTGGACACTAGGGAGAGTTGTTTCTAACTCAACAATTGCCTGCTGCAACAAAAAGGTGATTTAACATTTACTGTGTCTAGACTTTTGGCTAATGGCTTTGAATTTTTACTGTCTTTTCTAAGGACTGAACTAAGAAATGGACAAAGCTAATTAAAAAGAAAAAGCTGCATTTTTTGCCTTGTATCCTATCTCCTGTCCACCAGTGTAGTATGGGCTGGCAGACCATGATGTTCAGGGTAGTATTCAAAACCTGAGAGCAATCAAAGTTTGATGAAACCTCTTCTGCAGCGTTTAAGGTTTTCTTGCTGCTTTTATTGATTACTGCTTGTCATTTTGGGTGTGACTCTCCTTTGTGCTGTGCACATCTGGATGGAAACAGACAGTGATAAGGGGAATGTGCTTACGCTGGCAAGATGAGCAGTGGTGGGGAGTGCAGCAACATAGGTGGTCTTTTGAATTAATTGTGGATTTTGAAATATTCATGAATTAATCTAGGTGAGGTCAAGTCTCTACTACAGATGCTGCAGGATTTTTGCCAAATCCTTATGCCAGAAGCATAGCTGAAGGATGGTTGGAAGATGGTTTTGAAGGTGAGGCTGCTGCCATTAAGAGCTTCTAGAGAAGGAGCATAGTTAGAGTGCATGGAAACTCAAATTAGAGCTGCAGCTGGAAATTGCTTGTAAATAAAGATGAATGGAGGCACGAATCCACAAATGTTGCCAACAAATTCATCATGCAATTAAAGGCTCAAACAGCAAATTAAGAACTGTCAAATATCTAACCAGCCACCCATGCTCATCATCTCTTGTATGCACCATGTTAACTGCATGCATTACTTTGTCTTCATCAGCTGTCTTTTCTAGATTGCTGTGTTATGTACTCAATTCAGGGCTAGGAGGATATGCTACTTTGCAGTATAGAGTAGAAGCTTCGTGACTGTCATTTCTTGTTCTCTTTTCAATCCTAGGGCTGATATTCAGCTGATTTAGAAATGTTTATAGCTCTGTGTGTCTATAGAGGAAAACTAATTTGGGTTAAAGAATATAAGTGAGAAATAAAAGAATATTTCCTGATAGATTTCCTGGTTTGCAATGTGTTTTGCTGGAGTTGGCTTTGGAAATGTCTGAAATAGTTTAAGGTAAGTTTATTCCAAAGTAAGGTTCCATGTAGGGTTTGTCAGGAATAACTGTTTCTGAATAGCTCCATATGTGGACAAGCCCATAATTCTTTAAGTGAAAAGGCTGTAAGAAAGAGTAAGGGATCGATTAAAGGAAAATACTTGATAAAATACAATGTAGTTGAAATTTCCGTGTTCTGGGACAATGTAACCCCAAGAGACTGAGGAAATTGTAAAATACTAGTAATCTTTCAACAGGAGACTTAATGTGTTTTCAGAAATATTGCCTGTGTTCTCTTGCCTGGAATCTCATTAACATTTGTCCTCCTGTAACACAGCCTGACTCCACTTGGCTCCTCAGAAATCGTTTTATGCTGGATGGGATGCACCATGCTACTTTTGCTGAAATAACAGTTTGTCTGGGGATGTGATGAATTTCTTAGGCCTTTTAAAATAAGTTTAACAGACTCAGTGGTGGAAGAGTTGCTAGGATAGATTGGATAATGCAAACAGTTTTGTAGGTTGAATTAAGGGACTACTCTTCTTCAGCTGCAAGGCTTTCTGTCTTTAAATGTGGTAGTAATTTGTGATTTGGGCATCAACCAGGATTTTTGAAAAGTTGTCCAACTGTCTGATTTTTTCCCACTTGTGCATAAACCAACTGCTTGCGACTGTGCTGAGGAACTTCAAAATCTGTGAGATGCTTAGTCTGCACTGGAGTCCAAGAGATGTGCATAACAGCAGGCCACTTTTGGTAGGTTTTAGGTTTAGATTTCAAAAGGAAACAAAACTCTAGTTAAACTTTGAAAGAAAGACCAATTTACTTATGCAAAGGGCACAAACTTTCAAAACACCTACAGTCAGAAGAATTTCTGTAAGTGTTTAGTGTAAGCTTTGTCAGCTTCACAGACTTTCCCTATTCTTTTTCTGTTAACTGATATAATTTGGGTGATGTTTTTTCCTTGCTGTGAAGAGCTAAGCTCATGTTTCCACTGTTTGAGGACAAAAGTTTTCCAAGATGCACCTGACACGGTTGATGGAGAGGAAGGCGGGGAGCCTACAGCAAGAGTTGCAGGGCATGTGGTGTGGCAGGTGAAGAGGCACATGTGAGGATGGAAATAAGAGAGGGACAGAAATGATGGACGAGGAGCCGGCTGAGGACTTCAGGCAGCTGAGTTGAAAAGATGTTGCTCTAGAGCAGGAAGTTCTGAAAAGAAATAATGAGCTGACTTGGAGTTGACATTAACAGGATTAAATGATGCTGCAAAACAGCTCTGCCATTTCCAAGTGGAGTCATCTAAGGTGGAAACATGGGGGAAGTTGAAAATGTTTGTGTAAAAGCTCTGGTTTTCTAAATGCTTGTGGGACTTGGTGCCTGTGAGTGGTCACATCTCTGAAAGAGCGTATTTTTAAGCTCTGGAAAGTGCTGAGATCTGAGGGATCTTGCTGGGTGAGTTTGCTCTTTGAAGAATGTTTCCTGCCAGCATGCAGGGTAGCTGCAGTTAAATTAATGAAGGCTCTGTTGTGTCAGTCAGGAAAAGATGGGACAAAGAGCTTGGCATTGTCTAAAGCTTCCCATCCAGAGGCTATTAGTCAAAACTTGTTCTCTCCATGGGGTTTAAATTAGATGTGGAGTCACCTGTTCAAGACCCCAGCTGCTTTGCACAGGACTGAATTTAACTATGCTGGAAGGGGCTGTGGGTGCTGTGCTTTAGTGCAAAATAAGATTAGCATATTATGAGATTTTGTTTTGAAGATGAACACATTTTCTTCTGGAGCTGGAACTTAAAGCAGAAGGTGATGGTGGACAGTGCATATAACGGGCAGTTCCTGTCCCCTCTGGATTTCCTCGTAAAGTAAGTGTTAACACTTCAATTCTCCAGTTGTGCTTCAGCAGGCAGCACAATCTGCTGGCAAGCAAGCACGTGTGGAAGGACTTGTTCACAACCTGAGGTGTGATCCACTGCAGATTAGACCACAGGCTTGTATTTTTGTTCTATCTTGGTCAAAAGGGCAGCAATTGTTTAGATGAAAGTGTACTGGTGGTTGAACTGTTAGAGGTCTGTGATTGCAACAGTTCAGGCTTCTCTGTTCAAATAAAATATGAATCCAAATGTGAATTTAGTGTTTCTCCAGTTATCTGTTAACTTTTCTGGTGATGGAAAAGATTCAGCAGTTCAGCTTCTGTCTACAGATACGTCTTATGCTTTTAGCTCCCCCCACCCCCAACTATCTAACATTCCCAATTCAAGAGTTGTGACAAGTTTAGGAACAATTATTTGCACGATAAGATACTTTGCTAGTTACGTAATATTGCATTGAAAACCTTCATTTTTTTGCTTATGTTGGGAAAGTGAACTGCAGAGAGACCTGAGAAACCAAACAAACTTAGAAAGTCTGGAGTGATATGGGAAGCTGCAGTGCTGAATTCAGTATTTGTTGAGAGCTGCTGACTTGAACAAGGAGGGAAAATTTCCCTTCTTTTTCATGATCCAAATTAAATCAGTGCAATTTAAGATCTCTTAATTTTAGGCTATTATTTTAATCATTCAGTTATCTGAGGAATGGAACAGGATGTCTTTCATGTTTCATATGAAAAATAGTAACATTCTAATTACAAGGGAGCATCTAATATAGAAATCTAGATGCTCAGATTGTCATATTTTTAACCTATTTTGGGAAGCAGATTTTTTTTTTTAAATAATATAAATACCAAAACAAAAAAGCAAGAGTAAACCAAACTTGAGTTGTAGGGCCACTTCTGACTGCTGGAGTATGGCCAGGGCTAATGTGGAGTGCACTAAAAAATACTCAACCAACCAAACAACAAATCCAAACACTCCACAACATCAAAACTATCTTTATTGCTGCTTCTCTTGAATGGGGTTTTAGAGTTGCTCTGGTTTTTTAGTTCTTTCTATGCTATGTTGGAGCTGGCAATCCTTCTGACCTTCAGGGCTGGGGGAGAGATTAGGATTTTGTTGCCAGATTGACTTCAGCCTAAACATGTCATAAATCATAGCGTCTTTGTTGTAATTCTTGTGCAGCAGCTTTTTCTTCTAAATGGGTTTGTGATGCTCTTGCACAGGTTTTGTGAAGTTTAGTTTGAAGCCTCTCATGCCTGGGTACAAAGTTGTACAGTGGCATTAATTAGATTCTTGCTTTATTAACAATAAACTTAGGCAAATGACATTTAAAAGTAACTCTCCACAGGTATGTTCATTTAATTCTGTATTAAATTTTATTTATATGGTGAACGTCAATTAAAGCTTCCCAGCCTACTCAGCTAAAATCATTAAAACTAGCCTCCTGCTCAGGAAATCTACAATTAGAATCCTTTAGCAAGGCAGTATTCTAAAGGGCTTAAAGCTGCAACACAGAGGAGTTTTCTGGAGCTCACTGCATGTTTCTGTATCCATTTTTCAAAGCAAGCTTAGATGTCCAAGTCAGAGACTTGCATGGAGTTCCTACATTTGGTTCCTAAATGGCAAGTCACTAAACTATTCCAGAACAGTTCTCTGTGAGACTACTCTGCTCCTGCCTTGTAGCAGAATAGCTGGCTAATTACAAAATAGAAAAAAATTTGGTCTTGATTCTCACTCAGTCCCAGGTTAGTGCAGGGAAGAGATGAGCTTGTTAGCCTGGAGCACATCACGTGCCATCTTAACAGAAGGGGCTTCTGGTCTTTGCCCTTCCGTAGCCTGCCTTAAAAACATAGATAATATCTGGCTCTTACTAAGACAAGAAGTGCTCGGACTGTATAGTTGTGGCAGCTTTGAAGAGTGTTAGAGAGATCCTCAGCTGTGCAAGGTGCATGCCAGGCTGCAGAAAGTAATGCTTTCTCAAGCTGCTCACCTCAGAGGTACAAAGCCATGAATAATGGTACCAGCTCTAGGTGAGTCTTTGCAAAAGGCTTTGAGTAGGTCCCTAGTGCTGTTCGCAACAGATATTATTTTCTGTTAGCTTCAGCCATGTAGGAACAGGTTGCAGATATATTGAAACAAGCTGTTTAGGCCTTTATATATATGTATGTATGTATAAAAGAAGCCTTGTGTTGACTTTAAGTCACTTTTGAGACTTGAATTGCACTGGTCATTCTCCACCAGCAGTTGAGATACCTGTCAGAACAATCAGGGAAGTCTGGTTCCAAGACAAATCCAACCAGGAGATGGCAGCGTTGATGCGTTCAAGGAGTATCCAAAAGTTAAAACGCTTTTTTCCCCTGAACTGACAGAGGGAAAAACTTTACCTTCACTTAATTGCAAGATACACTGACTAGCAATACATAGGACTACTTTGCTAACATTTATCTATTGTTAGCTTTTTTCCCTAAATGGCTAATGCATGTCAGTAAACTAAAATGCAATTAGGTCTGCATCTAAATACTGGAGTCACTGTTTGACCCGGTCATGATTTAAGACAGGATTTTGGAATTCCAAACTGTTTTGTTCAGAAGTAGTTATAGTATGAAGAGGCTTGAAAGATAAAAGATGCTAATAATGTCATTTCTTCATAGCTGCTCCATAAACTAATAAAAGCTTTGCTTGTAGCTGTAGAATTGGTTTTTGCTAAAGCTTAAATCTAAAAATCCTTGAGCGTTTGTTTCAATGTTATTGCTTTCCTGTCCCTGTGGTATGTATATACATGTATTGTCATGGGGGAGAGAGGCAAAAAACTGGAGAACTATCACCAGACCTGGTAAGTAAGTAGTGAGTGTGTAGGGCAGCATTCATTTTTCTGCTAAATTGGGGTTTTGTCAGATCTTGATTCTGTCTTTCTGCTCTCTTCAAAACACAGAAATAACCCCCGACTCCAGAGCTTGCCTGGGAAAATGAGCACGGCTCCAATTAACAGAGTGCTCTTGTCTGATGCCTTAATGTCAGCCGAGGTGGCCAAGGGCCCACTGCTGTACCCCCTGCATGTCTGGCTGTGCAGATGTTTAACAGAGAGTTTGTTCACCCCAGGATCATCTCCAAAACTGGTAGGATGCACAAGGAATGGCCCTAGTTTGGCAGGCTGTATTGTGTTTTGTGGCAGCAACAGGCTGCATCTTGGAAACAGCCACGAGATTAAAAAGCAATTCTTTCCTGTGATCTTGGTGATTAGGGAGGTGAATGGGCTCCCACTGTGCAAGGTCACGTTATTGTCTGCTGTCCATGTCTGTTTATCTAGTAGCTGATGTCACTAAAAGCATGTATGTGGACAGCTAACTGCGGAGCAGCCACACAGGTTTTTCACTCTTGATTATGCAATTTGCTTATTGCTTTCAGATGTTTGAAATTTTAAGTATGAATTCTCTTGGTGCAGTGTTACCGTACTGGCACTACTTGAATGTATTTAGCTAAGAAAGCAAACTGTGAAGATGTGCCTTGTTCTTTTCACTCTGCAGCGTTACCTGGAAGGTGGTGGAATGATTAAAATCTGAACATAATAGAGTTGAGATTTTTCTGCACCCATCTGTCCCAGGCTGTTACTTCCCTTAGCCTTTTGAGCTAGTAAGATAGGTGTAAACTTAATCTTGCATACTTCCCTTTAGAGACTCCTGTTTCAGTGACATCAAAAGGCTGCTCAGATTGTTACTGATGGTAAAATACACACATAGGAACTAATATGGTAACATGTCTTAAGTTCAGGTGCATAGTGAAAATGTCACCGTTCAGTCTGATGTTGGCAGTTTCAGCTTGTGGGTTTTTTTAGTCCCAGAAGTGCCCTATGGAGCCAATCTGACAGCGCAGCCTGGGTGACACGAACCTTTATTATTTCCTTTCATAGCAGCACAGTGTAATCACTGTTTTTGTTCTTGTGCAGCCACGGATTCCCTTGTAGGTGCAAATTCAAATGGGAGAAACATCAAAGTTAATTTGAAATGAAATGCACCCCAAGCAGTCCCAGGGAAATTGAGACATTACTTTGTAGCCACCCTTCTCCTGCCAAAACTGCAGCACCCCAGATGTCAGGAAGCCACCCTGCACTCTTTGTCTGGTCTTGTTTGACTAGATTGTTTTCATCGAAGCCTTTTTACAGCTTTCCTCCTGCCTCCATATTTTTAAGGAATAAAAAGCTAATATAAGGACATGGAGTGTTATGAAGCATGAAGTTCTATAAATATTTATGCTGAAGTATCAAAAAAACTTGACAGTTCTTATTTTCTTGACAGATTGGGGTCACTTGTTATTTTTGACCCTGAGAATTGAAGAGCACAAAGAGTTAGATCTGTTTGTAATGACTTTTGGATATTGTTGTCTGGTAAACTTGTAGGAATGTAACAGGATAATGGACTTTTTCTTGGTCTCTTTGTGAAAATGGAACTTAAACCTTGTACTGTTACCCAGAAACAACCGCTCACATAACTGTTTCTCTGCAACTGGGCAGTGAATTCCTGAACTTAAACTCTTTGGCATATGTGGCATATGGACAGTTTTCACCTAGGTTGCTTTTGACTTGAAGTACCTGTTGATCACTTTTACATCTAGGGCCCAGGTTCATTGCAGTGTGTTCTGTGCCCAGCACGCCATGCGACTGAGGAAGGCCAAAAACCTGACAAAGCTGTCTCCAGTGTTTTGCCACCAGTCCCAGTTTGCTTTAAGTATCTCTGTGACCAGCTGAAGACAAGCTCTTTTTAAAAGTTTAAGTGCTAATAAACAGACATTTTCTAGAGAGATGAGAGGCTTGTAAAGCTCTGATACTTCAGGATCCTCATCCCTCAAAATTGCATGCGCACAAGCTTAAATCCTACCTGAAGATGTGAATGTTTTAAAGCCACGTCTGGCTTTTTCAGAAAAGCTGGAACTTTGTGGTGGCAGCCACAGTATTACATACAGCTGCAGGGGCCTTTCTTGCCTATTAAATTATTTGTGTAGGGAAGAATCAATCTGATGTTTCACCTCAAATGAAATTCAGTGTGTGTTTTAAGGTAGACCTTGAAAATATTGCATGCATCTAAAGCTAACCAAAGCGTGTGTTGCTGTCAGTCACTAGAGGGCACAAAGGATCTACCTAGGAAAGAAGTTGGTTGTTCAAGTCCTGAATCCCCAGCTTACATTTGTGAAAGTCGGGAAAATTCCTTTGGCTGCCAAAAGACAAGTTGACTTCAAACTTTTAGTTTCATCACTGACTTTCCCCACCCAAATCTACTACTGGTTCGGAAGTTTAAAATTTCAATGGTAGGTACTTCCATATTTCTGCCAGTACAGTTCTGTGTTCAGAAGGTGTGTAGCTCTTGGAGCAAATACATAAACTGCTCATAAACAGCTTTTAAGTTCAACTTTTGTAATTACAAAGGTTTTTTCCTCATTTCGCGGCTTTCTGTACTTGCAACAATCTCCACATGTGTCCACTGTATGAAAAGGAATTGGTCTCTGAGCATATGGTTCTTTCGCAGGTTGCATGCCTCGTACGGGTTCCATCTGAGGTTGTCAAGCAAAGGGCCCAGGTTTCTCCTTCCTCAAGTACCCTCCGGATTCTTTCCCACACCTTGTATCATGAGGTGAGTTCGGTGCAAAATTTTCAAGAGGTTGCTTCATTCTTCCCACTCAGTGCTGTACGTGTCCAGAAACGTTCCTACAGCTTTTTTCCACTTCTGTGCTCTCACAGTACTTTTTTTTGTTTTCAGAAGCGATTGGCATGTTATGGTTAAGGAAACCAAATGCCCACCTACGTGAACTTACATGCACACTCTAAGCAACTTTTTTCCCCTCAAAGATTTAGCTTTCGAGTTTCCCATGCTGAGTTTGTATTTATGTGAACAGTCCAACAGAGCCTCGAGTCTCTGTATCTCGAGTTTGTAGAATGGTTTGCAAGTTTTGAAGCAGGCTTTGCGGAGCGTGTCTTAAAGGCAACATTTCAGAGAGTCTTTGCAGGAGCTTTGGAAGTGAGTGCTCATCCAGTGTTGGTAACTTCTGAAAATGAAAAGCTTTTGTCATCTTTTCAGTAGTTAGACTGTTCCTGCCTTTGAAACCCTGTTCACTACTGCTTTTACTGAGTGTCACAGAGGGTGTTTTTCAAGTTGTATTCTGTAAGAGAAAGAGGCTCCTGAAAACACTGTGGGGAAAATTATTATACACATTTATGTGTGTAAAAGCCAGAAAAAGGAAGATATAAATATGACCTTTAAATGATCCACTTGATTTTTATTTGCTTGTAAATGAAGATTATTGTGATAACCCTGCACAAGAGGGTGCTGGAACTTCTTTCTGTGTTTTGGCCATTCTGCTGTAAAAGCTGATGTTCTCAAATTTCCATGTTTTTCTTTCTAGCTGGCTAGAGAACCTTAAGAGTTGCCAAAACCTGCAATATGCTGTCCTATAAGACAATAAACATAATTTTATATACTCATATAAAATAAAATTTTAATTTTTGAATGCTATTAACTTGTTAAAAGTACAAAATATTTGTATTTAAAAGCTCTGAATCAAGGCTAAGATGATGAACATAGGAAACTGTCATTTTTAAACAGAAGAGTAGTTTCAAAATATTTATAGGATAGTGAATACTTCTATACCAAAATATAGGGCACATAGTTTGAAGTAATGTATTTCTGTGTCGTCTTTCCTTTTGAATTTTTACTATAAGATCTATTTTCTTCCCTGTTACTGAGTATTCTGAACAGTAGTTATAAATGATCTTTGCAATAAACACAGAAACCTCTTGCATTGTGAACTGTGGAATACAGTATACAATGTGATAAGCAATGAAGTCAACTTGCAGGAAGTTCAAGTCTGACAATCAGTAAGGCTGTAATGCTTGTCTTGTAGACACTAATAAATTGTGGTCTTTGGCAAACTAATTTCTTATAGCTGATGCTTTCTTTTGTTGATTTACAGGGTATTCAAGGACTTTATCGGGGTTATAAAAGCACAGTATTAAGAGAGGTAAGATTATTTGTCTTTCCGGTTTGATTTTTTTTTTCTAAATTGATTCCTTTGCCTCACTTTATTTTCTAACAAGAGGTAGTAGTAAGTTGAGATCAATTGCTCTAACCATAAGCTCTCATCCTAGTTTATTTCATTCTAGGTAAGTTACTAATCTGTAATTTAAATAGAATCTGATAATGTGCACCAAGATGATATGTGATACATGCAAAAAGTCGTCGACCATTCTGTCTCTCAGTTCTGTTGCTGCTAAATCATAAAGGGATGGAAATGTACGAGTTAACATGATGAAAACCTTAAAATAAAGTACTGGAAACTTCCTCAAGTCTTATGATTGCATCATGTGAAGCATGTATGCCAACAATGGTGAACTGGTGGCATTAGGCCAAGCTTGGCATTGACAGATTTAGGCTTTCTTTAAATATGTTTGTCAGCAGATGGCAAGAGATTATCTGGCATCTGTGTATAGGGAGGACTCTGTGCTCCCTCTCTCTTTTTTTTTTTCCATAAATGTGTGAAAGAAATGCATTTAGTCATCCAGCCTGTAGATGTGATATGGTATTACTTAACTCTCAATCCAAAGTACTTTACTGTTGGAAAAAAAATGGAGCTAAAAATATTTTTGGCCTGCTTGGCAGAAAATAATTCCTAAACTGAAATCTCTTCGTAAATGTACTGTGAATTACAGGATCAGTGTTGTGGAAGTGCTTGGGTAGACTGTGTGAACTGAAGGCAGGTTATAAAAGAAGCAGAACAACATACAGATGAACTCCCAATCTAAAACTATTTCAGAATCAGATACCAGGAGGTCATCTCTTGACAAAGCAGACGGTGTATCATGAGTACCTCAAACAGAGATGAGGCTTGGTTCCTGTGAAAACATAACAGCTACTGTCCAGGAAGGGATCTTTACTTAGTGTGTTCAATGTGTTGTGTGGGTTTGTTCTCTCCTTTTGTAACTAGAACTAAGTTTGGGTCTTTGCTTTTGGTTTGTTTTTTTTTAAAATACAGAATTGGATCTCTTGGCTATGTTGCCATTGATAATAAAGCCACTTACAGAGGGTTTTTAACCTTAGTTCAATAGCTTTTCTTTTAAAGCTTTTCTTCATGCTGGTAACTGGTTTTAAGGCAGTTATGTTAGCCAGATCTTGTTACAATTACAAAATAAGGATGGACATTACCTAAAGTAAGAAATACCAAATTCAGTGTTCCTTAAAGTACTGACAAATGATAATACACTGCAGTCTAGTTTAGCAGTTTTGAGTGTTTAAAAAATTAGTTATTTGTGCAGAGATGACACCTGCTTTTCTGAAATGTAACCTCCACCATAGCTTGGTCCTGTACTTATTTTCTGGCTCACTAAACACATGTTATTCACTCAGATTTCATTTGGAGACGGGTAAAAAAGGCCAACAAATCATTTTGATTTCTCTGAGGGGTTCTGAATAAATGAATAAATTTAGATCCTATTGAATACAGATTTTGCATACCAACAGGTAGATAAAACACATGGTTACTACCTAGTGCTGTTCTCTTTAAAATTTGTTTTGACATATGTCAGGGTGGTAATTAATTTGCAGACCATATTCATGGCATAGTGTGTGACCCTGCTGAGATAACTTTGTTTACTCAAAATGGCAGCACTTTGTTGGAAATTTAATGGGGGTCCTCTCCATTATGTGTATTCATAAAAGATCCTTCAGAACTGATTTCAGTTGAAGTATTGCTTTTTAGGAGAATCTGTCCAATTGAATGAGAAATAAATGATTACCAAATGAAATGTGCTTTCTCCTCAAAATGAAACAAATCACTTGTGATGTTTTTTAAAAAAATATCTTTGAATTTAATACCCTGTTAAGACCATTGCATTTTCTGACACTGAATTTTGTAAAGCAATACCTATTCAAGTAATGCCAGCATACTGAAGCTTCAGCTGGAAGTGTTGCAAACCTGACATTTAATCTGGATATTTTCCTCTTTCCCTGAAGGAAGAAGTGTATGTAAAGTCTTTATTTCCAGATAAAACTCTGTTTTAATTCATTATTGGACACATCCAGGTAGCTGCATAGCATATACAGACTCGTAATAATTCCAGCTGATTTTTATACTCACAGAATTTGTTTACACACTTGAGTTCTTTACTTACACAAAGCCTTTTATTTAGTTACAGTAGAGTGGGATTTGGGGATAGAGAAGGACTTCAATGAATGATTTTCCATTTTAAAAAACCAGTTGGAATAGGCTAGGAGTGCTGATGGTTTTCAGATTACGATGTTCTTGTACTGGCAAAATTCTTGAGCCAAAATTTAAGAACGGTTAATTTAAGTTGATACATTGGAATAAAATTTTGATTATCACATAAAGTGCATTTCAGTGCCTTTAGAGAGATCTGCTTGCCAACTGCTTGAACTTAAGCTAAAAAGAGTCTGTTAATAAAGGGAGTACAATATTAAAACCTCATCTATTTAATGTAGTATAATAGATCAGTTCAGCTTGGAGAAGAGAAGACTTCGAGGAGATCTTATTGTAGCCTTTCAATATTTAAAGGAGTCTTATTAGAAATAGGGGGAAAAAATTAGCAGAGCCTGTAGCAACAGGACAAGGCATAATGTTTTTAAACTAAAAAAGGAGAGATTTAGACTAGATATAAGGAAGAAATTTTTAACCTGAGGGTGGTGAAACACTGGGACAGATTGCCCAGAGAGGTGGACGCCCCACCCCTTAGAACATTCAAGGTCAGTTTGGATGGGGCTCTGAGCAACCTGATCTAGTTGAAGATATCCCTGCACACTGCAGGGTGGCTGTACTGGATGACCCTTCATGGTCCCTTTCAGCCCAAGCCATTCTATGATTCTGTTGTGTTCAAGGCAGCCTTATTCTACTCCCTGTCATCTGCATTAGGTGCTGTGCTGCTTCTTTTCAGGTGCAAGGTGGTCGTTTCATCCTTCATTTTTTATTCTCATCTTTCAGTTATCTTTGCATCAGAATATTTTCTGTACAGATGAATATCAGAAAGAAAAGAAGCTGGCCAAGTATGTAATGCTTTTGGAATTACCTTTGAGTGAACCTCAGTGGCGGACAAAGCCTGCAGTGCTTGGAAGTTTCAAATATGACTTTTTCACTTACTTTCTTTTTGGTGCCTCCTCCCTCCCATCTCGGTTATGTTTTAGTCTTTACTTCTTCCTTTGATGTTACTGAAATGGAAGTAATTTAAAAAGTCTAAACAGAAGTGAGGTGCAGAGCTTCACTCTCTTGGCAGCATGAGCTTGATGGAGACATCCGTGCTCCAAGAGGAAAGCTTTTGTGATATAACACAAAGTGAGAATACGGTTACTAGGTTGTTGAATGAGACTTTGAATAAATGCAGAAATTAGAGACTGTAAAATGATGTGGAATTCCCATGATGTCATTTCCACAACAAATCCAAGTGAGAATTGTTTTTTTTGACGGTAATAGTGTACCAGTGTGCATTGGTGTAGAAACTGGAGCATGTTCCTAAGAGCAGTCAATGAACAGGTAAATTTATTCATGTTTTCCACAACAAGAGACAAGTTTGTGAAATCTCGAGCCATCTTATAACAAGGCAGGAGCAGACTGTAAATTCCACTTTAAATTCTCTAGAATTTCTTAATGGGAATGTAGCTCTGCTGCTGAGATCTTACATAAGCAAATGGAGACAGATTTTTAATTCCTGCATAATTCATTTTATTAACTATGACCAAGTAGAACATCTGTTAAAATTCCATAATGTTCAGTTCATGGGAAAAAGAGAGAAACCTCTGAGTTCCTGTTGGAGCTTTTCCATTTCCATTAATGTTACAGGACTCTACCAGATGTCTTAAAGGACGTTATTATGAATGAGGGGACAACACAAAAGAAAAGGAAGTGCCTTGTCCCACGTCTCTGTGTACAATAGCTCCCTGTACAATGAGTTACTTGACCCTCGGCATGTCTGTGTCCAGACAAGCTTTGCACAAGTGATGCTGCCATTAGCTGTAGTGTCTTTTCTGTTGTGAGTTACTGTGTGGGAGAGTTGAACGAGTCCAGAGTGGGTGTTCTGTGTGGTTTCAATCTAATTTGTTGCTTTTAAAAATACTGCAGATGGACTGGGCCTTAGCCCAGCAGTAGATTCAAAAGGAGCCAAACCGAATATTGAAGTCTTCCTCAAAGACAAAGAGGGATGGAGGACGATTGGCTCTTTATAATTCCCAGATGTCTTGAAAGGAGACTGAGAATCGCTTTCAAATGTCATGTTTGCTGTGCAGGTAGCTCTAAGCAAGCTGGTCCTTTGTGTTGCCTTGTAGTGTTTCCTGGAACAATTCAGACTCTCTGCCTGTGGTGGCCTCTGTTCAGGTGGAGGTGGCAATGTTGTTTCAGAGCTCATCTCAGGGCTCTGAATTTGAAAGAAACCTATCAGTAAATTCAAATGCATTGCTGCACAGCGTGCTGTTGATCTGACTTTCAGTGAGACAGCAGAGTTATGACTTCTAGGGTTTTATGTTAGTACAGTTGTGGGTTGGTTTGGGTATTTTTTTTTGTTTGTATTTCTCCCTTCATTGTATGCAAGTTGGCACTCTGAGTGGATAAAAGCAGCTGTTGCTGTCTTGGGAGGAGGAGAGCACTCCACGCTATATTCATTTTGGGGAGGAGGGCAGATAGCTCAAAGTTTGCATTAATGACTGGCTGCAGTGTGACAAACGGGCAACAAATTCAGGCTTTTCCCAGTCTCAGGAAAGCAAAAAGTAATACTGCATCCTGAGAGGAGGACGTTGTTTTATATATGCAGTTGAACTAGCATCTTGTTGTAATGGGTATATCAAAAGGGTGCAGTGCAGCCTGTGTGGTTGAAGAAGCTCGCAGAAAAAAGACTAACCGCCCTCCCCCTTAAATGACTTACATTTGGGAGAAGGAACCTAAAGCAAGTGGCAGCAAAATGGACCTTAAAGACACACCTGCTGCATGTTCATAAACTTAAAGGGTCAAAGAACAAAGGATGCTGAGAAGGTTTTGTATAAAAATGTGAAACCCAGCTGACATATGTTAAACCACTGTTGACTGAGGGAGGGAAGGGATCTCTGAAGGTAGAGCTCGATAGGGAACAGTATGCAAACAGGGAGCCTCGATTGTTTATCCACTAGAAGTAGTTTTGCATGCTTTTCTTTTGTTAGGACATCTTTATATAAATATCCTGTTCTTCTAGCTGTTAGAGCTTTTTTTTAAGTTTATCTCTGTTGCTGTAGGACAGAAAGAATGTTATTAATACATTCTTTTACTTGCACAATTAAAACTTTGATCTTCTGTCATTCTTTGTGTATTATAGAGCAGATGTCGATAGAAGCAGGCAAACAGGACACTATCTTAATACAATATTTGGAAAAATAAACATCCTCCTTAATGAAATATGTGTAGTATCTGTCTTTTGTTACCTTTTGGAAAACTAGCTTTATTGGGGTTTTTTTTTGTGATTCTAGGTAGATTAGATTTAACCAGGAATTTGCCAGGCAGAATCTGTAACACTGGGGTTTTTGACTTTTAGTGAGCAACCAGCATTTCATTGGCTTTGGTGTTTCCATATAGAACAATGTCAGTCTCACGATAGAGATAGGAACTGCAAAAATATATTAATTCACTTGTTCCTGCCATGTGGAAAATTGTGCAGAAGTTGTGATGTGATTAATGGGAGGAAAATTGAAAAATAAGATTCTGCTCCTTCCTCTCGCCTTACTGGAAAGCCTGTCACTGGGTTCTGTCTCTCTGGTACACTTGTATCCTTCTACATATCTGTATTGAAAGGCATTTCATACAGAAAAGTATATAAGACTTAAAGGTAATGCTTGTGGGGTAAGAGCAGGAGGCAACTCCATGCTCTAGATAAGGGCTGAAGCACTTCCGAGCTTGTGACCTGCAACACTGATAAAACCAGACAAAAGGGATACCTGACCTTCACTGTTGTAGGTAATGTTTGTTACCTTCTGCCTGCAAATGCTGGAACAGTACTTGGAAATGAAAATGGAGATCTCAAAAGGCAGTTATAAATTACTTTTACAGACCACAAAATAACCCTGCTATTTCTAATTTACCAGTTGTGGTGAATAGGTTTTGAGACCTGCCTGAATGGCAAATTGACCAGGGTGGGCAGAGGCCTAAAGCAAATTCCTTGTTGAAGTCTGACAGGGGTCAACTTTTTTTCTGTCAAGCATGTGCAATGATCTCAGCTTTCTTGGTTGAACGCTCCCTCTCAGACTAGGTGCAGTATCCATATATACTGGTTAGAAGCAGAATGCAGCCATCCTTGCTGCCATTGATTTGCAGTTTAGCACTGGAGCATTCAGTTATTGTCATCTGTCTGACAGCAGTGGTTATCTTCAGATAAAAATAACTTCATATATGCAGAGTGTTTCTGTACTTCAAAAACTGCAGCCTTGCATCTAGGGTCTTTGAACAGAAAAAACGCTGAAAACTATGTGTACTAAAAATGGCTTGTGTGATTTGATAATGCGGATTCCTTCCAAATGAATGTGTGTGCAAGCAGAGTCTTGCAGGAATCATATTCTACAGCATGCTTGAAATAGATACTATTTCCATACATTCTCCTAGCAGCTTCCTAAAGCATTTTTGCAAGCGATGTTTTCCACAGCATTCATGGTATAGGAGTGTGTTTAGTGGGTTGGTAGCAACACTGTGGGCAAGAACAAGTTGACAAAAAGAAAGTGTCTCACTTTGTTCTGGTTTTCTTCATGCTGTGATATATTTTGGTGAGGGTTTTGTAGTTGTTTTTTTTTTTTTTAAACAACTTGAGAAGTATTTTCTTTACATTGGTTTTTCCATGTTTGGCAGCGGTCTGAAGAACATATTCCAGATGTTATCTCCAGTAGAGAATGTGAATATGAATTTCCCTGCTCTGTTTCACCACCTAAATAGAATTACCTGTGACAATGCATCAGGAAGCAACTGCAAATCCCTCGAGGAGGAGAGTACACAAAAAACATCCCTTTAAAAGATAGATAGACAAGGTACTCAAGGACATGGTTTAGTGGCAGATAGGAAAGGTTGGACTCAATCTTTTCCAACCTAGTGATTCTTTGTTTCCCCAATGAGAAGGTAGAACTTTAACAAGAGGGAGTACAGGCATCAAGAGATAGTCCTTATTGTAAAAGACTTTTTTGATTGAGGGATGGCTTTTGTTTTTAATTCCACAGCTACATCCCACTATGGGCAACTGTATTTTGTCTGTGTAAATTCTTTCTGTAGTTTCCAGTGGGAGACAAGATGTCCTGTGTTACTAAGTTGTAGAGTAATCGTGACAATGGCCAAAGGGTTGCTCAGCTCTATCTGTTGAAGACTGTGTTTTGTTTGTGGGAGAAGCCATTTCTGTATATCTGTGCTGAAGTGGGTAATGCTCTGACCCAAAAAAGATGTGCAGATTGTGTATCTGTTTATATAAAATCTGTACAGAGTGACATGGATGCATGTATGTGTAAAACGTGGTACTGTTGTCAAGCGTCTCAGGCTCTGTGAAGCAACTTGTCCTGTAAATGTGTGTGGTTGGTCTGGAACAGCAAGCAATTTAGCAATTTTCTAAGAGCGCAGGGCTGTATTTCAAGGATGAAATTCTTGCTTGAACTAGACCGAAACATGATTTTTTTACAGTGGAAGACTTCCATCGGCAGAATCACACCATTGTCAGTATTAATAGCAATTATCTGTTCTTCATATTTGGGCTGCTATTACCTGGCATCTCTACATCTGCTGAAAACCAGAAGCACAGATAAAAGAATTGGCAATTCAAGATCAAAGCTTTTTCCCAAAATTCCTTATATGATGTTATCTCAACCAGCAGTTCTGCTATAACATAAAAACCCAAGTGTCTGCTCCAGTCAAGAGAGGGTGCACGTCAGGACCTGGGGGCATAGTGAGAGTTCTGGGGAGCAGGGCTGGTGTGAGACCAAGAACCTAGGTTGGCTGCTTCCTGCTTGCCCTTGAGTTTGACCACGACTGAGAGCTTTTAGCACTTGTGAGTTACCACAAATTGAGTGGTGGCTGTGATCCGGCTTTCTTGTTTATCAGATAAAATGAAGTTTTCATATTCTGTAGCCTGTTGAAATAGCTCAGCAAGGTGCAAGTCTTGACGGCATCGACGTGTGAGCTCTAGTGACTTTTTTGGAGACTCCCCTTCATTCTGTTGGGAGTTTAGCACCTCTGTGCTTTAAATCAAAGTCATGGGCTTTGAGCTGGAGTTCAGAGGATGGTGTGACACATGCTAGTTTCTTCTGGTTCTGGTACAGGACGGCAAGTAGGAGGACTCTGGCAGTGGGGCAAGGCAGGCAGTCGGGTTCTCCTCTTAAGTTGTCCCAGCATTGAGTCTAGAAATCTCCCATCTGTATCCTCAGTATGAAACATCAGGTCTGCATATAACAGTGTACCTGCTTTTGGTGGGAGCTTTAGCACTTCAATTCCCATTTGTACAGGTTTCCAAAGACCATAGTAATCATGGCCTTTCATCTGTAGGTACAATAGAATTGGAGGGGTATAGCTAAAGTGTGTAGAAAAGAGGAAACTGATCTTAATTTGCACTCTTGCTGCTGAAATCATGCCTTCTTTGGACCATAAATAACTTGACCCAACCCTGACATGTCATTCTATATATACATATATATACATATATCTATATATATAAAAATACTCTGTTACTTGTTAAATTACATATAATTTGCTTGTATAAATAAGTATTAGGTGTCTACTGAGAAATATGAAACTGAAAAGTTGAATCTGAAACCCAAAAGTTATGGTGAAGGTGTGAAAAAGAAACCAGATCTGCAGCAGAGACCATATGTAGTTTATCACAGTTAGAGCAGCATTTGGAAGCATGACTGGAGAGGCACTTATGAGAGTGTGCTACAACAACAGTTCTTCCTACTGCTTTACACAGATACTTCAATTTTTGTGAAAGACTTACTTCTTATT